>CM046327.1:7721837-8321837 GCA_025403435.1 Artocarpus heterophyllus | reverse complement strand
GATAAGGAAAGCTGACCAATATCTCAGAGGAACACCATAAGAGATGAATTTAAGAGCGAAGAAGATTTATTAGTTAAGCACACTTAATTTTTAAACCTCAAAGGCAAAGAAAGTTGCATGAAAAATCAGTTGGTCTGACCACCCGCTCCAGTGCTTAAACCTGATTTTGGTGGGCTTCTTGAAGCTCTAACCAACCTGGCAACAGAGTACTCGGTCTGTATTACCAATTAAAAAAGGAACAAAAAAGAGAATTATTAAATCGGCAAAAACAAAGAGCAATATTACTGTCAAAAACCAACAAAAGAAAAGAAAAGAAAAGAAAAGATCAGGGGAAAAGAAGTATCTTTACAGTGATTTTCATTTTTGTTTCGGATTCATTAGGATCAACAATGTTGGAGTCATAATGGGATTCGTCATCACTGTCATGGCCCAAACACTCGAAGAAAGCCTTGACCACTTTTTGAAAGAAGTAGCAAGGGCTATACAAAGGAATACTAGTATAATTCCCTTCTTCTCTTCCTCTCTGCTCACCATGAACATCTTCTTTTTGAAGGGTTTCCATATTTTGCCCTTTTATCTTGATCTTAAAATTGACCAGTTTCTTCTTCTTCTTCTTCTTCTCCTTTGGTTTACCTTTTTTTTCCTCTGCGGTGGTCAGTGGGTATTTATTTCACCAGCTATAGTGTTTTGCTTTGTTTCAGATGGCTTTCCTATAAGACAGCTGCCACTTATTTATGTGTGTATATACAGCATACTTACTAAATGCAATAAGTTTCCCTTCCTTTTTTTTAAATTTTATTTAGGTAAATGCAAAGCAATTAATGATATGATACTATATACTCTTCTTTTAGTAATGTATTCCTTTGTCTATATATTTAGAAGAATTTAAATAGTTGAAGTTAATGTTTCCCCTAAACAGAAGTTAATGTAATTAGAACTAAGATATGCTATTTTATTTTATTGTCTCCTTAATTAAATTTTGATACATAAATAAATTGCTTAATTACTTATAATATTTAGGTCATGTTTATATATTTAAGTTGTTGAGTTTAAATAGTGTATCTAATAAATAATAGAAGGGATAACTAGGGGTGAACAGCGGGCAGTTTGATGGTTTTTGGGCAGGTGCGGTGCGGTTTTTTTTTGATAACGGGTTGGCGATTAACCAACCCGCAAACCGCCCACCACATGGCGGGCGGTTTTCGTTTGGTTTGGGGTGGTTGCGGGCGGGTGCGGGCGGATTGAGGCGGTTTAGACATATGCTATTGCCCAATATAATTTTTTGGACCTTTTTTTAGAAAGTGAAGAAAATTTATAGAAAATATAATATGATAATACATAAAGCATTCCCAACAAGTTTGATCCTTAAAGACAGTGACCATATTCAAAAGTACAAATTAAGAAACATAATCATTCACTGCAGCAAGAAACATTAACTACATATAAAGTGATAAACAAAGTCAAGAGTCCATAAAAATTAAAGCCTATTTACTGGGTTCGAAAATAATAGAATGCTACAAATGAAATGATGAACAAAGTCAAGTGTTCTTTTTCTTTTAGGGCTTTCTCTACTAACTTACTTGATTTGAATTTTGATCACTTCACAAAATAATAAGAGAATTTCCAGTTTCTAATATGTCAAGAGGCAGCCGAGCCCATGCTTGAAGTGTTGTATTATTCAATCATCTCTAAAATAAGAACAAAATCAAATAAATGATAAGTTTTTAAAAAAAATATATAGGCGGGCGGGTGCGGGTTGAACCCGTCCTCAAAAACTTAAAACCAAACCTGCCCACCGAATATATTGAACCCGCCCACCAATAGGTTGCTAACGTAAACCCGTTTTTTTTTAGATGGGCAGACACGGGCGCAGGCGGTTGGCGGGTGCGGGGCGATTTTTGTACAGCCCTAGGGATAATTAAGGGGATAAAAAAATAGGATAATAGATATATGGACTCATGCATGTAGTTAACCTTCTTATTTTCTTCTATTGTTATTATTAATTTAGTTGACCTAATATTTGATTAATTTTTTAGGGAAGACAAAATATTGGAAGTTAATGCTATTAATATACTAAAGTCTTCGTTTAACAAAAATATACTAAATTCTTCGTTAAACAGAAATATGGATGTAAATTCAGAATATTGTTTAAGAAAATCTATATCTTTGTACTTCAAAACCTCAAGATTAAAATAATGGTTACTGAACAAGGGCTAGCTATGATGAAAATGCACTTTTCTTTTGAAAGGAAAAAAAAAAAAAAAAAAGCTTTGACGGCAATATAATCTTTCTATGAGATTATCAATTAGCCATGTTTATACTGCATGCCTCACTACAAGCATGATATGTGAATAGGACTTTTATTTTTTCTCCTGAATTTTTATTTTTCCTTAAAAAGGTCATTACATTATTTCTTGTCCTTTTCAAAAAAGAACGTTATTTGTTGTCAAAAAGGAGAAGACTATTTATTACAACTAGACATTAGGGATGTTCTTCTTCTTTCTTTTTTTGTTTGTTTCCTTGGATTTATTTTATTTTTGGCCTTTTATTAAAAAGGTGTATGGTTGAGAGGGAAACATGTAGAACACCCCACGTTCTCAAATAATCAGGCATCTGTGTCCACCGTTTGACGCATACATAATAAATTTTTATATTAATCTTGAATCACACAAAAATTCCTCTGTAGTTGCAAACTGAGATTCTGACCACAGCCAAAAACTTTGCAACTCATATGATTCTTTTGGTCAGAATAAGCCAAACACAAAGTTTCATATTGGGAAGGTATAAACATGTCATCCCCAATGAAATACCAGCAGGATTAGGTCATCCAACCTTATTACCTTGTTATTTTTGCTTTGTCCTAGTTAGCTTCTTAAAACCCGCAAAAAAATTTTGTCGCAAAAAAAACTCTAATTTGGAAAATAAAAATACGTCAAGAAAAAATGAGCAAAAAAATGAACACAAATAAATAATAATTCATCTTCAATGTGGGAGTTATGTTTACTTTTAGATGGTACAGAAAATTCACTAGGATAAAGGAAAAAAAATTTTAAAAAAATCTCACATTACTTGACTCTCTTTGTTTACTTTAACTTCTATGGTTACCTAAAACTGGCTCCCCCTTTATATATAAAACAGGAAATACTACGATGGAGAGCACTTTTATTCACCATCGGTGGAGAATGTTTTCTCAGCCATTAGATTAAAAATCTACTATCTAAAATGATCTTGTCTATAGAAACAAAGATGAGGACTATCACACTTGATAACACTCATCTTTTTTCCTTTGTAATTATGATATTATCCCAAATTTTATAAAAAATAATTTTATCCTTTTAAATCTCAGCCATAGATCAGATTAACTTAAGATCTTGGCCCTTTAACTCCTCTAAACCCTAACATAATATCATATTTCGTTTTGAGCCAAAATTTTTTAGAGTAGTCTCCCTCTCATCTTCATCCTAGCCTCTCACCTTTGCCGGTCTCGTTCGCCCCTACTGGCCGCCTAGCCCTCCACCATGCCTATCCCCTTTGCGGGTACCCTTGTTGATCACTTTGTCACTCTTCTTTCCATGTTTTCACTAACTTCACACCCCTATGGGTCGAATGGTGGGTCTTGTGACACACTGGCAGCTGCAAACACCAAGACCACCATTGTAGGTCTCTTCCTCCACTTGAATCTGAGTTTTTCATTGGAATTATTTTTTTTATAAAATTAGTTTATTTTCTGTGCAATTAATGTGTTTGGAAATTAGTTTGTATATTATTGAAATTTGATTTTTTTAAAGGGAAAAAATTATGACATCTATATAATTGGTTTGATTTTTGTAAAAAACAAATGATTTGATTTGAAACCAGCATGCATCAAGACAAGTTCTTTAGATTTTTTGTTTTTGAGAAAACAATGATTATGCACATGTTTTTTTCATAAATGAAGAACGATTATAGACAAGCTTTCTAGTCTTCTTTGGTTTGGTAGAAAATTTGATCATGGATAAATTTGGGCTTGTTTGGGATGTTGGGTTTGGTGCCCTAAAAGCTGTGACATTGTACATATTGTAATAGATAAATAAAGTGACATTTATAATTATTTTGGTTGCTTATATGTATTATGAACACATTTATAAACATCAAGAAAATTTCATGATTATTTATGTGACTATAAAGTTAGCATATAAGTGTTATATGCTTAGGGATAAAATTTATAGATAATAATCTAAATAGTTCGCAATAATTAATTAAAGTTCAGGATCTTTAATTAAATATTACAAGTACGGTGTAATCTCATTTAGAATGAAATAGTCATTATCCATACTATTAATGTAGAGATATTAGATTAGAGGTACTTTATATAATAAGATTATATAGGACTGGACTAGATAAATTATGAATCTCTAATAATCATCCATTACAAATAGAGTATTCAAATTGATCACTATGATGTAATACATTTAACAGTCTTAATCCTGAGTATTTATTAGACTCTTGTTTATGACATTATGTTTTTTTTTATTTGCTTGGTAAGATTTGTTTTAGCACAGATCATAACTTAGCATCTTGGAAACATAATGTATTAAATAGTTGGGAATAATATTATACAGATATAGAATCCATTCCTTCCTTATGGAAGTTAGAAAAATAGTTCTTTTGAGTGATAATTCAAAGTTTGAACAGTAGAGCGCTCATTCATAATAAGATTATGAATTAACTGTTTATTAGAGAATTATTGGAACTCAATGATAAAGATATAATAAGAGAGGTAAACAGAAATTGAATCTAGCTCTTATTATGAACTATTTATGGAGGACTGACTTATATGTAATGATTATATCAATGGACTACTTGTTTATTTTCTTTGAGTAATTTTACTATAATCTCAAGAGTTCAGTTTTAGGTTGTTAGTGGAATAACACTAAAACTAATAAATTTGACACATTAATCAAAGAGTTTAATTAATTGTCAAATTTATTGGAGCTTGAGTTATAAGTCCATAGGTCCCCAATACTACCTCTGTAACACTATATTGGATTTATGCATAGAATGAATTATACATATTTAGTTTGAAATTATTGAATTCTGAATTGATTATTTCACACTTGAATTATTAATGTGACACAAAAAAATGTTCTCTATGAGACATAATGTAATGTGATAAATATTGTCACATTCAACTGAGAATTAGTTAATTAATTAATTGATTAATTTTAAAATCTATTCTTAAATAAATGTGATTTATTTTTGAATTTAGATTTAAATATACATATATATGGTTTTGAACCAAATCTTTTTATATATAAGATTTTATAATATATTAATATATATATATATTAAAATAATAACTAAAACGTGAACTTCACGCTAACGTGAAGTTCATGTTATATATATATATATATATATAAAGGTAAGTAAATGTTTACGTGCGCGTGTGAGTATATATATATATATATTAATAAGAATCATATCATGATTCGGTTAATTATAAAATAAAAAAAGGAAAGCAAAAAGGTAAGAATCATATCATTTTTCTATATATCTGATATGGAGGTTATTTCAAATTTGAAATTAATTGAAAAATTACTAATGGCTCAGATATAAAAGGAAGAGATAACAATTACCTCATGAGAATTTTTCATTCATATAACTTTTGCAGAATACTCAAAAAAACTGAGAGTTCTTCTCTAGAAAAAAAAAAGTCTGCTATCTCATGTGTTGAGTACATAGCAGATTCAAAAAATTGTGAGGAAAATTCATTCTTGCAATTTGACACTCACTCGTCTTTCCATTGTGTGGAGGCTTGGTTTGGAAGATCGTGGTGTCAAAGAAGAAAACTAGGATACTCTGAGAGTCCTCAAAAGGTTGGTAAAAATTACCAAAGCCTTCTATTATTAATTAAAATTGCAACAACTGGGAAAAATCCAAAAAAATAATAAATGTGATTAATTAAGGATTTTTTCAAAATTACTTCATTAAGTACTTGAAATGTTATGATAGTACATTAAAATTGTAACAGCCGGAAAAAATCCAAAAAACTAATAAACGTGATTAATTAAAGATTTTTCTAAAATTACTTGGTTAAGTACTTGAAATATTATGATAGTACATTAAAATAGTTATTTTTAATGTGCTAAACTAAAAGTTTATGATTCATCAATTTCATATATGAGCCATAGTAGTGGCAATTATAAGAATCTCAACTTAAAAGATTTAAATTGAGATAATGCGATAAAAGTGAGATTTCCCAACTTACCATGATTATGTGAAAATTCATGTATAATATTAGTTCAGTAAGTATACAGTTATGGTTACGGATCAAATTTCATCAGTCCAATGCGACATAGAATTAGACTGTGTAGACCACAGAATTGTTTATAAAAGAGCAAAAAAAAAGAAAAAAAAAAGGAACAAAGGCGGCTCTTTCTCTCTCTACTTTCTCTCTCTAGATTTTCTATCTCTCTCCTCAAATCTCGGTCAAGATTTCGACGTTTGTTTTCGACACCTCCCACACCAATGGAAATCTCTCAACGAGCTGAGTCCAACGAGGTGCCGTGTCGCCCAAAAAGCCGCCGGAGGAAGCTACACGCGTCGCCCAAAGTGGCAGAGAAACCTAAACTTTCTGGCGAGATATCTTTGTCGTCCAACGTCTGATCGACGTGATTCTTGTTCCTACACAACCACCGTGATGAGAGGAACAAAACCCACCCTTGGTGGCAACTCAAAAACCGCCGGAATGCTCGGCCCGTCTACCGCCACCTTGCGACGCCACACCACAGTGGAACTCCACCTTGCCGGAGGAGGTGGCCGACACCACCCCTCCCAATGGACTCAGAGGGCCAAGGTGAGCTAGATTCCTCACCCAATTGCACCATAGCACCACGTTCCAGTAAAGATCCACCTCGCCCATCGACAGCCATCGCGTGGGTGATTGAATTTGGTATTTTTGATGGAATTGAGCCAAATTGATGGCTCCCCCACCTCAATTGCAACATCCTGTCAACAATCGATGGAGTTCGAGGTTCACCGCCATCAACTGCCACGGGAGTCTCTGTCCTTGCCCTTCCCAGCCATGTTGCTTCAAATTAGATGAGGGGAAACACTCATAGGAAGATGGGTATCAAAAGTCGTTAGCCAATTTCGGGTTTTCATCGTCGGAAAGCCATGATCGAAGTCTTCATTTTTGCCATCAATGTTGAGCTCTGACCTGCTATGTTAGAGGTAGAATTAGGTAAAATTGACACCGACATTGGACTCAGAAGGGTCAAATTAGGGGGTTAGGCTCGAGCCCAGCCACCAACGGAGCCAGATTGATGCCGGTCAACGTCGATCAAATTTGGTCAATGTCGGTCAATGGTGACTTAGGGATTTTATGATCCGGACCTCCGATTGAAGATTTGAGACCGCCTCCTGACTCATTTCGATGCTCTAAACACGATGGTAACCTCCGTTCAAGCTAATTCCACTACGGTGAAAATTGTCCAGTACCGACTGAACGCGGATTGAGGCGATTCAAACTGTAGTAATGGAGTCCAGAATGACATTTTCAGTAATGTATGATCTCTAAGAAGCATTCCTAGCCATTCATGGTTGCTCGAGGAGCACTGTAAAGGATGCTTCATAGACTGTAGATACAGCAAAGTACAATTAGACCCGCTTAGCTTGGAGTCCAAGTAAGTAGGAATCTCGCCTACAATATGAACTGTTTTAAAATAAATTGTTTTAAATGCTTTCATAAAAATTTATGAAAATGCATTATCAGTAATTGTTACACTGTTTTATGTTAGAATGTATGTTATGTCATGTTATGTCATGATATGATATGCTACGATGATGTTATGATTAATGTGTGATGAATGCAATAGCTTTTACAGTACAAGCTATGATTTACAAGTGTGTTGCATATGATGTGATTGCATTTGAAATGCTCATTAAAGTTAATAAGAAGGTAACGTAAGGATAAAAAAAAGTATCGTACCAGCCTCTTGTTGTGAGGTAATGAAAGTAAAGTTAAAGTTTGACCTCCTAGATATGAGGTACATGACCTCGAAGTTCGATGGTCTTAAGTCTTCTACAAGGGAAGCATTATGTTTATGATCTCATGATTAATGATGATGGTACGAACACTAAAGCAAAATAAGGAAAGTTAAAGTAAGATACAAAAAGATAAGGAACAAGGATAGAAAGTTAAAGTAAGATAAGGAAAGTTATGGAACAAAGATAAGAGTTAAAGGAAGGAATGAATGATTATAGGATGTTCATAATTAAGCATAAAATAAGTTGACAAGACAGCATAAAATGTTCATGCATATTTTTATTAAAATGATTTTTAATTATGTTTTGCGAGACTGATTTTCTACTTACTGAGCGAAAGCTTATTTAAGTATGTTCATGTTGTAGGTAAGAAACCTGTCAGCGACATTTGTTGGGCGGTGGTAAGCGACAGATGAACGGTGGAGATAGGTAAGGATACCATTGTGGTATGTTTTCGTTGCCGAAAGAAAATGTTATTTTTCTATTCTTTGATATAGTACTTTCAAAGTTCAAGAAAGTTGAAGTTAAGAAATGTTTTCAAAGTTTAAGTTGTATTTTATGAAACGTTTTATCCTATTATTTAGTTTTGAAGAAATGATTTAAAAAGGGTTTTAAAGGCATTGGTTGAGCGAGGTCTCAATTTGAAATGCGACAATAGTCGTCATAGTTTTTTAGTATGTTTTAAGGAATGTTTTAAAGGAAGTAATTCTTAAAAAATTATCCTTATGTTTATAAGAAAAGTTTTAAGGATATTTTATTATTATATGTTTTAAGAGATTAATATTATGAGGCATGCAAGGGTTAAGTTTTTACGAATTATGATTACGTTAAATAAGTTTTTACGAATTATGATTACATTAAATCGTAATGATTACTATGTGATTTCTTTTCATATTTGAGAAATTAATGTTACTATGTTAGTTTACGAAATTATGTTTTGGAAAATGAATAATATTTCTTTCAAGATTATATGTTACGAATTCTTTATTATCAAGAATTCATTTGAAATAATTATGTTTAAAAGTACTTTTGCATTTTGTTAATGCATAATGATTTACTGTTTAAGTTGTAAGTTTTAAATTGCATTTGTTATGCAAAAAGTTTTATAGTTTAAATCAAGATTTGCATTGTATTTGCAACTATTAGGTTAAAGCATGATTGCACTAGATGGGCATAAAGTTTTAAAAGATCAAGTAAAGGTTTGCAATCCATTTGAGGAAAAAAAATTTTATTCTATAATTTTCAGTACTTTATGTTAAAGTATGTTAAAATTACGATTATATTCAAGTTAAATGACGGCCACGTAGGTGGGTCGTCATAGTTGGTATCAGAGCGGGTATCCTTTCATCCTACTCCATGTCGTCACATGCCTACTTTGCCACAGTCCAAGTAAGTTATGTTAATTAAATGTTATGTTAAATTACGTTAGATGATATGTGCCGATTTTTCGTACAACGGCAATTAAGTTATCAACATGCAAGCATGATTTTAGGTGTCCTCTCAAGATCCAATGTCAAGCCTAGCCGCCATGACATGTCGAATCACGAGAAGCTACAGTTGGTGCTGACTTTCCACGATAGCTAAACCATATGTAGAATCTCGTGGATGCTTGAACCAATGCTTCAAGATAATCGACATTCAGATTACGAATTTGGGGAGAATGTATGGAGCTATAACTTCAGAAAAGGTTGATTGACCAATCAACAGAGGATCTAGAGAGCTACGATCTGGGTAGCTACGCCTTTCTAAACATCTTGATGTGGAAATGTGGCTCCTTTCCTAAAGCCATCTTTCTCTTGTTCTAGGACTTATATTAATCCTATCTCATATCTTAGGTTGTGTATCCGTATCTAGATCATGATCTGGTACATAAAAATTAGCCAAAAAGTTCATCTTTTATGGCTCAACAGGTAGGCCTATCCACTAGTCATCCCAGACTAGTGATAATGACTATCTAAAACATGTTTATGTACTTATTTAAAAACTTCTAAAGGTTCATAACACTTGAGCTTAACTTTTCATATCTCTCTTGAATATGTCTCGCCTTTCCTTGGGGTGCGAGAAAAGAAAGAAAGCCCCATAAGATTAAGTTACAGAGCCATAGGATACCCTTAGTTTGTCCTAATTTTCGAGGACGAAAATTTATAAGGTGGGTAAATTGTAACAACCAGAAAAAATCCAAAAATTAATAAATGTGATTAATTAAGGATTTTTTCAAAATTACTTGGTTAAGTACTTGAAATGTTATGATACTACATTAAAATAGTTATTTTTAATGTGCTAAACTAAAATTTTATGATTCATTAATTTCATGTATGAGCTATAGTGGTGGCAATTATAAGAATCTCAATTTAAAAGATTTAAATTGAGATAATGTGATAAAAGTGAAATTTTCCAACTTACCTTAATTACGTGGAAATTCCTATATAATATCAGTTCAATAAGTGTACAGTTATGGTTACGGATCAAATTTCATCAGTCCAATACGACACAGAATTAGACTGTGTAGACCACAAAATTGTTTATAAAAGAGCCAAAAAAAAAAAAAAGGGGTCAAAGTTGGCTCTTTCTCTCTCTATTTTCTCTCTCTAGATTTTCTCTCTCCCTCCTCAAATCTAGGTCAAGATTTCGACGTCTGTTTTCAACACCTCCCACACCAATGGAAAGTTCTCGACGAGCTGAGTCAACGAGGTGCCGTGTCACCCAAAAAGCCGCAAGAGGAAGCCGCACGTGCGGCCCAAAGGGTGGAGAAACCCAAACTTTTTGGCTAGATATCTTTGTCGTCCGACGTCCGATCGATGTGATTCTTGTTCCTACATGACCACCATGATGAGAGGAACAAAACCCACCTTGGTGGCAGCTCAACAACCACCCACCTACCGCCACCGTGCACCGCCACACCACAGTGGAACTCCACCTTGCCGGAGGAGGTGGCCGACACCACCCCTCCCAATGGACTCAGAGGGCCAAGGTGAGCTAGATGCCTCACCCAATTGCACCATAGCACCATGTTCCGGCGAAGATCCAGTTCGCTTGTCGACGGCCGCTGTGTGGGTGATCGAATTTGGTATTTTTGATAGAATTGAGCCAAATTGATGGCTCCGTCACCCTCAGATGATGTAGAGGAAGCTTTCCCCCACCTCAATTGCAACATCCCGTCAACAATCGACGAAGTTCGAGGTTCACCATCGTCAACCGCCATGGGAGTCTCTCTCCTTGCCCTTCCTAGCCACATTGCTTCAAATTGGATGAGGGGAAACACTCAGAGAAAGATGGGTATCAAAAGCCCTCAGCTAATTTCAGGTTTCCATCGTCGAAAAGCCATGATCGAAGTCTCCATTTTTGCCATCAATGTCGAGCTCTGACCTGCTATGTTAGATGCAGAATTAGGCACAATTGACACAGCCATTGGACTCAAAAGGGTCAAATTACGGGGGGTAGGCCTGAGCCCAGCCACCAACGAAGCCTAATCGACGCCGGTCAAAGTCGGTCAATGGCCGGTCAATGGTGACTTTGGGATTTTGTGATCCGGACCTCCGATCGAAGATTTGAGACCTCCTCCTGACTCTTTTCGATACTCTAAATGTGATGGTGACCTCTGTTCAAGCTAATTCCACTCTAGTGAAATCATCTGGTACCGACTACACGTAGATCGAGGCAATTCAAACTGCAATAACGGAGTCTAGAATGACATTTTCAGTAATGTATGATCTCTAGGAAGCATTCCTAGCCATTCATGGTTGCTCGATGAGCACTGTAGAGGATGCTTTGTAGACTGTAGTTATAGCAAGGTACAACTAGACCCGCTTCGGAGTCCAAGTATGTAGGAATCTCGCCTACAGTATGAACCGTTTTAAAATAAATTGTTTTAAATGCTTTCATAAAAATTTATAAAAATGCATGATCAGTGATTGTTACACTGTTTTATGTTAGAATGCGTGTTATGTTATGTTATGTCATAATATGATATGCTACGATGATGTTATGATTAATGTGTGATGAATGCAATAGGTTTTATAGTACAAGCTATGATTTACAAGTGTGTTGCATATGATGTGATTGCATTTGAAATGTTCACTAAAGTTAATAAGAAGGTAACGTATGGATAAAAAAAAGTGTCGTACCAGTCTTTTGTCGTGAGGTAATGAAAGTAAAGTTAAAGTTTGACCTCCTAGATATGAGGTAGATGACCTCGAAGTTCGATGGTCTCAAGTCTTCCACAAGGGAAGCATCATATTTATGATTTCATGATTAATGATGATGGTACGAACACTAAAGCAAAATAAGGAAAGTTAAAGTAAGATACAAAAAGATAAGGAACAACGATAGAAAGTTAAAGTAAAATAAGAAAAGTTATGGAACAAAGATAAGAGTTAACGTAAGGAATGAATGATTATAGGATGTTCATAATTAAGAATAAAACAAGTTGACAAGACAGTATAAAATGTTCATGCATATTTTTATTAATATGATTTTTAATTATGTTTTGCGAGACTGATGTTCTACTTACTGAGCAAAAGCTCATTTAAGTATGTTCATGCTGTAGGTAAGAAAACCTGTCAGCGACATTTGTTGGACGGTGATAAGCGGTGGACGAACGGTTGAGATGGGTATGGATACCACTATGGTATGTTTCCGTTGCCGAAAGAAAAGGTTATTTTTCTATTATTTGACATAGTACTTTCAAAGTTCAAGAAAGTTGAAGTTAAGAAATGTTTTCAAAGTTTAAGTTCTATGTTACGAAATGTTTTATTCGATTATTAAGTTTTGAAGAAATGATTTAAAAAGGGTTTTGAAGGCATTAGTTGAGCGAGGTCTCAACTTAAAATGCGACAATAGTCGTCACAGTTTTTAAGTATGTTTTAAGAAATGTTTTAAAAGAAGTAATTCTTAAAAAATTATCTTTATGTTTATAAGAGAAGTTTTAAGGATATTTTATTATTATATGTTTTAAGAGATTAATGTTATGAGGTATGCAAGGGTTAAGTTTTTACGAATTATGATTACGTTAAATCGTAATGATTACTATGTGATTTCTTTTCATATTTGAGAAATTAATGTTACTATGTTAGTTTACGAAATTATGTTTTGAAAAATGAATAATATTTCTTTCAAGATTATATGTTACGAATTCTTTATTATCAAGAATTCATTTGAAATAATTATGTTTAAAAGTACTTTTGCATTTTGTTAATGCATAATGATTTACTGTTTAAGTTATAAGTTTTAAGTTGCATTTGTTATACAAAAAGTTTTACAGTTTAAATCAAGATTTGCATTATATTTGCAACTATTAGGTTAAAGTATGATTGCATTGGATGAGCATAAAGTTTTAAAAGATCAAGTAAAGGTTTGCAATCCATTTGAGGAAAAAAAAATTTATTCCGTAATTTTCAGTACTTTATGTTAAAGTATGTTGAAATTACGATTATGTTCAAGTTAAATGACGGCTACGTAGGTGGGTCGTCATAAAAATTATATATCTATTTCTAAAGAACAAAGTTTTTTTAAAAAAATTTTGTTTGTCATTGATTCATTCATTCCGCTGCGTTTCATATTTTAATTCCAACATGGGATAGCTTATGCTTTTACTTTTCAGCAGTTGAAAAAAAGAAGTAGCATAAGCTAGAGCTTTTTAATTAGTTTTTAAATAGTGCATTGAAAAGTGCTTTTTGATTTAAGAAGTGATTTTGAACCTATTTGGTTAAATATTTAAAAATCACTTGTTAATATATAAAGTAATATAATGTAAGGATATAGATAGAATTTGTAATCTGTTATTCAACAAATCCAAGGTTAAAAAATTAAATAAAAAGCTTTTTATAAGACCTTTTTCATAAGCACTAAAGAAGTGACTTGTTTCAAAAATGCTCATAAAAGCCAAAAGTACAAATAACTTGCTCATCCAAACAGGTCCAAAAGTAACTTTTGGGTTAAAGCAGCTTATTTTAAGCCATAAGTAGCTTATTTTAAGCCATTTCAAATAGAGACTTAATTTAATTTTGTTCAATATTAATGAATTTAGATATATGGATTTTTTTTGTGAAATAAATTTGACTTTAAATTTCCTTTTTTGCAATAAATGGCAGAAAAGGGGCATTTACTTATGTGTATAATTTACTACCAATATGTTAATTTTTTTCATCCAAAGTTTAACATAGTAAAATTGAAGGACTAAATTTGAGAGAAGGAAAGAGTTCAATTGCTATGTAATTCGCACATGAGAATTATAAAATATCATTTTTACACTTACAGTTGACCCACATGTAAATCACGTAAGCTTAATTTCATCTATTTGAATGAAAAATCAAAAATTTAGGACCAAAATAAAGAGTTTTTAAAGTTTATAAAGTAAAGTAATGATTTTTAAAATTTAAGAAAAAACGTAAAGAATTTTAGAAGTTTAAAAAATAAAATGATAATTTTTAAAGTTTATGATCCCTTTAAAAGTGATTGGTATTAATAACCCTAAAAAGAAAAGTAAGCTCAGGACCTGTAATGATTTTTTTTTTTTTTTGGGCTAGCAGCGATTGGCTCTTAGCTAGACTTTTGCTGATACAAATTATGTGAAATCAAAAAGATGGCCAAAAACTGCAAAAGGCGCAAATTATAAGATAGTAAGTTCTAACTTGCGTGTTAATTGTGATTCTTTCATAGAGCGCACACCACTTGATCTGGCATCAGGAGGAGAATTTACAATGAAGTTGACTGCAGGATATCCTTATAAAAAAGGTCAACCGTCACCGTCACCGTCACCGTCACAAAAATTCTATATATGTACCTCACATAGAAAAGCCTGGTCGGAGAATAATTTCCGGAAATAATGTCCAAGGCTATTAATCCTAAGCCCATCTCCCTTGGACAATCAAAGAGAAAGCAACACTCGTTCTCCTTTGACCCTACCCCAGAAAAAATTCCTTTCGGATGGAATGTTTCAGCCAAAAGTAGAATTTCTATCTCGTTGTCTTGGCCATTGCTTCGGTTCAGTGAGATATTGAGCCTCTGCACCGCTTAAAGATTTCAATTAATCACCACAACTATATTTCATTCTGCCACAAACTTGGTGATATTTACAATTGAGACAGAATGAACAAATTTGTGGCAGTCCATGGCATTGTAAATGTTCATGTTGTGCACTGATTTCTGATTAAATGGCTGTTAAGATTTCTGCCTGATATCACCATTTCTTTTTTCTCCTTCATTTTGCAAGCCGACTTCTCCCCCTTCACAACCCAAAATAGGCTCCGATATTGTTGGTGGTGGGTGCCACGGATTTTAGGAGGGAATTTTCAGCAAGCTGAACAACATGAAGTTCCTTTCTGATATATGAAGGGAAAGCAATGATCTCAGCTCATATCTCATTGTTCTTTCTTCTTTCTTGGTTTGAGGAATTATCGGCAGCGGAATCCAACCCCAAACACTTGAGAAACGCTGTTCTTGCTAGGCGAACATAATAGCAAGGATGGAAACATATGTTGGTCCCTGCAGAGTACTGGTCTTCCCTGTCTGCATTAATCTCTCTTCGTCTTCTCACTGCAACTCTTCTGCTTGTGCCTGCTGCTATTTCACCTTTTATATTCTGGCTTTCCCCAACCTGATTTAAAGATCATCCCACATGTCATGATATGCCTTAAAACATTACTTGCTCTTGATTTAAAAGAGCCTGTGTTAAAAATAACATGCATAAAAGTAAAATGAGGATTAGCATTGAGAATATTTAGTTTGGTGACAAAATTAGAATACAATACTTTAGTTTATAGACCATTTGGCACTTTAGTTGTAACTGAAGTTATAAGTTTAAGAACTATAACAAGTGAGAGCTTTATACTGTAGCAACTCTTTGTCTTTTTTTTTTTTTTTACTGTAGCTGTCAAAAGCTTTACACTATTCAGAGCTAGAATTGATGGGTTGAATATAAAGTGCCAATCAGATATTTGCAAAAACACGTTTGATTGTGAATGAAAAGACACATCAATTTGAAAATAATTCAATGAAAACAATGAAAATATCTTATGTTGTTTTTAACTTTTACATGGAATTTTAAAGGTGTACTTGAGCCCAAATTTTGGAAATTGGTCTAACCAAATGGTTCTCTTTGGAATTTCTTGTTTTCAAAATGTTCAAATGCAAAAGAACTGAATAAGAATTACAAACAATCAGAATAAATACCTTTCAGTCAATACATGTAGTCCAGACCACATTCTCTAAAATCACGGAGACAAAATACATATGCCCCAAAAAGGCTAGGAGCTTAACTGAAACAACTTTTTTTATGAAAGTTTGTAAGTTCACATCTTCAAACAAACTGCATCAAATGAGGGAATAATTGCGGAAAACACCAAGTTCAAAGCCTGCACGCCACTAACTAATTTTCTATTGAATACAATAACTAAAAGCCCGCAAACATGCCGCGAGCTGTAAGTCATTTTCCTTTAATTAATAAATACAAAGAAACACAACACACCCAAAACATTTTCAAAAACCCTGATCTGTACTTTTTAATTCTTTTTTTTTCATCTATGTGTGTGTTCATTAAGTATTTTATCTTTCAAAAAGGACAAGCTATAGGATTAGCTCAGATAACATGTGAGTCAAGTGAAAGAGACAAACATACAGTATTAGGTATCACAGAAATCCGTCTGGTGGTTCATCTACTTTTAAGAGAGCCCAGACAAGAAAAAGAATCTTTAGTTGCAAAGCTCTAAAACCTATTAGATTTTCATCAAATTCACATGCTTTGATCTAATACAATTTTGATGTGATCTTACGATTAAAAACTGTCTTACAGGTAGGATTATTCTTTGGGAAGCTTTTCCCATGAGAATTCCCATATGTTTTGAAACTGCTGAATTTGGTCAAAATAATTTTTTTCCCCTGTAACACCGACACGTATTTCTTTTTTTCGGTCTTTAAAGGAGAAATTGCCCTTTATATATATATATATATATATATATATATATTCTACCACACAAAAACGCGAATCCACCAAACAATCAAAATTAAAATATAATGTGAACAGAAGATTGCTAGACGTTTAGATTTGAAATCTTTTGCTGATAACTTGTTCTTGGTCATGATATAGTGACATGACATTCAGAAAATCAATACAAAGACGTTTTTTTAATAGAAATTTCTGTGGCGGCTGACATAACCAAATGGCTTGCAGGTGGGCTATGAATGGAATTGACATATCTAGGATTAAATATTAAGACACATTGGCAATGGTAATAAACTATTGACCAAAAATTGAACTTTATTGCCCAGCATGATCTGTCAATTAAAATATACTCATAAAAATTTGGTGACCGTCTCGAGTTTTGTTTAATTTATTCATTAAGGGCCCGGGAAAGATCTAGAATCCACTTTGGACGCACATAGAAGGAAAAATAACTACCATTTTAGAAAAGGTCAAAAAAAAAACTATTTAGGCTGAACGCAATAAGGGTTCTATTAAAAGAAGAAAACTATCCTTTTATAAAAAAGAAGAAAACTAGAAAACCTTATCTCTATTCAAGGGTTAAAAATGTAATCCATCGATGTTTCAAAACCATAGATGACTAAGACAGCATTAATAAAAAAAAAAAAAAACAATAATGAGCATTTACAGAAACTTTTATTTGGGAAGGGGAAAAAAAAACCTCTTCCATTTCATTGCATCAAAAGGGGCAAGCCAAGGATTACACAAGGGCCTTTACTCAAGCAAACAATTTCACCACCTTTATTCCCTTATTGTTTTTTTTTTTTTTTTTTGAGACTCCGATCAAGAAGCTTCCTTGGATTGAAATTGAAATTCATCATAAGGTTTAGCCATAGAAAAAGGCAAATAGGAAAAATAAAATGCCACGAAAAAATGAAAATGAAAGCTGAAAGTTTTTTTGTGCGCAACATTTATGCAAATAGTTCCTAGACTGACTAACAAACCTTCTAAGCAAAATTCAACAAAAGAAAGCAAATTTAAACAGGTGTTGCAAAATGGTACCAAATCATTTTCAATAAGTTTTCTTAGCTTGGAGTTCACGAATGCATCAACCACAATTCCGCACAAAGATAATAATAAACAAACAAATAAAAAAAGAAAAGAAAAGAAAAAGAAACAAGAAAACCAAAAGATTTTTCAACTCTTAAAAAAGAACCAAAATTTCAATTCAACCTAAGAAACCCAGAAAAACTTTTCATTATCCAGCGTCGAAAAATATTGTACAAAACAAACGAGAAGAATGAATCTCTGACCTGGTTATTCTGTAATCGATTTGTAATGACTTTATTATCTATGTGGGTATTTTGACTTGAAGAAGAAGAAGAAGAATCTGTGTCGTTTATGGGATTTAAAGAAATAATACTGAAGCAGTAAAGGAGGAGAATGAGGAGGAACATCACCAAGACCTGGACCCATATTAGCCATGGGATTCTGTAGCTTTCAACTGTCAGTTCATCTCCAAAATCAAACATTTCCTTTTTTTTTTCTGGAAGAACAAAGACGAATTATTTCCCAGAAAAAATAAAAAGACAAAGAAAAGATGGTGAAAGAAAAAGGGCAGAGAGAGAGAAGAGGAGAAAAGAGGAAAAAAATAGGGCTGTCGAAGAACGACCTCAGACAAAAGTGAGAGACGACAATTTTTTTTATTTTTTATGTGTATGTATATGTAGGTACAGTAATGGTGCTTTGTTTTGTTTGACACAAACGTTGAACTAATTGAGATTGGCGGCGATAAAATTGGTCAAAATTATTTTTTAATTATTAAACTTTATATATTATAATAATAATAAATTATTATAATATAAATTTTTTATATATTATAATAAAAATAATTTTTACTAATAATCTAACAGTTTTATTAAACACTTTGTAAAAATAAGAGTTGAATGAAAACGTACGCGCGAATCAAGACGCGTAAATCAGATGACAAATTTTTTTTTGGAAAGGGCGATGACATTTTTTTAACCGGAAGTTGGTATATAAATTTTTTGAAACTGAAAGCAATTATGGAAACTTGCTAGATGGGTAAATCATGGGGCAAGGCATCGATTGAAGTACTGGGGAATTAATGCGGTAATGCATTTGCAATGACTGAAACGAGTATAAAAAGAAGAAAATTTAGTTAGAAATATGATTCCCTTTTTTTCTTATTCAAAAGGTTGAAACTTGAAAAAAAAATAGAATATGATTCCATCTCTAATACAAACATCAATGTTATATTTATCATTAAAAAATAAAAAAATATTTAATATATTATTTTTTTTATACTCTAATGCATAATGCTATTTAAAATGTTATATTTACCTTTGTCATAATGATTAAACCTTAAAACTTATAAAAATAAATTTTTGACATTAAAATAATTAAAAAGTAAGAATGTTGTAATTATTAAAGTAAAAAAATCAATCTACCAATCAAAATGAATCAAATGTCAAATTTACTACATGCTAAACTTTGTAAAAATTTCATTATATTTGAGTATTTTTGTACACTCAAATGTTAAATTTGTTATTAGCATATCAATTTAGTATTGCATTAGAGATACTCTGAGTTACATTATAACTACATCTTAAGTGCAAATGTACTTTTTTCAAAAAAAGTGTAAATATACTTTTTATTCCTTCGTTGTAATCGGGTTGGATTTCATCCCTTGCATTCTTTTTTTTTAACCTTTTCTAAAATAAAATAAAAAGAATCCATTGACGGCTTGGCCCGACTCGTTCTTGTTAGGCCTACATGATCAGTGGGCCAAGCCGGCCCATATAAGAATTACCTCGGCCCAGCCCACATCATGGGTCAATTTTACATAGGCTAAGTTGGACCGTGCCGTGAGCCAGCCTAGGCCATGCCGTAGGCTTTGCATGGCTGACCCATTTGAACCCATATATGAGTTAGGATGAGTAAGCCCATCTTGGCCCATCATGGGTTTATATGGGCCAACCCATCTAAGCATGCAATTTTTTATTTTTAATTTTTAAACAAGTTAACAAATATAAAAGTTTGAATAGTAAATGGAAATATGAAAAGGGATATTTTATTTACGATTGTCTCATTAAAAACTTTTCCAAGGAAAACCCAATGAGACAAAACTTTGGTAAGAAAAAAAGTACAATAAGGATAATTATACATAAGATGTTTACAAAATTACTAAAAAAAAAAAAATTGCCAGGATGTAATGTATGAGGCCTTCTATTGGAAAAGGTCATGCTCACCATATTCACCCGTGAATGAACATAAAAAATATATATATAAATGAAATTGGGCTATAATAAGCCTTCGGTGGGCTGGCCCATTATAGGCCTATATGGGCCTTACACGAGCCAGGATGGGCTGGCCCATTATGGACCTAGACTTGTCGATCCGGCCTGGCCCATGGCTCGATATATGTTGGCCCAGCCTAGCCCAGCCGCACAGCTTGGCCCATCACTGTATTAAGCCGAGCCTGGGCCAACCCATAGGCCCCGACCCATTGTTGCATTTCTATATTACATTCCTTAAAAGGATATTTATCTTTTTATATTCTCTGTTTTGGGTTAATTCAAAAATCATACCTTTTGTTTTTTGATCTTTTCAAATGTTTACCTTTAAATTATATTAAATATACAAATCTATACCTTGCCTCGGGCAATAATTAATTTTTACCTTGAAATTGACCAAATTGTCTTTAAATGAAAGAGGAAAAATTAAATAAAATAAGAAGAAAACAAAAATATAAATACACAAAATACTCATTTTTGAGGGTATTATACATTTTTGAATTTAAAAACTTTAGTATAAAGTTTTTAATTTTGGATGAATTTTGAGGTCAAAATTAAAGATTGATAAGGAAAATGTATAAATTTATGCATTAAATCTAATATGAAAAATATACATTTTATGAGATAAAAAAGAAAATGTATAGTTTTTGAATAAACCTAAAATATAAGGTATAAAAAGAAAAATAATCCTTCCTTTAAAATAAGAATGGAAGGGTTCATGAACTTTACGCTATTAAGAAACTTTTCTTTAAAGAAATTGGTGCAGTTTTCACTCACCAATAAAAGAAATGGTATTTGCATAATGTAAAGAGTTTATTCTTTAAAAAATAATAATAAAGTTATGCATCTCTTCAACCAAAATGAATAATATAGTTTTTTTGACGCTTTCCTCTACTCTTCCTTCGCTAGGGTTTTACCCATTTCCTCTAGGTTTCGCTGTGCCCCTATATTGGTGGGTGCAAAGTGTAATGCCCCCTTATGGACGCCACAGATGTTGTTACATTCATTCCTTAATACTTTTAAGTTTAAGATAAACTATATGATTTAAACTTTATTTGAAAAACATACCTAGGATCCATGCATACATTTTTTTAATATATTATAAATTACTTAATCATAAATATCCTTTAAATAGTTTGCCAATACCATTGTATATTAAATTAACTTTTTAAAAGATCTTTAAAATCTGCATATACAGTTCGGCAGGCCAAACTTGAGACTTCGGCAGGCCGATGTTCAACCATCGGCAATCCACCTGCGGCTTAGCAAAATAGGGTTTCAAAATCAATAAACTCGGTAGGTCGATACTGGGCAATCGGCAGGCCAATTATTTCATCGGCAGTCTGACTAGTAATGGTTGGCAAGCCGATCGACCGACTATCAAAAATAAAGAAAATTAATTAATTTTTAAACAAGATCCCATACTTCAAGGTGCGGAAATAATATACTCAAAAAGAAATAAAAAAAAAACATAGTTCATAAGTTTTAAAAACTTTTTTCTTGGTGTCTTCCATTTTCAATCCATCTTGCATAGCTCACACGCCTTCCCTTGCCCTCCATCTAATCCATTATCTTCTTATCCTTATCTGCAACATGATATAAAACTAAAATAAGCTAAAGCTTAGTAAGTACATTTCATATCTCACAAGTAAAAACAATTTATGAACATCATCATCATATGCATTTCATAGTAGTGCATCATGCACAATTTCATAAGGAACATATCTTTCATCATATTATCCATGTTGAAACTTTGTTTATTTTATCTTAAAGGCCTAAGTGTTGCATCATAATATCCTTGTAGGCGCGCCGTCATGAGAGGAGAAGGGTAACTAATCCTAAACCAAACATGACATCATATCATAACATAAACATGGGTATGCAACACTTATTTAAGTGATATTTATATATATTTACTTTTATACCTTGAAATACGTCAACATCAAACATGCATGACTTTTATACATCAAATCTTTCATAAGTATCATAAAATGAAAATAATCATCAAATCATCATAGTTATCATCATGAACATAATTTCAAACTTTTACAACCGTATCATGTTGCAAGTGAGAATGTACTTACTTGTATAGTTTACTTAACCTTAATTTATAGGTGACGTCGCCGCGGTCTCGATGTGCTCGCTCCTTAGTGTGTTCATGTCATATATTCATTTAAAATAATAATTAACATTTATTTTCATTAGACCATGAAATCATTCAACACCACATAACATATCTCAAATTTCCATAATACATCCCACATACATTCATCTCTCAAAACATTAATTCATAATATGTTTCATTAACCATAAAACATTAAAACAAAACTATCAACACAAATATTTCCTGGCCTCTATGAATTCAAAGCTCAATAACTTAAAATTTACACTAAATTTAAGCACCAAACTTGGCAGGGACAAGGTTGACATATAAACATAATATCATGATTTTTCATTAGTCATAAAAATTTCATTTATCAATTTAAATAAATCACATTTCATACAATATAAAATCTGCTAGCAATAATAACATAGTGAGCAGTCCTTACTAACATTCACATAATAAATTATTTACGTCTCAAAATAATTCCATAAAAATCCTACATGCAATAGACACTAAGAACTACAACATATCCAAAAATTATCTTTAAATAAATTCCATACAATCCAAAACTTGTGTTTGAATTCAAAGATAAAAACAACTATCAATAATTTAGTTAGTGAATTACATGCGATAATTATTCTCAAACAATTAAAATAAATTTATTTAGACCTCAAAATTCATATGACATCATATTAACATACAAATACAGTACCACAAAAATTTTTGTCACCAAATAAAATCATTTAGTCATACAAAAACATCACACAACAAGGAGTCCAATAATTTACTGACAAAGCAGTCTCATAACCTAGTCTTAATGAAAATTCCATATCACATAAAATATTCATCGAATCATCATCAAACTTTTCAGTCCATAATTTAACATATACATGAACATATTTACAAAATTTCGTGTAAAATATCATTCATTTGCATTATGAACAAAAACTACATTTTTATGCAACATAACCAATTAGCAACAATTCATTATGAGGTGCAGAGCATGAACATTTAATATCTCAGCCTACACGACACCAAGTCATAGGAAATTTGGAGCAACATCACATAGGATATACATGAAAATCATATTAAAATTTCAGAGTAAATGGAGATTTGTAAATAGCTTTATAGGAGTCGGAATATAGAGACAATACAACGTTATCGATCAGCATTAATTAGCAGTGAGTGGCAGAGAGAAGAAAATTCATATCTTAGGGTAGAAAAATCCAATTGAGATGAAATTTTGAGGGTTAGCACATAACACATACATGAATAACATATTAAAAATTCAGAGAAAAAAGAATTTTGTAGAGAAAGATATAGTAATCGGATTATAGGGTGTTCAAGATTCTAGAATTGCGGAGAAGAGTCTCTTACCTCAAAACAATTTCTTCTCAAGCTTCCTTCGAATTTGTCTAAAGAAAGCTCAATATTTCTTTCAATTATTTGTAGGAGAATAAAGGAGAGAAGAGGAAAAGAAAACGTGTAGAGAAGGAGAGAAAATGTCTGAGAAAAAGAGAGAGATATATCATTTATGTGAAAAGATGAGAATGACTTACAAGAAGAGATATTCTTTTCCATATTATCAGAAAATTTTTGACTAAATTCAAGGTAAAATTCTTGTGAAAATGGAGAGAAATAGCAAAAGTCAAATTGATTTGATATTCTTACCATATAACACAATTTTAAAAGAGGAAACCCTCATCAAATAATCCAATCAACTTAAAAGTCAAACATTTTATTTCCTAAAACGAGGAATCAATCCAAAAAAAAAATGCCAATCAATCAAAATAAATCATCCAATTTTATCCAATCATCATAATTATCATTGTCACAAATTTTTGGAGATTTTTGCTGACTGCTCGTCAGCTGTATTCGGCCTGCCAAAGCCGTGAGGTCTGGCCTGCCAATCATATTCATCGGCCTACCGTTCCATGAGAGACAATTCAGCTTGCCGAACTTGAAGGTTCAGCCTACTAATTTGCCTTAACACACTAAAATTCATCAAAGCATTAAATTATTACCAAAATCATTATTAAACACACAACGTAAATGACATGAACACTTGAGCATATCGATTCCACGTGACTGTCACTATCATAACACTTAAAATAAAATAGTTAGTATCATTATATAATAAAATATATCAAAAAAAGAAATTACTTAACGTCGTTATTCTTTTGTTGCATGAAATTTTGTTAGGTGTTACACAAAGGGCTGGAATCTAATGTTGTTTTTAGATTGGCCTTCAGACTTTTGGTCCCCTAGGAGGGTACCTAAGAGATAAGATGGGGGTTGCCTTGGGGATTGGCCAATGTGCTCTTGGTTTGAAGAGAGAGCGGTTGGGCATGGGGAGGGTAGTTACGGTGAGCATTTGGCTACCATTTTTGGCAGCATTCATGCGTCGATTATCACGAGCTCTCGGAGTTTGTTTGTGTAGTAGTTGGAGATGGTGGGAAAGGTAAAGCAATGACCTCTTTCTTTGTAGGTTGGTGGCACGCCGGTGCTTAGATATTTATGCTTCTTGGGGGCTCTAACCCTTGTGTAGCGGGTCCATCGAAATGACATCCTCCCTAGTTAGTGGAGATGGACTACAGCACGGTTCCTTTGGCATCGAAAGCTTGGATCTTTTCTAGTCTTTCTTTGGCTTGATGACAATGCTATAGTTTCCTTTCCCAATTCTTGAAGGCAGTTGGCTTCTCTTTAAAGTTCCTGTTGTTGTCTTTTGTGTTTTACTTGTTTGTCCTAGTTTATGTGTTTTTTAAAATAAAAGCATTGATGTTTTTACCATTTATGATTTTATTGTTTTGCAGGTTTTCTGCTATCATAACGAAGGTGGTCTTTGCACCTTCCAGCTTTAGTTGTAGTTTGTTGTGTCTAATTAACATTTTATTTCTGCGGAGTTATCGATGGCCATAGTACTACAAATTATATGATGTCAACTAATTAGAAAATTGTATCAGTTGTAGAGATTTTGTCAAAATGAGCCTTATTTGTGCTCTATTATTGGTGTGCCAATGAATTTTCTTGTTGTCATATGTTTCTGTGTATATCTTGCTTCTCGAGCTTCATCAAATTTTATTGATGAAACTGATAAGAGTTGATGGTATTGTCTTATGTATTACGTGGTCATTTAAATTGATGTATTTTGCTTAATAAATATAATTCTCTCTTTAAAAAATATTATAGCCGTAGATTTTACAAAATACTAAAATTTATGGCTGTAGATTGTAATATCAATGCATTGTATTTTTAACCTCAACAATTTCCTTTTGTTGTTCTTTGTTTGGCCCTTAATTTTTGAATTGTAAATTTTTATATATTTCTTTTCTAAAAAAAAGATTTTGTCATGCTTCAGATTTTTTAGCAAACACAGTATTAGATAAATAACTTGTTTTAGCAACCTTGTTAAATAAAGGCCAATGAGAGAAACATCCTAAACTAATATATGAAGAAAAATTAATAATTAAGAACCAAAGTCTAAAAGAAGTTAATAAGTAGGCCATTTAGGTGTAAATCTAGATTTACACTAAACCAAAATTGTAATGTACCCCAAGTTAATGCTAAAAAAAACCCAAAATATTTCAAAATTTGAAAAAGAAAATAAAAAAATTAAGGTTTGGTGCATCTACCCCTAAACTTTATATTTTTTTGCAATCTAGTCCTTAAACTTTTTTCGTGGCAACTGAGTCCTTAAACTTAGCCAAATATCTCAATTAAGGCCCTAACCACAATGTTTATCAAAATTAAGATGGAAAAGATCACACGAAACACACATGATCTATTTATAAGCAAAGGGAAGGAATTTCGAGCACAACAATGATAAAATTATACATATAACCTCAAAAAAATTGTTAAAAAATCATTAACAATGATATAATTTCTTTTTCTTTTTCTTTTTCTTCTTTTTTATATATAACCTCACACATTTTTAAAAAATTATACATATAACCTCACAAACTTAGCTAAATATCTCAACCAAGGCCCTAACCACAATGTTTATCAAAATTAAGATATAAAGGATTGCGCGGGACACACATGAACCATTTAAAAGCGAAGGGGAGGAATTTTGAGCACAACAATGATAAAATTATACATATAACCTCACAAAATTGTTAAAAAATCATTAACAATGATATAATTTCTTTTTCTTTTTCTTTTCTTCTTTTTGATATAAAATTGAACAACTTGATTTTTACTAGAAGCAAATAAAATGTATAGGTCTTTTAAAATGGATCAGACATATCTTATATGATCTTTTTCATCCCAATTTTGACGGAAGCTTATGATTATGAGTTAATTGTCACACTTTGTTAAGTTTAGAAATCAATTGGCCCAAAAAAAAAAGTTTGAAGACCACATTATAAAAAAAAAAAAATTAGGGGACAAATGTATTAAAAACCTAAAAAAACCTAAAAAATAAAATAAAAAAGTTAAAAAACTAAAATGGCCTATAATTTACTGCACTTTGCTAAATCGGCTATTTATTTCTAAAGGTTTCAAACAATGCCCTATTCGTTACAATTAAATAAAAAGAAAAGGGAAAAGTATAAATAAATGGTTGAACTTTTTTGTTTTTATACAACTGACTGAACATTTAAAAATTAAGGGAAATCGTTATATTACAGCAATACATTATTAAATAACAATCGTTATATTACAACAGTACATTATTTATTAACGACATTTAGTAAACCTTTAATATAGATTGAGAAGAATAATTTTGAAATTTTGAAAAATTTAACTGTTTTAGAGGAAATTTTAAATATGATTTTATAAATACAAGAGGTACTTTGAGCATTTACATGATAAAAGGGTAAAAAATAGTATATAGGCAAAGCATAAGGGGTACTTCATATATGCTTTATTTTTTTTAAAAGAATTTGTGATTATATTGACAACATAAAGACATTACAAATAGACTATACTAGGTTGATGCAAATAAACTAGAGTTCATATGGAAAACGTAATGGTAGATAAAAGACTACAGTTGAGGTCCGAATCCTAAAAAGCCTCTTATTAACTCTTATACTATAGTTTTTTTACTTATATATAGTTAAAAAAAAAAAACCTATTTAACTACCCAACACAAATCAACACTTAAACACCCCCCCGCCGCTCCCCCCACCCCCCAAAAAAAAAGGCCTGTTTGGCGCTAAAAAAGAATTTGTTTCCCTCCTCCTATTAAAAACACACTCACGATATTTGCCCAAAACAAAAAAGAAAACACACTCACGATATCTGCCCTCCATTTCTTCCTCTAAAAAAAAAAAAAAAACCCTTGGTAATCAAAGTTGCTCTCTTCCTCTCTCTCTCTCGAACATTTCTCTCCCGCTGTAGCTGACGTACACGTCTGCCGGTGACCGTCTCTCCCTTTGCCGATGGACGTTGCCACCGTCATGCGCACCATTGTTGACCTTTAAATCCAAATCAAATTGCTATTAGGTATAGGTATTATTCTTCGCCCACCTTGCAAACATGTCTGATTCTCTGCTTGTTTTGGGGAACTAGGATGGGAGCCAAATTTTTCAAAAATCAATTTGACTCACTTTTGTCCATTCTTTTCTGGGTTTATTATTATTATTTTTTTGATAATGAAATTGATTTGTAGGTACTAGTTAGGAGTGAATGTGGTGGGGTTTGCATATTGAGGGTGTAAAGTGTTTGTTCTAATTTTTTTTTTCTCACCACAAGGGGACACAAAATCCCACGAGATTCGATATTGGTTTGATTTCTTCATTGATCAGGCAAGTAAATTATAATTTATTATTGTACCTAATTATGGCGTTTTACTTTTGTCCACATTCCCCACCCTTTGTTCTATTCTTGGCCATTATATATTATTAGTTGTCTTTGTGATGATCCTGTGATAGGGACCACTCATCAATGTATTGTGCTTCAAAGTTAGCCGTATTTGTCTTTGCGTGGGAAATTTTAACTTTTTGTTTTTTTTTTTTTTTTTGTCTAAAGCAATAAGATTTCATTTTTGCTTTAGCTTATTTTTGTTGTTTTCTATTGAGGATTGGAACTACTATTAGCTAAAGCAACAGAACTTTGTCAAAAAAGCGTGATTCTAAAAACTAAAGAACATAATCCTTTCCCATTTTTATATTGTGTTTGAAATAAGCTTAAGCAATATGCAACTTCAGAATGTTTTAAGGACATAATGTTATGTTCAAACTGTACTATTATGCTATACATAAAAGATGCCTTCTTTTTTCATTTTGTGGTTTTGTTGGCCTTATGTTGTATGGTATATTCTTTGAGAAGAAAACCCTCCTTTTTTTTTAATGGCTAGTGTTTGATGAAATTTTGCTACTGATTGATACTTGATGCTCCTAACAGGCTGTTTTGAACTTCATGATGACCAGATATAAACACAAGATATTTGAACCCACACACTAACTGGGGTGGAGATGGAGGCCTTTTCTTTGCCTTTCTTTTCTTATCTTTTTTGGGTGCTATGTGACGGTGGCTTAGAAGACTAAATTGAAAGAAGAAGAATTAGTGTTAAAAAAGGGTAATGCACTTAAGATTTTGATTTGTTGGGTTGGCACCATCTTTAGTTATTCTTTTATACTTTTTTGTACTTAGTTGTTTTTAATTTTTTATGTGATGAAATTTATTTTTAATTTCTTTGGCTTATGTTTCTTATGAGATTTTTAATAATCATTTATGCCTCGCATGCCTTTTGAAACCATGTTTAGTTAATAATGTTTTCCACCTTGTCCGGTTTTGGTTTTTTTTTTTTTTTTTTTTTTTACCATTATAGAATGGATAAGACTTGAATGTTTGCCAATAGAAGAACAACTTTCATAGACTTTGCATTGCATTATCTAGAGAATCCGCATGTTATGCAGTGTCCATGCCTAAAATGCGGCAACATGCAAATGCATGATGCTACAAAGATAAAAGGAGCATCTTTATTTCAATGATATTGATCAATTTTATGACCTTTGGATTTGGCATGGTGAAGACCTACCTACTGTTGCAGAAACAAATACAAATCATGTTAAATCCAATGAAGAATTTTCTTTTGATTACAATGATGCATTGGACACTGTAGAAATGGTTCAAGCTACTTGTGATCAGTTTAAAAGTGATCTTGAGAAATATGCTGAGTTATTGGCAGATGTTGAAAAGCCTGTTTATCCTGGTTGTAAAAATTTTACTAAATTATCTCCTTTGGTAAGATTGTACAATTTGAAAGCAAAATATGAGTGGAGTGATCGTAGTTTTACGGATCTATTGGCTCTATTGCGAGATTTACTTCCTAAAGGAAATGAGCTTCCTATATCCATGTACGAAGCGAAGAAGACATTATGCATGTTGGGGATGCAATACGAAAAGATACATGCATGTCCAAAGGATTGCATTTTGTATCGAAAGGAATATAAAGATGAATCAAAATGTCTGAAGTGTAAGACATCAAGGTGGAAAATTCCAAAGGATTCTAGAGAACCAAAAGTTGGGGTGCCAGCAAAGGTAGTGTGGTATTTTCCTCCCATACCAAGATTTAGAAGAATGTATGGTATTCCTCAAATAGCTAAAAATTTGACATGGCATGCCGATGGAAGAAAAGTTGATGGTTTTATGCGACATCCAGCTGACGCTTCACGTTGGAAATTAATAGACTATACTTGGAATGATTTTGCTTCTAAGCCGCGAAACCTTAGGTTGGCACTTTCTGCAGATGGGATAAACCCACATGGTACCCTTAGTGGTTATTATAGTTGTTGGCTAGCTATATTAGTTACATATAATCTCCCACCATGGCTGTGTATGAAGAGGAGGTTCATGATGATAACATTGCTTATTTCAGGTCCTAAGCAGCCAAGAAATGATATTGATGTCCATTTGGAACCACTTGTTGAGGACTTAAGAAACTTCTGGGACACTGGGGTTGATATTTATGATGCTCACAAAAGAGAAACGTTTACTTTAAAGGCTGTATTACTATTGACAATTAATGATTATCGGGCATATGGGAATTTGAGTGGTTGTAGTGTGAGAGGTTACAATGCTTGTGCTATTTGTGGTGAAGGTACACAGAGTGTTTGGTTGAAACATAGTAGGAAGATTTCATACCAAGGCCATAGGAGATATTTAAATAGGCATCATCCATATAGATGGGCAAAAAAGGCATTTAGTGGCTTCCAAGAGTTTGAACTTGCACTTGAATTTCTTAGTGGAAAAGAGGTCCTACAAAAAGTGGAGAAAATTAAAATATATATATATATATATATATATATATATATATATGGAAAGGGTAAGGGAAAATGTAAAGTGGATAAGGTAAATGATAAAGTTGCTTGGAAGAAAAAGTCAATATTCTTTGATCTCCTATATTGGGAAGTCTTACATGTATGTCATGTCCTATATGTTACACACATTGAAAAGAATGTGTGTAAGAATATAATTTTAATATTTCATTATTGAATCCTATTTTTTGTCTTTCATTTATTTTTTACATTATTTTAGTCAATATTGGATGATAATATTGTTTTCATTTTTTAGGGTAAACCATGTTTGTTGGCTGTGAACTCGGTTGATAACATTGTTGGACATGGTACAATAATTGATGGTAATGGACCCGAGTTAGTTCTACATGGAGTAACATTAGGTGAGGTGAATATTCATGTGTGCGTAGATTCTTGCCTAGACCAAGAAGCCCTTCTTCCAATACCTATGCGGGGCACACTTTTCACTGTTAAAGAGGCTATTGGATCTCATGTGGCATGGCCTAAAGAGTTGTTATTATTGAAGAACCCAAGGTAATCTAAATTCACTTTTCAACTTCACTACCCTTTATTATATTATCAACAATACCTTTTTTGGTAGTATTAATTATACTTTTTTTAAATAGTGAAAGACGATAACAACTAAGAAAGTTAAGAAAGAGAATGCGAAGGAACCATGGACAATGTCAATCCTACAAAATTATGTTGAAAACAATATGGACGAAAGTAAGACAGTGTCCTTTACTTGGATCAAGGAGTTTTCGGAACCGATCGAATCCTCTATTTGCTTCAAGATGATATCATTCAATTCTCTTCCATGGTTGATATATCTGTCAACTATGTTGTGTTTTACATGAGGTACGTAAAATTGTCTTAATATATGTCTTCATGCAAGAAATTTGTAGACTTTGAATTACTTACTGAACACTTGAATATCCATTTTGTATTAGTTACTTGAACAACTAGATTGTAAAAGCCAAGTTACATAAGATGTACGCCTTTGTGGATCCTACACAAATATCATCTTATTGTGGTTCAGCTTCAGACAGAGCAAAATCTCTTGCAAGAAGATTGGAGGGTTGTTGCATTGATCAATTATTTCTTGCCCCATATATCTCAGGGTGAGCAGTAGTAAGAGTGAAGTGGTTATTCAATTTTGTATTGATGGATGCCATCTAACTTCACACATTTTATTTTGAAGACATCACTGGTCTTTATTGATACTTGACCCTTACAATGACATTGTATATTTTTGTGACTCCTTTCGACGCAAACCAAGAAAGGATTTAAAAGGCCTCATAAATACGTAAGTTTTTTATCCCTTCGCATTATGGGCCTTTTGGAATTAATGTATATATTATGTGATATATGTGTTCTTTTTCTTTATAGTGGACTAAAAATTTTCAATGCCAAATGTGAAAGAAGTTTAAGGAAATATAGTTTAGGAGATTATTAAAATACGTATAAATTTCTTATCTAAATTGCTAATTGAGAAGTATATAAGGTTGTATTAATTGTATTTATAATTTTTATAGGCCTCACGGCAGTCCACAAGTAAAGAATGTAGCTACTTTGTAATTCAAGATATGAAGCATATAGCTTAAAAGCATATAATCTCTACTAGTGAAAAGGTAAGTGTGTATGAGTTCACAACTTTCTAATTGTACTTATGATATATTTTCTTCATAATGGTATTGCTTTCCACTAACCTAGAATTTTTATTTTTTCCTACAGTTTGATGACAAAGATACTTATACTCAACAAGAGTTAGATGTAATGCGAGGAGAGTGGGCTAATTACTTTCAAACACTTTTTACTTAATGCTTCATTTCATATTTTTGTCCCTTAGTTGAAGTTAATTGAAGATGGAAGTGAATGAATTGAACTTTAATTAATTTGGATTGTGTTATGATTTAAATTATGTGTATTATTTTGGGATTATATTGTGGAACGACTTTTGTGGCAAGGAAAAAATAGTAAAATCTCTGCCCATTTAAATTTTTTTATATTGTAGAATATTAGTTTAAAAATTCTGCTTAATTTGTAATTGGTCAAAAGAGAAACATAAAGACTACGGTTTAATGTAGCATATAGTCTAAGCAGCCAAGAGATAGACTACGGTCTAATGCAGCCCGTAGTCTAAGCAACTTAGACATAGACTACGGTTTAATGCAGCTGTAGTCTAATAAGCCCAGAGATAGACTACGGTTTAAGGCAGCCCATAGTCTAATAAGCTAACAGATAGACTATGGTTCCATAAGCGTAGTCTAAATGATGAGACTTTTAACTATGCCTCCATAGACTACGATAGTATTACCGTAGTCTAATACCTTAGACTACAACGAAAAAATGTAGTCTAATCCCTTTTTTAGCGTAGTGAGAGTTCATAATTTTTTGAGAAATTTTCACAAACGTCATTTTTTAAGATTTATTTTTTATAAATGCTACACATGTTCATTTATGGCATAACTTAACATGTAGTATAAATGATATTGTGACATAAACTTTTCTAAGTATGGTATAGATAAATACAACTTTTAAAAGTGTGGCATTACATGTAATTTTCTCTAACTTTTTAGGGGTACACACAATGCCTATTTGGCACATCTTTTGCTTGTGCTTTTAATCAATAGAAGAAAAAAGCAAAAGTTGTAGCTTTTCAGTAAGTGTTTTTATATTTTTAAAAGAGTTTTAAATGGTCAAAATTGTTTCAATTTTTGGGTCAAAAATGTTATATTTAAGCTTATAATGTATTATTAATACTCTAGTATAAGTTTATTTTAAAATTGCCTTTTTGAAAAACTATAAGTGGCTTTGATAGAAAATATTTTTGGAAAATAAAAATACTTTTAATAGTTTATCTAAATATTTTTAGAAGTAGTTTTAAACTCAAAATGCCAAAAACAACTAGAAAAAAACGTTTCTAAAGAGGCCTACAATGCAGCCAGAACGGGTCGATAGACGCCAGGTTGGAGCATGGGGATGCATTGAATAATGGAAAGTAGTTTGGTGTTTGGTGGTGATCTGATGTGGAAGACAGAAAATCGTTGCTGGCAATGCATTGAGGCGGTGGGATCTCCGTCAGTAGATCCAACGGCAGTTGTTGTTGTATTGTGATGTGAGCTTGCCTTGTATCAACGTTCTCTAACAAACGCGTTAAAAAATGCGTGCAGCTAACTAGATGCTCCTTACACGCAGCAGTTGGGCAGATAATTACCCGTTTGGTTCATAAAAAAAATATGGTTGCAAAAGGTTTGAATTGTGGTTTGGGTAAGGGCGTTGAGATTCGGTCCTGTGAGGGCATCATATTTTGCAAAAACAAAAGGGACAATTATGCTGTCATTTATAAGGCGTTTAAAAATTTTGTTGCAACTGTAAATCACAACCAAAAAACACTGTTGAAGATTTGGTTGAAACTATAATTTGTGGTGTAAGCGTGTTCTCAAACACATATTATGGTATTTTGCCTAAACACTTGTTTTATTTAAAATTTTTACCTTAATCGTCTCTGAATTTTGGTTTTTTAATATAGGCTTGTTTGACTCATAAATTCAAATTCAAATTCAAATTTAAATTTTTGTAAGAAAATATATCATAGTAAAAATATTTAAATTGTAAATAAACCTATGAAACAAATGGGGAATATAACGACCCCATCAAGTCTAAATGTTATAGAAAATTGTATTGTGAACATTATTCTTTTCAGCAGTGAAAATATGCCTCCAAGCATAAGAAAATGAGACCAAATTCAACACCAAAGCGAGACGAATTTCCAAACCAAACTTGATCAGTTTCAAACAAAATATGACATTGAATATCACATAAATTCATACTTAACTTCTGACCGGTTTTGAGTTCTAATCTAGACCCAAAATGCAAATGACATAACTTACCATTTTGGCTCAAAAGTGGAGTTAGATTTGGTGCTTATGTTACAAGGCCTCAGGAGTACTGAATGCCAAAATAGAAGTCTCAAGGTTTGGGATCAATATGAGAAATACCAGTTCCATGGTATTTTTTATTTTTCAATTTTACTACTTCTATGAGAAGGTCTAAAACATGTCATTTCTAATGAATATAAAGACACTATTGTTTTCATATATTTTGGGTTAGGGTCATGCAAATATGTGTTTTTAAAGGGTACTTGGACCTTTTTTGTTTAGTGGTAGTAAAAAAAAAAGTGGTGTACCACCTAATTTACTCTATAGTTTGTTTGAGATGTCTTAACTATTATGTTGGGGTTCTTAAAGTTTTTATTTTTCATATAATAATATAATTAACAGCTAAGGATCAATATCTGAGGTTTTTTTGGTATTATAATCATTTTACACACAAAAAAATTCATGGAATTAAAATTAGGATTATTTTTTTTTGGTGATGAAAAGCTCGAAATTAGTAGGAGGGTTAACAAAAAATGTTTTGATACAGAAAATGTCTAATGTAATTTAAGCGAAACAAAGGATTTTCAGTTTAGTTCTTCTTAAAATATAACGGCATGCCTCGCAGCGTTAATAAGAAATAAATTCTATGGTGTGATATAAACAAACGTAAATAATCTATACAATCGAATATGAGACACATTATATTTTGAATATGGATTTAATTTGATTTTTGAAACACACACTACAGTAGTTAGTTTTATTATTAAAATACTCCATATATTAGCCCTAACATAATTTCTCTAATAAAACACTAAAATTTATTGAAAATTTTGTATTTTTAAATTGCAACTTGTGTTATAAAAAAAATAAATTTGACAAAAATTAACAAATTCAATAATTTGAGAATATATTTTGTTGTCGATATGTAGAAAATGAGTTTTTATTTTTTTAACTTATATAGAGAAATTAGTCAATTCTTAGACCTACAAAAAATGTTTTGTGGGTTTGAAAACTTATTTCAATTTTTATCAACGGGGAACTTTGGAAACGAAAAAAAAAGGAAAAAAAATATTTTTAAATAGTTTATAAAAATATTTTAAAATAAAAAGTAGAGATATTTAAAACTAAAAATAAAATTTCAAAAAAATCTTAAATTTCAATTTTTTTAAAGAACTAAGTATTTTCCAGAAAATTCTGCTCAAGAGATAAATATTTTCAGAAATAAATTCAGCATAAGTAAAGGTTCTTTGCCCACAAAATACGTAAGAGGTTAAATTGAAAAGATTTCACAAAATTAAAAAGATACATTGTAGTTTCTAAAAATTAAAGGATAATTTACAAAAAAAATAATAAAATTAGAAGGTGCCTTTATGCAATTATCCTTTTATATATTCCACACTAAAAAGTGATGACCTTTTTTTTTTTTTTTTTTTTCTTTTTGATGTTTGGATTTATTTTAAAAATTAAATGAAGTGAATAAAAAAATGTTCACATATAATTTTTCATTGGCATTTTCTCTCTGTCCCCATTAAAAACTTTAGACCATTATTAGTTTTTCTCCTTCCCCAAGTATAGTGGCGGAGTCAGAATTTTGAATCAGGAGGGCCATGTATTTTTTTTATCAATATTATTCGAACATATATGAAGAGAAGTGTATGTGCTTAGCATGTCATTTTTCAGTCTTCATCATTTTTGAACAGTGGTTTATAATTAGATTAGGGATGTTATATTGCATAATAACAATAATAAAATAAACGGCATAAATATTTATATTAAAAACACCCATTAAAATATCACATAGATAGTTTATAAAAATGATATAGATATGTTTTGAGAGTACAAAATACTCCATATAAGTAGCTATTCTAACTATGTATGCATGGAGATTACAGAAGCATCGATAAAAAAAGATCAGACCTTAAACAAGATGCGATTTGAAAGTACTAGTTACTTCATAATATCAGACATCCCGACACTAGAGACATTGAATCTAAATGTTTTAACAACAGCATGTCACAATAAAAATACAAGATATGGAGGAGAGCGGTAATTCAAGACACAAGAAATACAGATGAACATGCTTTGGGTAAAACCAAAAGATTACAGGTGGAGGTTCAAATCCAGTGGTTGCTTCCTGCTTTCTTTCTTCCAGTCAAACTTAGATGTTGTAGTACCGGACTCCAGATGAATGACTTGCATTTTGTCAAGTAGGTCTTTACTGTTGAAGCAGTAACAAAAATTTGTCTCCCTGACTCTACAATGAAGTTTTATTCTACAGCGTAAAGACCTATAGCTTTGAAGTGAAAGTCCAATAGATTCCTACTAGCAACTACAAATAACTTTTTAAGAGTGCTTAAACCACTAGGTAATGCAATGAAAGCATCACAGTTATGGATAATGTTTTTAAGACGCTTAGAGATGTCTAAAAATCTCTCTTTCTTACCTATAGTTTTCCCACAGAGGTTCCCCTCAGCTAAGAGATAAGGTATAATCCCTACGATATGGCTACCCCTAGAATGTGCTGTTGTTGCTACATTTTCCATTAACCCTAAGCTACCTCCCCCGTAAATCAGGTTAATCTTCCTACATGTTAAGACTTGTTCTAAGTGTTCTGCTGCTTCTAAGTAGACTTTACCATTACTAGGACTGGGACCACAAAAGACACAAATGGTTTCAATTTTCCTAGATGAATTGGCGGAAGACATGTTTGGTTTCTAAGATAGACTGAATCTTTTTTTTAACTATTTATTTTTTTGGGTTTTTGTTTTAAGTCCACTCTACCCAAAACTCTAAGTCCTAAATGATATCTTAAATAAGATGGAAATGCCAAAGGACTAAAGAGTTATGATAGGTTAGTAATAGTAGGTTACTTTACAATCTAAACAAAATATGTGCTAGTAAGAAAAGAAGATATGATATGATATTATACAGATGAAAAGTGAGAAAATAAGATATGGACATGTTAGAAAAAGTTAGACTAAATCCAAACAAATTTGAAAAAGTAAATACACAATCAGACCAACTTTTGAAAACAATACTCGGACTATACAACTTTTAATAATTGAAAACAAAATGAAAAAATACACTCCTATATGACTGTGTAACTTTTTGACAAATGAGCGTAGAATCTAGAAAGCTATTACAAATGACAATTTTTTAGTAGAACTTTTTAAAAAGTGAGAAACATATGACTGTACACTTTGTTGACAATTTTAACATGCAATTAGACATACTTTTGACAATTTTAAAATTTCAAACTAACAATAGGAACAAACAAGTGATTTATCTAACAAGATAACATCTTTTTAATAAAACAAACATAGATATATAACAAATACTATAATGATAAGATAAAAATAAATATTTATTATTAAACACATACTGTGACAATGTAAAAACAAATAAACACTCGAAACACAAAACATTTTTTTTTTTTGCAAAAACACTCAAACGACCTCTATAGATTAAGAATTTACTCCCCATCTAATTTTCTTACAAACTGACAAACAGGGTCTTTAAATGCCAGATTCTTGAAGCGCTGTCTTTTTGCATGGAATTTGGGCTTGAGATTAGAAATTGCACCTTAGACATATCCACTCGGATGGTTCTGAAGAGAAGTATGGAGGTTAACCAAGTTCTCTTTAGAAAGTCTATCTTTGCAAAAATGGATTTTGTCCTCCCTATTTGCTGACACAAATCCAGGCGAATGACACTTGCTTTCATAAGTCTATCGCTCACATTTGTGACATCCAAAGTTGATGGTATGAGCTTTTTTTCTCATTGCACAATGACTGGTACCCATACCTAGAAGGCTGACCCTCTGATTGAAGTTACTCGAACAAATGTTTCCTTCAATTAACATCCTCACATCACTAGGGATTCTAAAAAGCATGAGAATCTAAAGTTGAGTAACTCTAGACTTGTATTTCTGCTTGAGAACCTTTTGGGAATGTGACGGGAAGTATTTTCTTAGGTGATGGTACTTTTGATCTATAAAAAACAAATGAACAAGAAACAAGAAAGAAAGAAAGATGGTTGAGGGGTTGTGGATGAGATTCAAGTTTACGAGAAAAAACAATAGAGGAGATCTAGAAAATTAAGAATAAGCTTCAAATTTTAGAGAGAGAGGGAGAGAATTTTAAAGAGAAGGGAGAATTTTAGAGAGAGAGAGCTTAGTAAATCTGGGCTTTGATCCACAGTGATAAGATTTATAGACAATGTAGGACACTGTGCTACGTACTGTGCTGGATACTAGACTAGGCTGAAAATTTTAGATTTTAGTAACCTGCATGATGATTGAAGTAACCATTTAGGTTACCATATGATGTAATTATTATTAAATAAAAAACTATATTACAAAAGAAAAAGCAAAAACTATATGAAAAAAAATCTAGGGGGGGCCAAACTATATTATTATAACTATTATTAAAATATATTAAAGATTTGTGTTAGTAGGGCCATGGCCCCCCCTCCCTCTGCCCTTGCCCAAGTGTTATGAATGACCTGAATGTAAATTTAGTAGTTGTCATTAAAGGGTAAGAACATAATTTCAAATAGAATTAGGTAGTGGAGAATTTGTGGTTGAGAATCTCCAAATTAGAAGCGGGCATACTTTAGTAATGGTTTTGCACAAGCAAAAAACACTTATTAATCAATTTTAGTTTTAATATGTATTTGATAAATCTCGACAAGGGTTCTATCGCTGACAGATATCTGCGGGATAGGGGTCGTGATACCATGGGAGCGGAGCAGAGCTCGTGTAGGTGTGTGGGAATAAAGCTGGGAGAGAGAAGGCAGGTGCTGCTAATTTGAGGTTGTTGTCGAGGAGGGGAAAGCCACTGTCCTCCGTGGCGAGCATGGAAGGTTTGAAGCTTCCTTGAGTGTAGGTAGATGCAGATGGTAGCGGGAAAGGGTGTGGCTGCTTGGGGGTCGCAATGGTCTAGGGCGAGTCCGATCGCTAGCTGCATTGAGGGGCTTAGCCGTGATGAGGTTGGGTTCATGTCGTCGGAGGCAAAGTGTGGTGGTTGGGCTGGGTGGGGCATGGGCATCCTCAAATAGGCACGTGACTAGAAGTGGGTGGTGGCAGGTTTTAGGCGGTGAGCGTTACAGGATCTTAGAGTTGTGGAGTGTGGCAGAGGTTGCGGTCTGGTTGTGACTTGTTCTTTTTTTTTTCTTTATTGTTGTTTCTATTATGTAATAAAGGAAGAGTTTTCCCTACCTCCTAGTGTTATTTTGATGTCAGCATCACCCGGTAAGGGCGACAGGTGTATATATGTCAGGCTAGACGGTGGTCTAGGTGTTGTTGTAAGTTAGCTAGGCATGACGAGCTTGGATAAAGCCCCTTTAGGGTTAAGGATAATGCTCATTTAGAGCCCATTTTGATCGGCCGTAATTGGTAATTGGGCCATTTTTGAGAGAAAAACACTAATTAATCAATTTTAGTTTTAATATGTATGTGATAAATCCCTAATTAAAAAGCAAATCTTGACAAGGCTACTATTGCTGGCATATATCTGTGGGATATGGGTCGTGATGCCATAGAAGGGAAGCGGAGCTCGTGTAGGTGTGCGGCCATAGAGCTGGGAGAGAGAAGGCAGGTGCCACTGATTTGAGGTTGTCGTCGAGGAGGGGAAAGCCACTGTCATCCGTGGCGAGCATGGAAGGTCTGAAGCTTCCTTGAGTGTAGGTGGAGGCAGACGGTAGCAAGAAAAGGTGTGGCTGCTTGGGGGTTACAGTGGTCTGGGGCTAGTCCAGCCGCTGGCTGCATTGAGGGGCTTAGACGTGATGAGGTTGGGTTCATGTCGTCAGAGGCAAGGTGTGGTGGTTAGGCTGGGTGGCACATGAGCATCCTCAAACAGGCACATGACTGGAAATGGGTGGTGGCAGGTTCTAGGTGGCGGGCGTTACGGGATCTTAGAGTTGTGGATTGTGGCGGAGGCTATGGTCTGGTTGTGACTTGTTCTTTTTTGTTTTGTTGTTTCTGTTATGTAATAAAGGAGGAGGTTTCCCTACCTCCTAGGGTTATTTTGATGTCAACATAACCCGATAAGGGCGACAAGTGTTTATATGTCGGGCCAGACGGTGGTCTAGGTGTTGTAAGTTAGCTAGGTGTGACAAGCTTGGATAAAGCCCCTTTAGGGTCAAGGATAATGCTCATTTAGAGCCCATTTTGATCGGCCGTAATTGGTAATCGGGCCATTTTCGAGAGAAGTCCTCTTGTTTAGGTTAGGGTGTGGTTGTCTTATCTAGTTGTGTGATTGGCACCCTTTAGACTTTGATTATATGCTTTATACCTTGCCTTTTTGTGGCTTTTTTTAACTATCATAGCCGAGTTACCCAAAACAAAAAAAATTTAAAAAGCAATTTGCAAGAATTTAGAAGGTTCCGGAGAAGTTAAAAGTTAGTGGGAGGCTACTTCTCCTTCTAGCCTCCAAATGGTGCTTTTCTTCTCTTAATTGCCTTTGCTCGTTATTGCATTTGCATTTGAATTTTCTTTTCTGCTTCTTTCTCTTTACTTTTGATGAGTTTTTTAAGCTAAGAAAATTGAGCAAATATGGATTATACAATTTGATTACTCATCAACACATTATGTGAATGCAAATAATAAATACATGTTACAATTTAAGAAGTGAGTATATTATTTGTCGTTGATGTCATCATTTGCTTGTGGAAAAGAAATGAACAAATTTACAATTTTTTTTAATTAAACTTTATATAACAATATATATATATATATTAAAGTTATTGTTGTATGTTTATTTTAGTCATAAACAGGTTTCAAGAATTTAACTTTATGTGGATAATCAACAATGATACTTTTTTTTTTTGGATATAAGAGGAGGGAGAATGCTACTTACTTTTGAGTAAGGCTAAACGTGACTTGAACCCTTAATCTATAGTTGGAATGGAGGAACTTACAACCAATTAAGCTGCCCTCACTTGTCAATGATACTGATTTTGAACTTATTATATATATATTTTTCATTTTTGTATTTATCATATGGCTGAGTTTAATTTCATTTTGTTCTATGTAATTTGATGAGGCATCTTTTTGTGGCGTTATAGAGGGGCATTGTTTGAAAAAATACGTCATTTGGGAGTTTTACTCGGACTAACTAGTAAAAAGCCTAGAGCTGGAAGCAATCTTAATAATCAATTACGCCCAGTAAAAAATCTCAATATCGTATTTGTTTAAAACAAAAACAAAAATTGCGCTTTTATTATAGTCTTGTAGAACAACAATTGCTTAAATATGTTCACTTAGTCCTCTAAAAAATGTTCGTATAGCCGCAAAACAAAAGGTTTAACAAGTCAAATTTTAATATAATTACTTGAAATGTGATGGAATAACATCCTTTTCAATTAGGTATAGCTTCAACTATCCTCAAGCCTGGAATAAGGCTCTAGGGATGTGGTAATATCTACAAATAGGGATAAAATATTGTCCTCAAGTTGGGGTGGCATGAATATGCGAAGCACCACTTCCACCTACATACTATTTATTTTTTTGAAAAATATATTCATTATTGATCCTAATCTTAATTTGTTATACATGCATATGTTGTTAGAATTTGGTTTGTTTTGTGAAAAAAAAAGGGATCAAATTTAGGATGACTTTCTTTTTGTTTATAATTGTTAAAATTTTCATTCCCAATGAACAATCTGGCTTCATCCCCAGGTCTCTTCATAGTTGGGATGGAAAGGAAGATGGGGACAAAAAAAATTTCCTAACCCACCTCACCCTATTGTCTCATCCCAAAACTAATAGCCCGTTTGGTCCATAGATTTGAGTGGAAATTCAAATTTTTATAGAAGAAAATATATTACAAAAAGTTTTTGAAATTTGATTTAAACTGTAAAATAAATGGACCCTATTAGATTGCAGCTCCGAATACATTGTCATAAGGCAACTCTTCACTAAAACATTTGAAAAAAAAAAAAAAAAGCGTCATTCAATGCCAATGGTACGTTTTTATTTAAGAACACCACTTGTATTTATTCAAAATACTACATTTGGAACTCTTGTCTTGCAAATTTCCAAATTATCTGGTCTTTCTAAAAGCCGTACAACTAAAACATTCCTTATCTAATTAAATTTTCAAAAATACCACAATTAACCTCATTGATATATATTATATACTACATTAGTTAACTAAATAATTTTTAAATAACATTTGAAACTAAAAAAATTTGAAAAAAATTAAAAAAAGAAGAAGATTAAAAAACACCAAATTTTCCTATCCCCCGACGACATCAACATCCCTAGCCATCCACTATAGGCAACAGAGCCAACCTCACCCACAAGCTACGACTGGTCTTGTAATGCCCTTAAATTTCAAAGCAATGTTAGTTATGTTAAGTTTAGTTATTAAGTGTGCCAGTGTAAATTTTGTTGATAGTTTTAGTCATTTAAAGATTTTGTTGCATTTGTCCTATTTGAAAATTTGAATTTTAATGTTAAAAATATCAAATGACATTTTACCCCACATTTTTCTCATATTTACGAAAATATCATTGGGCCTTTAAATTTCCTTTTTCTTTTTCCTTTCCCTTCCCATTTCTCTCCGTTGCTCTCTCTCACTTTCACTCGCCTCTCTCTTTCCCTCTCACCGTCCCTTTCTTTCCCGCATTCTCTCAAAAATTTTGGTTTCAAAATCGAGCCCAAGCTTCAGTTTAGCAGATTGGAGGCTTGAGAACGTGATTGAGCAACCACAAACACGATTCAAGGATCGAATCAAGGTTAGTTTTTAAAATTCTAAAACTTTTTCAATTTTTCAATTTTCTTTGTATTTTTGCAATCCGAGTTTTGATGAGCTTAGATAATATTTAATCTAAGCTTATAGGACTTGTTTTACAATGAATCTAAGCTTTATTTGAACAAAAACTGAATTAATCAAATTTTTGTATTTTTCTTTGATTTTCAAATCAAAGGTGAAATTGAGTTTAAATTTGGAAAAAATTCTTTAAATGTGTTCTATTATGGTTTTCTATGCTTTATATATGATTTTCATGACCTGGGAATTGAAAAATAGGTTTTAAATTTGAATTTTGAGCTTGGGGAGGTCGAGACTCGAAGTCTCGGGTTCCCAGATTTTTGCCAGTTCGGCAGGCCGAACTTGATCTTCGGCAGGCCGGTGTTCATCAAGTCAGCAGGCCGAACCTGGGAAAGTTTGGCAGGCCGGTCCTGGTTGATCGGCAGGCCGAACTGTGTAGTTCGGCAAGCTGGTTCAGGGTATTCGGTAGGCCGACCGTGGACTTGGAAAATTGTATTTTTGCTACTGTTTTCAATGTTTGATGATTCTGAAATGTTACAAAAAGGATTATGATTTTGGGTTATGAATATTTTGAGTTAAAGGCACACTGATAATTAAATTAACATAATGATATTTGTTAAATATGATTTCTGATCTTAAATACAGTTTTTAAGGTTTTGAACGTATGTGGAGCATACGTTGGATTTCATCTAGAGCTTACGTTATTGGATTTTAATGAGGTAGGATATTATTATCCCTTTCTTTGGTAGCCCCTTTTAAATTATTTGGCCAAAGTTTATTTCTTAAATGTTTCCTTTAATAATGATTTTGGTGACTGATTTTGAAGAATTGAATTTCGATATTCCTTTCGGATTTCCAAAAACCCGTACGGTGATATTTGTCAAGTTTTATTCAAGTAAGTACTAATTGATTTTTATTAAGATCTTGAGATTAGATTATTAATGATATTTTATTTGTAAATGTTATTTTTAAATAACTTGTTTTTAACTAATTATCCTACTGAGCCTTCCGCTCACGTTTTCCTGTTTTTAAAATCATACTTCCAGGTTGAGGAAGAAGGATGGGCCTAGGATCGGAACCTGGCTCTTTGGATTGAACTGGTATTCTCTTTAAAACTGTGGTATGATGCGTGTACTGTACGACTTGTCTCAGTGTTGATGTCATTTTCGCCTCTGTTAATAGTATATTTTAACTTATCTTAGAGACGATGATTTGTGATGAATTTCAATAATTTTGTATTATTGATATTATGATTTATTTATTTATTTATCTACTCACCTTCGTGGTAAACATCCACGTGATGGCAAATAATAATAGAATCTCAGCCCCACCTTCGTGGCATTCACGTGACGGTGATCGCCGATGTTATTATTTATTTCGATGATATTTATTTATTTTTCACGTATATTTATACTCTTTTCTTTATTCATCTAAAACTCCCTGACCCCCACCTCGGGGCGTCACAAAATGGTATCAGAGCGTAGGCTTCAGATCTTTCGGGAACTGAACCTGTGAGATTTTTACTGTTTTTATTTTGATTTTTAAAGTTTTATCTCAGGAAAGTTGTCGTTATAGTTGCGTTTGAGTACACAGTGTAAATTATAAATTTTAAACTTTTATGTTTTAAATTTCGAGGACGAAATTTCTTTTAAGGAGGGTGGATTGTAACGCCCTTGAATTTCAAAGCAATGTTAGTTATGTTAAGTTTAGTTATTAAGTGTGCCAGTGTAAATTTTGTTGATAGTTTTAGTCATTTAAAGATTTTGTTGCATTTGTCCTATTTGAAAATTTGAATTTTAATGTTAAAAATATCAAATGACATTTTACCCCATATTTTTCTCATATTTACGAAAATGTCATTGGGCCTTTAAATTTCCTTTTTCTTTTTCCTTTCCCTTCCCATTTCTCTCCGTTGCTCTCTCTCACTTTCACTCGCCTCTCTCTTTCCCTCTCACCGTCCCTTTCTTTCCCGCATTCTCTCAAAAATTTTGGTTTCAAAATCGAGCCCAAGCTTCAGTTTAGCAGATTGGAGGCTTGAGAACGTGATTGAGCAACCACAAACACGATTCAAGGATCGAATCAAGGTTAGTTTTTAAAATTCTAAAACTTTTTCAATTTTTCAATTTTCTTTGTATTTTTACAATCCGAGTTTTGATGAGCTTAGATAATGTTTAATCTAAGCTTATAGGACTTGTTTTACAATGACTCTAAGCTTTATTTGAACAAAAACTGAATTAATCAAATTTTTGTATTTTTCTTTGATTTTCAAATCAAAGGTGAAATTGAGTTTAAATTTGGAAAAAATTCTTTAAATGTGTTCTATTATGGTTTTCTATGCTTTATATATGATTTTCATGATCTGGGAATTGAAAAATAGGTTTTAAATTTAAATTTTGAGCTTGGGGAGGTCGAGACTCGAAGTCTCGGGTTCCTAGATTTTTGCCAGTTTGGTAGGCCGAACTTGATCTTTGGCAGACCGGTGTTCATCAAGTCAGCAGGCCAAACCTGGGAAAGTTCGGCAGGCCGGTCCTGGTTGGTCGGCAGGCCGAACTGTGTAGTTCGGCAAGCCGGTTCAGGGTATTCGGTAGGCCGACCGTGGACTTGGAAAATTGTGTTTTTACTACTGTTTTCAATGTTTGATGATTCTGAAATGTTACAAAAAGGATTATGATTTTGGGTTATGAATATTTTGAGTTAAAGGCACACTGATAATTAAATTAACATAATGATATTTGTTAAATATGATTTCTGATCTTAAATACAGTTTTTAAGGTTTTGAACGTATGTGGAGCATACGTTGGATTTCATCTAGAGCTTACGTTATTGGATTTTAATGAGGTAGGATATTATTATCCCTTTCTTTGGTAGCCCCTTTTAAATTATTTGGCCAAAGTTTATTTCTTAAATGTTTCCTTTAATAATGATTTTGGTGACTGATTTTGAAGAATTGAATTTCGATATTCCTTTCGGATTTCCAAAAACCCGTACGGTGATGTTTGTCAAGTTTTATTTAAGTAAGTACTAATTGATTTTTATTAAGATCTTGAGATTAGATTATTAATGATATTTTATCTGTAAATGTTATTTTTAAATAACTTGTTTTTAACTAATTATCCTACTGAGCCTTCCGCTCACGTTTTCCTGTTTTTAAAATCATACTTCCAGGTTGAGGAAGAAGGATGGGCCTAGGATCGGAACCTGGCTCTTTGGATTGAACTGGTATTCTCTTTAAAACTGTGGTATGATGCGTGTACTGTACGACTTGTCCTAGTGTTGATGTCATTTTCGCCTCTGTTAATAGTATATTTTAACTTATCTTAGAGACGATGATTTGTGATGAATTTCAATAATTTTGTATTATTGATATTATGATTTATTTATTTATTTATCTACTCACCTTCGTGGTAAACATCCACGTGATGGCAAATAATAATAGAATCTCAGCCCCACCTTCGTGGCATTCACGTGACGGTGATCGCCGATGTTATTATTTATTTCGATGATATTTATTTATTTTTCACGTATATTTATACTCTTTTCTTTATTCATCTAAAACTCCCTGACCCCCACCTCGGGGCGTCACAGGTCTCCATAGCACATCCCTCAATATCGATCTATCTCCCTCCCTAACGATTGTGACCTAAGCCCCACACAAATTTGAGCCCCATAGAAAATAAAATTTGGCTATTTGAAAATACCATCCCTGGCCCTTAAGTGTTGATGCTTCTTATTGACATCATAACAAACTATTTGTCGATATATCACTACAATAAACTGGGATCTACGCGGATATATTTTACGCATTACAAAAATAAAATAGATGAAAATAAAGAGGAAAAATCCTACCACAGAGAGGACAACTCCAAAGAGGATTCCCTCACAATGGAACAAATTGCAGGAGTTAGATCAAAATTTAAGTGCAATTTTTATAGATGTATTTTTTAAACTTGCAGGGGCTAATAATGTAATTATTGAAAAAATATATTTGGATTATGTAGAGGTTTAATGTGGTTCAACAATATGCCTAATTTCATAGACTAAGAAAAGAGACAAAATTCGCTATTAAGAAGTACTAAGAACGGGCTCCATATAAATACAAATTAAAGCAATATAAACGGGTGAGTTATTTAATACAATCAAGAAATTTTCTAATTTGAAAATAAATACTGATAAAGTTAAAACAACTTATAATAGAAGGAACCAATATGCATAAGACTAAAAATTTATTTATTTATTTCTTTCCCTTTTGATTTTCTACGAAAATAAAAATAGAGGGAGGATGGCATATGAACTATAATTGTCAAAGGTGTAGGGATACAGGGATTGAAGGGAGGGCGTAGGGTTGCAAGGATGACAATCTTTAAGTGAGGATGCAAGGGCACAAGTTTTTTTTTTGGGCAATTAGGGTGTTGCTCATTAGAGCCATACGGCTATTGAGAAGGAAGCTGAAGTGGAGAAAGTAATTGTTTGCCTTTTTTTTTCTTCTTTGTTTTGGAGCATTAGAGTGTTGCTTGTTGGAGCGATAACTCTAGTGAAGAGAATAAAAGGCAATTTGTAGACTTAAGCAAGTTTGTTGGGCATGGTACCATGAGGGCTCAAATCTTTTCTTGTTGACTCGGGCTTTATCAACGCTCGTGTGGAAGCGTCTATATTTACTTTCAATGATGGTGACCATATAGTCTACCTACTTGCCTATATTGATGACTTGATTTTTGCATTTGCCACTTTATCACTCTTCTTGCAAGCCGTTTTTCTATCAAAGGCCTCAAACACCTTTCCTTCTTCTTTGGTATAGAAATTGTGTCTCATAAGCTTGAAAGTTTTCTATCTCAATGGCTCTACATTAATGATGTTTTGGTCCACACAAAAATAACTAGAATGCTATACATAGGAGTCTTCAGTATCGACCCTTTACTCATCTAGACATCGCCTACGCTATCAACAACTTTCCCAGTTCATGCATTGACCAATAACAGACCATTGGGCTGCTGTCAAGCACAAACTTTGATATTTATGTGGGATCCTTGACCACACTCTCATAGTCTCATTCTTCATCAGATTCTCTCCCATCACCTCATGTTTTTTCTGACACCCTATTACAAATTAAAGAAGAAAATGCGAGGAAGAAGATGACATAGAGATCTAATGTTGTTCAGTGATGTGCCTACATACACAGGCTAGGAGAAAAAAAGAGAGAAGGAATTTACTAGTAAGAAGATAATCACAGAATTGGATAAACTTAGAATTGGAAAAATTTACCTAATACTATAAAATATTCTAAAACAAAAAATTTAATTTAAAGGTAATATTAATTAAGTCAAAGCTACAGACAAAGGTGGCTATATCAATATTACCTTTCCCTAAATACAGTTCTATAGGAATTTGAACCACTTTGGAAAAACATGGAAGCTGATGTGAACCTGATAAATAGTGCATTGTCTTTAGTTAATAGAGTTTAGGTATAAAGTCAGACAATAGAATTTCTCTCTTTATTATCCGAACACTTCTATTCATTATTGTCGGGTGAGAGTCCCACCCACACGGGAAACGCCTCATCCGTGGTCCCATATTTACACATAAATATCAAAAGATAAGACGATGGTCAGCCAAACTGCAGTCTTATCCGCTATCATAGTATGTGATACATATAACACGATAGTCTTTAACCGTCATCTAATGTGTATGTAGACTAGGCTAGGAGCAAATGGCTATTATATTAGACCACAATTTCTAGAGGCGAGACAGTCGTCTAATATATTTTGCTATGTATATCAGCCATAATTTTTTATTAGTTTAATTATGTGAATTTAATTAATTAGCATGCCATAATTTCAAGTGTCACTGTTTACATTAAATAAATTCCATACAATATTTTTTTTTAATTTTAAATAGTTTAATTTCTGGCTTAAAGTTTTAATTTTTGAATTTTTTACATTATTTTACTTGTTTCCAAAATTTAACCTGCACTTCTCCATGATTACAAAAATGTCACCCTCAAATTTCTGCTACCATATCACGTGATATACCCCAGATCCCCTTCTTGATATTATTCTATGTTTGAAAAATTTCATATAAATAACAACATGCAAGGGGTTTGTCTTTCCCATCAATTTAAAAACTATTCTCTCCCCTGTCCAACGTCTCTCTCTCTCCCCCTCTCTCCCTCTCTTTCTCTATTCTACAATTTCTGAAGAAAACCAGCCCTCCTCTCATCCAAAAACTCAGAAAACACTGGAACCTCCATAGTCAACTAGCTCCAAGAACTCCAAGCTTGATTTCTAATCTAAACTTCTAAGTTTTTTAAAGACGATTTTAGATAGGTTTTCTATAAAATGAATATGGTTCTTTTAGTATGCATTTACTTTGAATTTGGCATTTAATTTCCTTTCATTAGCTCTCAAATTTGCTGTTTTTTGAAACATTCACATGCTTTGAATATTGACGAATAAAATCTGATTTAATATGTTGTAAATGGAGAATAAATTGTCGTTTTGATTCAATACTATTGTTAGAAACATGTTTTAGTTTTTTAAACTCTAATTCCTTGGTTGCATGTTAAATGTTTCTATGATCTTTAGCTTAAAAATCTGATTTAAGCATGTTTTTCAATTAGTTTTGTAAGATTGTAAGTTTGGATAATTTGCTTATGATTTGAACATGATTTTTGACATAAAATGTTTCTCTATATTCATACATGATTATCTAAGTATTTTGAACCAAATTCAAGCATCATAAGCTGATATGAAGGTGGAAAATTAGAGTATGATTTGAAAGTAGGTCGCAAAGGGGAGAACTGGACAGAAGCCAATGATGAGCATTGCGGTCGATCGCTCCTTCGGAGGCTGGTTGATCGGGGGTGGTAGCATTGCCTTGGATGCTGCCACCTCCATCTGTGCTCTTTGGATCTCCCAACTTGCTCCAGCTCGGCTCCTTTGTGTCCCACAATGAAAAAGCACCTGAAAAACCTCCATTTTTTGCATTTAAAAGATTTTAGAAAACTAATTCACGTTTCATAATTATTTTTAGCATAAAAGGCACACTAAAGATAATTTATACATAATGCAAAATTATGGTTTAGTTTGTTCTAAATTGGTGCAGAATTATGGTTTAGTTTGTTCTAAATTGGTTGTTCATTGACTTTATTGGAAACCGTTAAGATTCGGGCAGCATTAGGAACTTAGTGAGTGTAGGTTTAATTTGAAACAATTAAGAGTTTTAGTAGATGACATTGCCAAAACAGTAGGATTTCTAATCACTTTTCTTGACAGCCATGTTGTGAGTTGTGTTATTTGGCCTATTCTACAAATGTTGAGACGAACATGCTTTACGTGAAATGTTTATGAAATGTGTTTTTTCTCATATTGATGTATTTTAAGAATATATATATAATATTTGTAAATATGAAAATTTTTATATTTTGGAAAATGGCTTTGATATGTGTTTTAGACTCAAGATGAGATATCCTAAGCACAAATAATTTCCAAAATACCATAGAGGATGTGTATGACTTTCGACAGTTGGTTTTTACATAGCCTTATAGATCAGGTTACGTAGAGTGTGTCCTTGGGTATTGTTCGGTTTTGAAAGTTACAATCCAAAATAATCCCAAGTATGAGGTTGTCCAAGTAATAAAATTCGGTGAATCCAAGGTCAAACCTACAAGTTATCAAAGTATTTATTTACAATATTTACACATTTTTACAATATTTTTCCATTTTTTGATTTTTGTGATTTTGGAATTCTAATAACAAGAAATGTAGCTAATTTAAAATGAAACTTTAACAATAAGTATGATTAATTAAAAGAGAATTAACAATAATTATAATGCCACTAAGGATTAAAGGTTCAATTCTGGCAATTAACTTAACTATATTTTAATTTTTCTCGATTATTTATTAAATAGTTTAAGAATACATTATGTCATCCTCTGTTGATAATAAATAAAACATTACTAGGTATTTAGTGTGTTAGTTCATGTCTATAATGTAGTAAAAACTCAATTTAATAAACAACCATGATTTCAATATTATTTAACTAAAATAACAAATAAAATAATAAGTTAAGCATTTACTATGCTATTCCCTATCTACGACTAATCAAGATTCTCTTAAGCATTATTCGCGCTAGCTTATGTTGATGATAAATCAAAACTAGAATTTTGCTAGAGTTCTAGCTAAGAAAATGCTAAAATTCTAAGTTAAAAAAATAATTTAATATTATAACTGCTTAGAAAACTAAGAAAACTACAAAGTTTTAAAGGAATTTTGCTAGAATTTTTCCTTCTCTCCTTTGCTAAAAAGAGAAATAAAAAAGACATATTTAAAATAAAATACCTTGAAATATTATTGGGCACAATTTCTACAACATAAATTGGAAACTATTTTACAACTACTAAAACTAAAACTAAATATAAAAAACTAAACTATTTATTAAATAGTATTTTTTTATCTAAGAAATGGGGTGAAGAAACTTGAGGCGGAAGCCTCAGTATTTATAGGCTCGAAAAAGGTTCTATTGCATATTTTTTTCTTATTATTTTTCACAATATTTTGGCCTAAAAACATTGCCAAATTGGCAACTTGATGATTTTTTTTTTAATTTTTTTCTTTTCTTCTCTGAATCAACATTCCTGAGAACGCTTATTTTGGCCGTGATTCTTTGCTTCGCGGTGATTAGCTAGATGTGTGCAACGCAAGGTGGGCCTCTAGATTTGTTGAATTTGACGGATCTAATGGCTAAAAAGACGTGGGCCAGCTGGGACCAAAGAAGAACTGCATGGTAATTAGACTGATGGCTAAGAAAGTGATCGCATGTGGGACACGCCGCACGCAATCCGCCACATTATGAGATTCTTTCGATAGGTGGGCTCGGCTATGGCGGCTGACGCAATTTTTTTGGCACGTGTACTGCATGCACCAATCAGGATTCGCCACATAGACTACACTAAGACAAATTCGAATCCTTTTGAATTTTTAATGCTTTTGTTGTTAGATTTTACCTATTTTGGTGCCATTTTGCTTTTTTTTTTTGGGTCAGATTTCAAGTTTAAAGATGGAAAATTGAAACAAAATTAATTATTTTACAAACATAATATTTAAAATAATATTAAAAATATTTCTTTCACATTAAAAGATAAAAAAATAATTACAAACTTCTAAAATTTCTTTTTGATTCGACATAGATATAGTTTTTAAGAACCAAAAATATTTTTAAGAATTACTAAAAATATTATAAAACATATTTACAAACTTAAAACACACCATAAAACACATTAAAATTCAAAATAGAATTCCACACATTATTTTTGCGGTTCTAATTAATTCCAAAGTAAACTAATATTTTACATATGAAAATGATTTTAAAAATTATTGAAAATATTATTAAACATAATCATAATTAAACATATTTTTACACTAAGATACTAAAATACTATTTAATACACAATTTCTTTAATTAAGGAGTCTAACTAAAAATGTGAATGTAAAATGATTGATTTTAACTTTAAGAAATATGCATTTTCTAAGTCTCATAACATTCCCTAACAAGCTTATTGCTAGTCCTAAGCAATTAAAGCGATAAAACTTAAAAATAGACCAAAGGTTTGGTTTTTCAAAAGCTGGTGGCTCCTTACAGATTTTCCTCAGTAGTTAAAAGATTGATGCCCTAAAGTAAAAATACAAATATTAATCAATTTTATAGTTCATTTCAAGAGCATGTCTCATATTTAAGATGGATTTTCCTGTGTGTATGTATGTATTTTTCAATCACTAATCAATGCATACTAACTATGTAAATTTACATTAATATAAATTAATTTATTTTAATGAAATCTCATAGGTTTATTTTTTATCCTTCTCTCTACTAATATAGAATAACACTTCATTAAAGATTATTAGGACTTTATTCGACTTGTAATATAAGGTTAGGGTAAAAGGTTGGATGGAGGGTAAATTTGAAGCTAAGTTCACTGATAAGACACTTAAAGAATTTTCGAACCTTAAAAATGTACAATTAAAGTCCCAAGTTACAAACCTGAACTTGAAATGAAATTTTTGCCGTCATCCACTTTTTTATTCAGCATTTTCATTTATTTTTTATTTTTTATAACTTTTTTATTTTACATACATATTTTTCTTTTTTATTTTTTATTTTTTTAAAAAAATTGAAACTTACAAAATAAACATAAGAAACTTACAAAGTGACTTTCAGAGTAGACTTTTAGATAGACAGACTTTCTTAACCCTATCTAACTTGCCATAATATTAGTATAAACCAACTATATTTGAATGATTAGATGTCTTATGAGTAAAAGGTAAAAGAAAGGATTATGAATTTATTAAAAGGCTAGGCTAAAATTTGTGGTTGACAAAGAAAAATGAGAATATTAGACTCAACAGGGTGACTAGAGATATAAAATGTAAACAGGTTAGCTTAAAAGCCTCAAACAATTCAAAGATGACCTAAATTATATCAATAACTTAGTGTTATCTAGGATTTCACCTCAAGAAGGATTCAACCAAATTATAATATTTTATAAAAATAAACCAAATTTATATTAACTTAAACAGTCTCTAAATTAGTATAACAGATCAAAATTAGAAATTAAATGCTTAAGTTTTAGGAAAAATCACAACCAAGATATGAAGCAGACAAAAGAAACTAACGTAGACTTAAGCAATATTTGAATTTCACCACAAGTCATGAAAATGATATAATCTTTGATTTCATCATTGACGTGAGGCAAATCCCTCAAAAAAAATTTACATATATTATAATTTTTTTAGATTTTGAAATTTATGAAAATTTTTTATTTTTTATTATTTTTTTAAAACAGTTAGATACAATGCAGACACAACATTTTTACAAACATATAGAAATATGTTTTGAAGAATGCTAATCACGCTTTTACTCAGCTATTTCTAACAAGGCAAAGATGTGTTTCAAAAATATTAAGTATTCTTTATCTTAGCCACCTTCAAGCATGCATGCAACAAAAAGAAGATGCAAAGATGAGATTACACAAACACACAAGATTACATTTTTCGATCACATCGAGATGCGTTTTAAGACAAATCCTTCACTTAGCTATCCCAACTTTGGAGAATACGAATCTTAAAGTTTTACAAACAACATACTATTTTTTATTATATATTTAATTTTTTTTCCATTCTTTTGCTTGGTTTTTTAAAACTAGTCCCATAAAAAAACACAGACACAAAATCAAAAAAATTTTGACAAATTTTGAAAATTTTGACATAACCTTCGCCTTCTAGCCTGAATTGAACATCGTTTTCAATATTTAATAAGATTAAGTACAAAGAGCAATAACATATATACACAAGAGTGGTTATTCAAAAAACAAACATAAATGAACATGTTGCAGGTAAAACTAAAAGATTAAAGAGTTTAGAGAGAAAGATGCAAATCTTGAGTGTGTTTTCTGCTATCTTCCTTCTTCCAATCTAGCTTGAAAGTTGCAGTGTCTGTCTCAAGAGTAATGACCTCTATCTTTTTGAGCAATTCCTCAATACTATGAGCAAAGACCAAGATCTTCCTTCCTGACTCTATGAGAAAGTTCTTTTCCACAACATTATCTAGAAAACTAAACAAACTGTTAAAGAAACCACTTATATTTAATAAACCAAGGGTTTAGAATGAATTCTTAACAATTTCCAACTACCAATAACAAAAAGTTTCTTCTAGAGTTCCTAGACCTCTAGATAAAGCAATAAAAGCATTAGAGGAACTAACCATGTTTCTTATTCGCTTAGGGATACTTGCAACCATGCTTTTTAGTACCTATGGTTTGACCACATAGACGATCATAAGGAAAAACACCAAGAATAATATCTAAAGCTTTAGTACCTCCAAAACAAACTCCTGCAATAATAATACCTATTCAACCTAGACTACCCCCTCTATACACAAGAGTCATCCTTTTCTTAGCTAAGACATAACCTAAATAGAATGTAGAATTTTAGTACTTTCTACCCATTCATGGACTAGAACCATAAAACACATAGATGTTTGTGAAGCTTTGAGATGACTAGGACGGGGATGTCATAACGATTTCTAAGACTACTACTTTTTTATATTTTTTAAATGACTCTATTTAACACCGCTCTGGCTAAAACCTAAACTAAAATGGGATCATATACATGATTGAAAACAAAGGATCGAGTGAAGATAGGTAAAAATAGCTGTAAGACAGGTATAAATAGGTGGACAAATGTAACACAACTGTAGGACTTTTGAAAATTTTAACCCAACAATACTATTTAATTTTTGAAAAATAAAACACAACTATATAATTTTTAACAAAATGGGATCTAACTTACATGACACACAAAATACCTACCAAAGAAAATAATGCAGCTAATACATAAGAAAAATAATATTATTAAAAGTTAAATAATACAAATACAATTAGACAACTACTGTAACAATCGCACAAAAAATTAAATTTTTTTTGTTGATGAAGTTTTATTCGAGAATGAATTAAAAACTTATATTCATCAGAACGTGTCTCCAAAAATTCCGTCACTCAGCCATTCTTATGGATTTTAATTAAAACCAAGATCATTTATCGAATAAATTTTCAAGAATTTTTTAAAAAGAAAATAAAAACATACAAAAACTAAGAAAACTATATAGATTTTGCTTCAAACTAGATGGATTGAGAGTCTATTTTCTATCTAACTTTCCTCCAAACTAAACAACTGGGTTGTTTAATGTTAGATTTCTAAGACGTTCTTTCTCTGCATGGAATTATAACCAAGACTTGACATAGCCCCCCAAACATACCTACTTAAATATGACTTTAGTGAAGCTCAGAGATCTTCCAAGTTCTCTTTTCTAAGACTATTTTTATAGAACTAAATTTTATCTTCCCTATTTGTAGGACACATAACCAGGTGAAGGACACTTACCCATATAGTTTTGATGAGAACACTTAGGATACTTTGATTCCATGTAACGAGCTTTTCTTTTTCTAGTACATAGATTAGGCAGACTTTTATTAGTTACATCACTACGATGAACTAGGCCTTCTATATACATTTTTATATCAGTTGGAAGTTCAAAATGAGAAAGAACCCATAGACGAATGTCTCTACTTTTATACTTATGTTTGATTTCTTTTTGAGAAACAGAAGGAAAATATTTCTTAAGATGTTCGTATTTCAGATCCATGGTGAAAGAGCAAGAAAGATGAGATTCTTGAGAGTGAATTGAAAGGTTTTTCTGAATTTTAGGAAAATGACACATGAAATAAAAAACGACACAAAAAAAAAAAAATACTAGGTTATAGTTGAAAATGGCTCAACATCCATAATATCTAAACCATCAAGATATTCAAAATGACATGTATAATGTTTCGATATAAATGAACTCTTTTCAAAATTTTTCCAAGCAACTTATTCACATTTTCTGGATCAAGACAATTTTCTTTTGAAACAGAATCTTTACTCACAGAATTGTCTTTTCTAGAATCAGATTTACAAGTTTCACTTTTTTCAACATTAAATTTGCAAGTTCATATGCTTCATCAACCAAAGACTGATCTTTCTCAATTGCTTTCAACTTCACAATTTTCAAAATTAGTTGACTATTTCAACGTATTGAACACTTTGAATTTAGAAATGTTTCCAAAAGACAATTTTAGGACACCATTTCTACAATTAATCAAAGCATTTGAAGTTGCAAAAAATGAATGACCTAAAATGACAGGGACTTGAACATTTAAAGTAGAAACAGGTTGTGTATTCAAAATAATAAAATCTACTAGGAAGTAAAACTTATCAATTTAAATTAACACATCCTTAGTGACTCCTTTTGGAATTTTTACAGAACGATCATCTAACTAAAGTGTGATACATGTTGGGTTAAGTTCAACTAAATCTAATTACAGATAGACAAAATAAGGCAAAAAGTTAACACTAGCATCAAGATCTAACAATGCATGGCCAATTTGGGTGTTTTCTATGATACAAGATGTTGTGGGATAGCCTAGATCTTTGTACGTCAATGGTGAATCATGTTGAATGATGAAACTAATATTCTCAATTAAAAATACAGTCTTAGTCACATTATACTTCCTAATTGTACACAGATCTTTAAAAAATTAAGCATAAGATGGAACTTGTTTGATTGCATCTAAAAGTGGAATGTTAATCATGACTTGCTTCAAAAGTTCAAAAATTTCAGCATTCTTATCAGACTTTTCTTTTGAAAGCAAAGCTTATAGAAAAAGAACTTTTAGAATAAATTTCTCTTTGGAAACAACATTTTCTTTTCAGAACTTTCCTCATTACCATCAACCTTATCATCACTTTTCAAAGTTGAATTAACAGTTTTATCGACAACTTTACCACTTTGAAAAGTTGAAACAAAATTAATAGTTTCTTGTTGTGTTGAAGAACTTGAAGAGGCAACTTCATTAGCAAAAGGATAATGTATAGGTTGAGCAAGAAATTTGCCTTTTTCTTTAATGCTAAGTGAAAAAGTGAGCTTAGAAATGAATTCTTTCTCATGAATATCTTGTGAAGTGCGAGTGCTAATGACTTCCAATTTCTAAATGAATTTTTGCAAGAACATCCTCAAGAGTTTTAGCTCGTGAATTAAAAATTTCAGGAGGTGGAAAATTTTGTGGAAACTTTTGAAATTGTGAGTTTGGTAGATATTGTGGATTCTGAGGTTTTGTGGAAATGGTGGATGATTTTGGAAATTTTGAGGTAGATGTGGTGGTTGCTGTGGTTGATCATTTCTCAAATTGAAATTGGAATGATTTTTCCATTATGGATTGTATATGTCAGAATATGGAGATAGAAATGCTTCCTAAATTGATCCAGTTGGTTTGTGTAATTCACAGGTGCACTGGGACTTCCTTAAAACTGAACATTCATCAGTTGAGTGACCTAGAATTTGACAAATACTGTGCAAAGTTTTAATTTTAGGTTCTTGAACATTCCTATATTCCATGGCTTCAATCTTTCTTGACAAACTAGAAATTCTAGTGTTTAGATCATTCTCTTGGTTAAGTTGATGAACACTTCTTTGAGTATTAGCAAGGTTAGACCTAATTGGGCCTTCAAAATTAATATATTGCCAGTATTGAGAGTTTTCAGCAAGTTATTTAGAAAATCTAATGCTTCATCAGGTTCTTTATAAAGAAATTCTCCATTACACATTGTTTCTATGAATCAATGGGTTTCAGAAGTTAAACCTTCATAAAAGAAATTAATATAATGCCATTTTTAAAATCATGATGTAGGCAAGGATTCAACAATTCCTTAAAACATTCCCAACATTGAAAATAAACTTCCTTTGCATTTTCAGAAAAATTTTAAATTTATTCCTTCAAAACATTGGTTTTATGAGGGAAAGAATTTCTTCAAAAACTTAGTTTGTATTTCTTGCCATGCACCAATTGACCTAGGTTTTAAAGAGGCAAGCCAAGTTTTACCCTTATTTTTTAAAGAAAAAGGGAAAAACTTAAGCGGAACAATTTCAAATGAAACATCTTGGTCAGTGAAAGTAGCACAAACATCTTCAAACTCAATAAGGTACAAATAAGGATTTTCAGATTCTAAACCATAAAAATTTGGAAGCAAATCAACTATTGCTAGTTTAAACCTAAAGTTATGGGCATTGAGAGGAAAAACAAGATACGATGGAGTGGATTCTCGAGGTGGTTGCAAATAATCACATAGTGATCGAACATGATTAATGTTTTGTTGATTAACCATGTTTTTATTATGAATGCTTTCATCATTAGCCTTCCTTCATCAACAACAATCAAGCATTATCAAGTATTTACTATGCCAGTTCATGTATATAATGTAGCAAAAACTCAATTTAATAAACAAGCATGATTTCAACATTATTTAACTAAAATAATAAACAAAATAATAAGTTAAGGATTTACTGTGTCATTCCCTATTTATGACTAATCAAGGTCCTCCTAAGCATTAAGCATTATCAGTGCTAACCTATGTCGACGGTAAATCAAAACTAGAATTTTACAAGGTTTTAACTAAGAAAATACTAAAATTTTAAGTTTTCTAAGAAACTAATTTGGTATTATAAGTGGTTAGAAAACTTTAAGAAAAACTAAAATATTTAAAGTAATTTTGTTAAAATTTCCCCTTTCTCTATACTAAAAAGAGAAATTAAGAACAAACATTTAAAATAAAATACCTCAAAATATTATTGACCATAATTTCTACAACATAAATTGGAAACTGTTTTACAAAAACTAAAACTAAAAACTAAATATTAAAAACTAAATTAAAAACTAAACTTTTTATTAAATAGTATTTTTTTTATTTAAGAAAGGAGAGGAAGAAAATTGATGTGGAAGCCTTAGCATGTATAGGCTCCAAAATGGTCCTACTATAAATTTTTTATATTTTTTTATTGTATTTTTTTTGGCTAAAAACGTTGCCAAATTGGCAACTTGATGATTACTTTTCATAAATTTTTTTCTTTTTTTTTCTTCTCCAAATCAGCGTTTTTAAGAACGCCTCTTCTTGGCCATGATTCTCTACTTTGTGACGGCTAGATGGACGTGTGTGATACAAGTTGGGCCTTTGGATTTGTTGAATTTGATGGATCTAACGGCTAAAAAGACATGGGCTAGCTGGGACCAAAGAAAAGCTGCTTTAGACCATTGGATTAGTCATGGTAATCAGATTTGATGGCTAAGAAAATGATTGCACGAGGGACGAACCGCGTGCAATCTGCTACATTTGAGATTCTTTCAATAGGTGGGCCGAGCTTTGATGACTGACCTAGTTTTTTCGGTAATCAGATTTGCCACGTGGACTCCAAAGAGACAAATTCAAATCTTTTTAAACTTTTAATGTATTTGTTGTCGATTTTGCCCGTTTTGGTGCTGTTTTACTCTTTGTTTTAGATTTTAAATCTAAAGATAAAAAATCGAATTAAAATTAATTATTTTACAAATGTAATATTTTAAATAATATTAAACATATTTATTTTACTTTAAAACACACAAAAATAATTACAAATCTTTAAAATTTTCGGGCTCTTTTAGTTCAATTAAGATTCAAAAATATTTTTTAAAATTACAAAAAATATTATAAAACATGTTTACAAATTTAAAAACATGCTATAAAACACATTAAGACTTAAATAAAATTATCATACATTATTTTTATGGTTTTAATTAATTTCAAATTAAACTAATATTTTACATACGAAAATGATTTTAAAAATTATCAAAAATTTTACTAAACATAAAAACATTTTAAAAAATCATAATTAAATATATTCTTACACCATGACACTAAAATACTATTTAATTCACAATTGCTTTAATTAAGGAATTTAACAAGAAATATAAATATAAAATGAATGATTTTAGCTTTAAGAAATATGCATTCTCTAAGTCTCATTAGGAATAAGACCTTAAACCTCAATCGAAAGGCTCCGTAGCATGAGTATAATATATCAATGACTTGTAAATTGAGAATTTAATCAAGCTATCTCATCTCTCTTTTTACTTGATAATTTAAATGTCCATGTTTCAATTGTCTATTGAGTTACTTATCTGCTTATTTAATCAATTTTAAATTTCAAAGTTTTTTTATATAATATTCTACTAGGCCTTTTGCTCATATTTCTTAATTCTTACTTACCTCCTCTAGGTGGTGCAAAGAGCAGTGCTAAGCTAATACCAACATAGTGATAGTAAGTTGTTCGTATGTATTTCATGACATTCTCGATCGAGCTTGTGGCATGTGCCAGATTTATAAAATGATTTGTGTGAAATGCAATTATATTGTTTTCTTGTTTTAATTGTATATGTAAAAAGACTGTATAGCCTGACACAGTCCCTATGTTTTAAGTTTTAGCAAAGGTTGTAAAATTTGTGGACTGTTACGAGATTTAAACTCTCAAAAACTCTAAAGTTTTGTTTAAAATATTTATTTTGGCATGAACTTAAGTTTTATATTTTAAGATAAATGATTTGTACTTATGTCAAATAATTCGCTTAGTTTATATTAAATCATGTTCTATCTAGCCCCTAATTCCCTCCACGAGGCAATACACTATGGCACATTAGACAACGATTTGCTCAATAAACTATCGTCTAATGTCTTACACTAGCAAAAATATGACCAGATTTATTTCCTTGCCCATGGGTGGCCTTTTCATATGCAATTTATTGTTATGGACCTCATAATTCACTAATAACATGAAAACAATATTATATGAAAATTAAAAATAATTTAATATAAGAATAACAAAATTTAAGAATTCAGTTAGATGTGTAGTATATATGTTTATGTGTTGTTGTACAAAGTCTCTCCATTCATCAAAGACATCACTTATATGCTCTTTAGTATAAAATTCTTGCCTTGTCATGGCTTCTTGCCCCTCATTCATAATATCTCGCATATACCTTTACATAAAATAGCCACATTCTTTGTTTAGTTGTTATCTAGTAAAGCAATAGTGCCATAAAAAATTGTGTATGAAAAACAAAATATGTTTATTACAAGTACAAGTAAAAAGAAGAAGAATAAAAGATTGTTGACAATTAATGAAAAATGTAGGCATAATTTTATACCTCATGTATGACATTAATTTGAATAAACTTGATGAGCCAATCAATGTCCTCGTTAGTGATAAAAGGGACACACCTTTGATGTAGGTGATGTTATGAAGCATCATATGTCTAATTGTGGTGGATGCATGCATGAATTGTTTTGAGTACCTATATAAGCTTGCCAATTTTATAGGTAATCCTTCCAAATCATCAATTAGTTGTGTTTTCTCCATTGTATCCTCCTTTTGTTGCCCCTTTTTCCCCTCGTGTTTTTCTTTCCCACAATCTCCCTTTATTGGCTAGTCCATAGGCACCATATTCTCTTTGCTCAACCAATGGTGTTGATCAATTGGAGCTTTACTAAGTTGACTTAACGACCCAATTTGAATCCATAATGTGGGCCAAGCCACAAATCCTCTGATCACTTATGACCTTATTTTCTTCTGTTGGGAAAGGTAAAGATGTGTCCTTCATATAATACGTATTAATTATAACACGTACATTACCTTTCCCAAGTGTTGTATAGTGAAGGATATCTGTAAGAAGAGTATTCATCCATGCTCTTCCTATCACAACAACCATTAACCGAATACACCACCTTCCTTATCTATTAATGGTGTTAGAAGAAGGCAAGGTTCTCCTTTACCGAGACTTGATGAAGGTTGATTCGCAGGTGGTGTTGTCGCTGTATGAATTATGCAACTTGCCTTCGTACTTGTGCATTGTTCTATAGAAGGAACTACATTTCTCCCCCGTGGGATGTGGTATTCCCTCTGGCTTAACTTCTTATGATCTCTTCCCATTTTTAGAACTCAGACACCATTATTTCCACTTATGTAGCTCGATCATCTCTGTCTTGGAGCTTGACTTATGGGTGGCATGAAAATGCTTGGACTGCTTGACAAAATGAGATTGATCATGAACCCATCTCGAATATTTAGATTGCCTAATGCGACAATCAATATAGCGCTATCCCTTGAGATTGAAATGTATCTTGTGATTCTTGCTCTTCATAATCATCCTATAATTATAGAATTAAAAAAATTTAAAACTAATAAAACTAACTGTAAAAGTTGAAATACTATTAATTATACAATTCTAAGAGTTAAAAATATCAAGTAACTCATAATTTGTTGACCAATCTCTTCATATCTCAAAAAGTTTTATTTTTCTTTTGTTGGATGAATTTCCAAACAACATGACGAGGAGGAGGCATAGTCTTCTTGTATATTCTCATTTATATTAAACAGTGAAGTCACTTAAGTTTTGTATAAAGATTACAAAGTTTGTAGAAACTAGGTAATTAAATTTTACTACCCATTCTTGCTCTGCTTTCCTAGTATCCTGCTCACCCTCATGATTGCTCGAGATCAAATGCATCTCTTAGCTCTTTGGATTTTTTTTGACATCGCTCTTTGCTTCTCACTAAGCTTGTATTTCACAAACTCCCTCTATTGGTCTGGACTTATGGAAGGGTAATGTGTAATTACTTTCACCAGGAGCTTGAAAACATTGAGGCCATCTTTGTGCCCTTTAATGATAGTGGATTTAAGGTTGTATCAAAAGTTTGCACCATCTTAGAGGCGCTTGTCATTAATGACTTCCTCATGGTCTTAAGAACAATGAAGGATGTAATAATACCTTGCCAAACATATTCTATATTATCCTTATGGGTCTGTTTTCTTCAATCCTTTGTGGTTATGGGAATGTGCTCTCAAACTAAAATTTTAATATTACTTTGGAACCCATCATCATCTTTTCCGATACTTTGATCTTTTTAGTCAAATTGTACTTGTATTTTTTGTTCTTTCGACCTTGACCTTGAAATACGCTTCATTAAGGCTGCTTGCGTTTTCTATCCTTTTAGGGATTAGATGACTCTTTTTTTGAGAGCTCATAATCATGTTCTTGCTCATTCATTTGCTCATCCGCATTAGTGAATTTGTTGTCCGACATGTTGCTCACACACACTAACATTCCAACATGCATTAATGTCACACACAGAAAATAATGCATATCTAATAATTGAAAACTAAATTCTAAAGTAACTTAACTATTACAACTAGTTAATAAAATATTTAACTCAATACTGTGAACATGGAAAAACCCTTTGTACGTTAAACATATAAATTTCGCACTTAAGTTAAAACTAATTATCAATCAATAATAAAAACTAATTATAAAAAAATAATAACAAAAACTAATAATACTAATAAATAACATTGAAACTAAAACTAATACGGAAACTAACAAGCACTAAAGTTAGTAACACTAAAACTAATTAAAACAAATTTAAACTAAAACGATCACAAAGCTAATAACCCTAAATGACAAAAAGTAGTAACTAAAACTAATTAAGCCCGGGAGGAAATCATCATAAATTAGTTTAAACATCCTAAACTTAAAATAATTGTAATGAAAACTATAGGAGAGGGGCAAACTTACTTAGAGGTAATGACGGTGATGGAGATGAGGGTGAGGTGATGATGGTTCGACTCGAACGCAAAAGCCGAGGATAGATGAGACAAGGAAACAAAGGTGGCAAACTCGAATGTAATGACGAAAGTAGATGACAGCGACAGAGGCGAGGGCGCGGTGACGATGGTCTCAGTTGAAAGAGAGAAAAATTGAGGGGTTTGATTTTTAGAGAGAGAGAGAGAGAATGGTATTATTCTGAGGGTTTGATTTTTGAATGGTAAATTTACAAAATAATATTAGACAACTATTTATTATTAAATAGTCATTGAAAACTTAACATTAGATGATGATTACTAAGAAACTATTGTCTAAATTGCGATATGAAATTCCAAAACATAGAGGTTTTCATGTCGTGCTAATTAAACAATGATTTCTTAGAAACTATCGTCTAATTGTCATTGTCTAATAACCAATTTATTGTAGTATATCAATTTTTCTTTGCCATTTGGACATTTGAATCATTCAGGAACGATAGTAAAAAAACAAACTTCATACATACAAACATATAAATTATTAGCCTCCAAATGGTGTTTTCCTATTCTTTATGGCTTTTCTCATTATTGCATTTGCATTTGAATTTACTTTTAATTTTTTTTTTTTAGTTTGGTGACTTTTTTGAGGTTAATGTTAGGATAGATGCCCTTAAAGTATGGATATATTGTAAAGGATATATTTATAAATAAATAAATAGAATTTTTCATTATATTTGTGTGCATGTATTTTGAATATTTTATAAATATCATTAAAATTCCATAATTATCTATGTGACCTTAAATATTGAACATAAGTGTTGTATTCAAGAGGATATATATAAGGATGATAATTAAAATGGTCAATAATATATTATTTTAATTATTTATTCAATTAACATATAAAATATTTAATTGAGCATTACTAGTGCAAGTCATTTTCATTAAGAATGGAATGGCCTTTTTCAAATCGTTAATGTAGTGAGTCATTAAATGAGTGCATTGTACATACTGAGATTATGTAGGACTGAGGCGTGATGTATTGATATGAACGGTTAAATAATTTTCATTAAAATATAGTAAGTTCTAATCGCATTGACCGACAATCATATATAACATGATCTTTATCTTGAGTTATTAGCAAGCTCCTATTTATAGAATTATGTCTTTTGATTTACTTAGTACAGATTCATGAATGTAATTCTATCCCTTTTATTTTGGAGGCATAGTAAAGTAAGTAGCCGGGATTGTTAATGTTGCAAGAAGAAAACTATTCCCTCTAATAAGAAGCAGATAAATAATTCTCTTGAGTGTTGATTTGGGTCTTGAATAATATGATTCTTAATTCATGATTAAGTTCATGAATTTATTATTTATTAGAAAATCAATGACACTTAATGATAAAGAAGTAAGCAGAGAGGGTAAATGATTTTACCTAGCTCTAATTATGAATTATTTATGGAATGACTATATCAGATGGACGATTCTAAGGTATGCGTAATGACATCTATAATTTCAAGAGTGTAATTCTAAGTATTTAGTGGAGTAACATTGCAATTGATAGAAGAGTGATGTATTGATTTAAAAGTTCAATTAATATATTGATTTTATTGAAGCTTTAAATTATGGGTCCATTAGTCCGCTGCCATCATTGTAAATATTGTTTGGAGAAGTAGGATTGTTGGTTTAATTAATTAATTTAGAATTGTGTAATTCTAATTTAAATCATTACTCAAAATAATTTAATTATGAGTTAATTTCTAATTATTAAATAATAAGATTATTCAATAATAAATAAATAATAATTAATTTTGGAAGACACATAATAGGGCATTCCCATTATGTGTCTTGTGTATCTGTACGTGGAAGGGTTTCATGTGCAATCCAAAACTTATTAACTAAATTTTTGTATTTAGAATTTTCTAATTTTGATAAATGTGAATTACTTCAAAATTGGAAATCTAAATTTTAAACAAATTAGATTGGGTAATAAACAATATTCTTTTCTTTACTAGTTGGTGATTGGCGCCACAGGGCACCGCATGTGGAATAAGGAAAGGAAAACTTATCGCTTTTATTTTAATTAAATATGTGATATTTAAAATTAAAATAAAAGAAGCTTCCAGAATTAATTGGGTCTCTCATATATATAGACGTCTGCTTTATTCATTACACACAATTTGAGAGTTTTGGAGAAAAAGTGAAGAAGAGTTCTTCCTTTTTCAATCCTGCTTTGCTCATGTGTTGAGATTAGTGGGAGAGTAAAAGTTAATTGAGTTACCATAAGAAACCTTAAATCCTTTCTACGCCTATGCGTTCATCCAATCCATGCTGGAATAGGTGAGGAAGATGGTGGTTTCATTTAGAGAACATTTCCCGATGGAAGTTTTTTGACCTCTTCTCTTTCACTGGGTAAGCATAAATTATATGTATATTTATTAAATGTTAAACTAATATACTCAATAGCATATTTTACAAAAGTTTTTAAAATTTTTGTTACATATGTTTTGCACGTTTACCATGTTTCTGCATATTTTCTCTAAAATCGTTTTAGAAAACCAAAACTTAGAAAATTGAGCAAATTTGAAACGTAAATACAGGTTGCAATGGAAGAAGTGAAACATAATTTAATCATCACAATCATCATTTTGCAATGGAAAAAATCAACAAATTTACAAATTTAACGGTTGAAAATATCTTTTTTTAATTAAATTTCATATAACCATATACGCTATGAAAGTTATTCTAATACGTTTATTTTAGTCCTTTTAAATATGCAAAAGAATTTAACTTTATAGTTCATCAAACACAATGCGACTTCTTTTGGACTTAACAACACTTTTAAATTAACAGTTCATCAAAACTCATCTAGTTCATTCTTAAAATCAAATTCCATTCAAATCACATTCAATGATGACCATGTGAATGTTCCACTGTTAGGATTGATAAAGATGGAATTGAGTAAAAATGACAGTATTTTTCAAGAATGAGGCTCATAGGATAAGGATAATATTGCGAATCAGGATAAAGTTTTGTCCCTGAGTTGGGGTGATGTGGATAGAGGAAACACTCCTGCCCGCTTCTACCTATTACACATATATTAAAAAAATACACACACTTTTTTAAATATATTTATCATTATTTCTAATCTTAATTTGTTATAGACACATACTGTTATAATTTGGATTCTTTTGTGAAAACATTAAATTTGAATTGAATCTAAGGTGACCTTTTTTTTAATTTATAGTTATCAAAATTTGCATAGCCAATAAAATACAAGATTAATTCCTTGGCGTCATCCCATGCCTTCGCCTTGCTTGGAATGGATCTTAGAATAGATCTCCTAAGATTAAATAATATAATAGTTTTTGGACACATTTAATCAACAAAGAGTTTATTGATTATTTCATATATCATTATTGACCTCTTTATGTTCATTTATGTTGAATGTATGTTAAGCAAATTAAAGTTTGAGACTGTCAACCTAAACCTTTAAAATTATGCATATGATGGAGAGATTTTGCTAAAAACATGAATCTTAAAGATGATAGTTTGAATGATAAGGTCTACAATCGAGGGAATAAAGTTGGTCAATTCATGTTAAAATTGTTATGTTGTCTACATCCCTAATGGGATATAGTTTGTCTTGGTCCTCGAAGTTGGACTCTTGCGAATAGAAACTTTGATATATTGTCATAGATGATGATATATTGGATAAGAACTTAAAGTTGAATTGATTTGATTAATAATTCTATTTATTTAAATCAAACCACTTTAGAAAATCATATGTATTACTTCTTAATCCTGATATAAATAAATGGGCCCTTATTTTTGACTTATGTCTTTTACTATACCAAAGGGTGACATTTTGAATCATTACTACAAACAAGCCTTATAACAATGACATTTTTTGTGACAACAATTTGCATTTTTTGCAACGACAAAATGTCACAATTGAAGAACATTTTTGTAACAACATGTCATTGCATATAAAGTTTATTCACGTCGACATGTCATCATAAAAAGGAAAGCACATAACCATTCACATCGTCACAATTAGTGGTTTGATGCAAAGAATATTTGGTGCTAGCCTTTGGCGCCAAATATGCTAGGTATTTGTGACGATAAAGGCATCGCAAATACCATTGTGTACAGGTGGCGATAACATTCTGTACACATGGCGAGAATTGTAGAGTTTTTTTTGGTCACAAATACAATAGTGTACAGCTATCTTGCACTCGCAGTCATAGTTCTAGAGGTCTTTTTTCTGATGACAATTTGCTTTTTTTTGCAACTATATATGGTCGCAAATGCCAATAGTTAATAGCTGTCTCATGCTGTCAATCACAATAGCGACAAGATTATTTGTGACGACATATGTTGTCACAAAAAGTGAAAATTAAATTTTTCACGAAAATTTTGGCAGAGAAAAGGCGCTTTAATGAAAATTATTTACGACGATGTTTTTAATTGTTGTCACAAAAGATTACTTTGTCAATATTTTTTTTTAGATTAAGTGGGACGATGCCATCTTGATGACCTTTTACAATGACTTTTTTAATTATTTGCGACACCAAAAAGTTGTTGCAAAAAAGTCTGCGTATAAACAAACCCGAGAGCTCCCTTTCCCCCATTTTTTTCTCCTGCGAGTTCTTCTTTCTCCATGATTTCTCTCCGTTTTCTCTGCCATGTTTTGCCTCAAATCTTTCCCAAACTTCTAGAAATTCATAAATTCATGAGATTTGTATTGTAAGAACTCATATTATCAAACAATAACCATAGAAATCTCCCTACATTAGAAAATCTGTAAACTTTTCCTATTTGAGGCTTTGGAGCTTTTGGTTATTTTTTGGCCATCCACCATTGAAGTTTTCGCTGCCATCCTCGTTTTCTAACCCTTGTTCTTAGTGGGCTTTAGATTATGTAAATTTTTAAATTTTTGGTATTTAGAATATTTTTGGAATTGTGTTGTGAATTGAATTTTTGGAGTTATGAATATGTTATTTGGATTGTGATTTGTTGTTAAATTATGAATTATGAATTGTGATTGTGATTTTGTTGGAATTATGGATTGTTTTAATGTGATTGCTGTAGAATTGAATTTTTGGGATTTTGTAGAATTAGAATTTTGGAATTGTAAAATTATTGTTAATGCATTATAGTAATTAAAAAAAATTGAAAGAATAAATGTCGAAGTTATTAATAATAATAAATTATAAACTTAAAAAATTGTAAATTTTAATTACAATTTAAAAATTAAAAATAAGAAAATGATAATTCTTAATTAACAATTAATGAACTAATTAATTAATTTATTAAATATAAAGTAAAATAATATACTAAATTGTTATATAAACAATATAGTTTAATAATTATAATATCATTATTCAAGGATTAATTATCATAAAATTTGATAATATAGTATAACATTATTGTTAATGCATTATAGTAATTAAAAAATTAATAAAATAAATGTCGAAGGTATTGATAATAATAAATTAAAAAATAAAAACAAGAAAATAATAATTCTTAATTAACAATTAGTGAACTAATTAATTATAATAGCAATAATGTTTAGTAAAATTATATTTTTATTTTGAAAACAATAACAACAATAAAATTATCATAAAATTTGATAAAATTGTGTAAAATTATCATAAAATTTGGTAAAATTACATAAAATTATCATAAAATTGGAAAAGATTGCATAAAATTTAATAAAATGGTATCTTTTTTAAAAGGTGGTTTGTTTTGATATGTGACTTTATAGTCGAAAAAAAAGAGCAACGTACGGGAGTACAAATTTATGTTTTCATTTTGCACATGCTTGCATGAGTTTACCTTAGACCTGTTCGAGGATCGGTATGTAGTAGCACCAATGCTTGAATTATCTCGTTTGGACAGTTTGGTATTGTAATTTGTGTTTATTATTTATTTTCACTCGTGCCTTTGGTAGAGGTTTTGGTATGTCTTCCTTTATTCTTTGGGTGTACGCCAATAGCACACTTGGGACAACTGAAAAGAGATACTATCGAAATTTCTACAGAAAAGGGGTGCTGTGGAATGGGTAACATAATACGTAAATTATAATACTAAATGGGACGGGTAAGGACCTATGTATAATTGCATGTATACATACATACATTTAGCAATTCATATTACTCAATGGATTTGCAAGAAGAGGATGATGAATCTTTAAAGGAGTACGTTGAAGTCGAAGATGATGACTCCAAACACGATGACTGTAACGCCCCCCTTACGGATGTCACAGATGTCGTTATATTCATACATTGCATACTTATTTGAACTTTAAATGTAAACGTAGTTAAGGAAATCGTAACTAGGATCCATATATACATTTTTTTTTAAAACAACAACATTCATTAACTTAGTCCATAATTTAATTTCACATTAATATTGATTATAAACATGCTTTAATAAAATAAATATACTAAATTGTAAAATCATAACTCATATCACAACACATCATTTAAAAACTACATGCTCCCACAGTTCGGCAGGCCAAACTTGGGACTTCGGTAGGCCGGAAGTTGTCAACCAGCAGGCCGGCAGAGGCTCTGCAAATCTGGGCTTAAAAACTTTCAAAGTTTGGCAGGCCGAAAATGTGATCGGTAGGCCGAACATTCTTACATCGGCATGTCGGCCAATGACGTTCGGTATGCCGACAGAGCCAAACAAAAAATTTAGCAAACTTAATTTGTCAAACAAATTCAACTTTCAAAATGCGGAAGATCAAATTCTTAAAATGATAATATAAAATATTAAAACATAATTCTTGTATTCTTTAAAACTTATCATAAAAATATGTTCAAATAATAAACCATAACTTAAATCATAAAATTTGCTTCATTGGCGTTCTTCCGGTTACAATTCATCTTTCATATGCTCACACACCTTCCCATGTCCTCCGCCTAATCCATGACTTTCTTACCCTTATCTGCAACATGACATAAACTTGAATAAGCTAAAGCTTAGTAAGTACATATAATTCTCACAATTTAAAAACATCTCATAAACATCATCATCATCATTATATCATAATAGTGCATTAAGCACATTTTCATAGAAACATATCTTTTATTACTTGACCATATTCAACTTATTCCATTTTATGTTAAGGGCCCAAGTGTTGCACCATAATCATCATTGTAGGCGCGCCGTCATGAGAGGAGAAGGGTAGCTAATCCTAAACCAAACATGACATCATATCTTATCATATCATAACATTGGTGTGCAACACTTATTAGGTGATAATATATACATAACTTTCATGCTTTAAAATTTTCCATAATCAAACATGCATAACTTTAAATCATGAAAATCTTTCATAAGAAATCCTTTAAGGAAATCATCATAAAATCATTATAAATATCATCATGAACATAACATCAAACCTTTTAAAACACATCATGTTGCAGGTGAGAATGTACTTACCTTAGAAGCTAGCTTACTTAACCTTATAAAAATTGGTGACGACGCCGCGGTCTCGATGTGCTTGTTCCCTTGTGTGTTCATGCCATTTATTCATTTAAAAGTACACAATAAAATTAATACTTATCATCATAGAATAAAACATCTATACATATAACATCACATATACATTCATCTCTTGCAACATAATTCATAATCATAATCATCAAAACATAAAATCATCATCACATACACTTCACTGACCTACATGGATTCAAAACTTAAAAACTTAACATTCACATATATTTTAGGCACCATACTTGACAGGGGTAAAATTAATACATAAATATATTACCATGATTTTTCTTTAATCATAAAAATTACATTAAGTATCTAAAAACAAACCATACATTTCAAAATGAAATCTGCCAGCAATAGTAAGGCAGTGAGTAATCTTTTAAATACATTTTCTAACAATTAAAACACATATATTTTAATTTTAAAAATTCATACTAACATCTTATTATCATATATTTCAATATCATAAAATTATTTCATCATCAATAAAATCATTTAAACATATAGAATATCACATAAAACAAAAGTCCAATAATAATATTGTTAAAACAGTTTCTTAACCTAATCTCAATAAAAATTACATAACACATAATTCACTCATCAAAACATTACCAAACTTTGTAGTCTATAATATAACATTTACATGAACATTCTTACCAAATTTCGTAGCAAACAAAGCACATTTACCCCTTGAACAAAAATCACATTTTCATGCATCTTAACCAAACAGCAACATTTTACTATGAGTGGTAGAGGGTAGAAAATTTGTAACTTAATTTAGAAAAATCAAAATGACTTGAAACTTGAAAGACCATTAACATAACACACATATGAACATCATATTAAAAATTCAGAATAAACGGAATTTTGTAGAGAAAGATATGGCAGTCAAAAAAGATTTCATTTCAAATTTAAACCGAAACGAACCCTTACCTCAAAACAATTCTTCTCAAATTCCTTCGAATTTGTTTAAAGAAAACTCAATATTTCTCAAATATTTGCAAGAGAATAGAGGAAGAGACAAAGAAGAAATTCGTGAAGAAAGAGAGAGTGAGAGAGAAAACGAGAGAGAGAGATAGAGAAAGAAAAGAACATTTTAAAAAAATATAACGTAATGAGCATAACGTAAAAAGGGGAGTCAAAACTCTCCATTAAGTCAGAAATTTTCTGACTCATCTAGACTAAATTTTCGTGGAGAAGTAGGGGAAATTAGAGAAAGTCAAAACCATTAGTCTCACTTACTATATTTTGCCTTCTAAAAATAGGAAACCATTATCAATTACATTAAATCAACAAAAATTCAATTGATTTAATTTCCTTAAATGATAAAATTAATTCATAATTATACCAATTAATCACCCAATTAATGTAATTATCTCAACCATAAATTTGGAGAGATTTCTGCTGACTGCTCAGTCAGCTGTCATCCGCCTGCCGACTGCACAGTTTGGCCTGCCGATTCCATGAAGTTTGGCTTGTCGATGGTTTCCATCGGCCTGTCGATTCTTGGCAGACTTTTCGGCCTGTCGAACCTGAAAGTTCGGCCTGCCGAACTATCCTTAAAATACCATACATTATAACATTCAAGTCATCATTGCATCATAATTAATCATACATTAAAATTTACATGAACACTTGAGCACAACGATTCCATGCTGTTGTCACCTGTCACAAAACTTGAAATAAAGAGTTAGTAACATAAAATCATGAATCATTAATAAAAATTACTTAGCCATCGTTACTAACTTAGCATAATTCGTTACATAAAAATAGGTGGGTGTTACAATGACGATGTTAATGATGGTGACAACATTCAAGACATTAGAGTGACAAAGAATAGATATTATGTATAGATGCTCTTGTTTTTATAGTACTAAATTAGGATATCAGTGGAACATAATTATTATAGTACATAATAATGATATTAAACCTTTTATTTGACAACAGCTGGATATGTTTGGACAAGTTACTGCTGGCTCTGTAGAATGAGCACAACCTCCATCGACCTGTATAGAGTGTCGTCACGCTGTCAGTCAGGTATGTTACAACCTAATTGCAAATTTGTATAGTTTTTCGGTCAACTAATTTCAATCTAAAATGTTTCTTTATGTTTACAGCACCAGGTGCCGCAACTTGTCATCGTACCAATTAAGGAAAGGCAAAAAGGCATGAGATTGTAGCATATGTAGAGAAGTACAGAAAGGTTTCGGTCACATTTGACAAGGCCGGTGGTGCCTAGAAGGCTCTTGGGCGGTTCGGGTTGTGGTTTAAAAGTGTCATAGGCATCTATACTTAGGATGAATGTGAGCCATACCACGATGCGTAGAAAGATGTTAATGCACAACATAAGAGACATATTCAGTAGCGTATGCTGATATGTTTTCAACTTCATCCTTATAGAATATAATTTTATAGAACATAATAAAAGTAATTATTATGATCTTGAATGTGTTACAGGATTAGTTTGCATTGGATTACGAAAGGCTAGACGACATCCTCCATGATGTGGTTGATAAGGAGACAGCCAAGTGCTATAAGGATTGGAAGAGTGACCTCTATGAATTGTTTAAAGCACTTGGAGGAGGCATGTTAGAGCCAACCCCCTCCGAACCTTAGGAATCAAGAACACTAGGGTCGTTGCTGTGAGAGGTTAATGTTTGAGAAATTTCAAGTAATTGGATATCTACTAAGTTTGTTATTTATTATATATATTAATTTCAATATTGGTAATGCTAAAAACTATAATTAACAAAAAAAGTCGACGACGAATAAAAACAATCATGGCAACCAAAAGTGGTCAAGTTTGCATGGTTAGATATCCATCTCCCAACATTGCGATAAGAAGGTTGGTAAGTTTATTTAATTACAAGCAATCTTAAAACTTATCAAAGAATACGCTATTCTAACACATTCAAATTGTTGGATAGGCCAACATAGTGACTTAACAGTCGATGTCTGCCATAGACAACTAGGTAGACATGTATCGTCAATGGGAGACTTAGGTCAACCCCCAAGCACAATAGACTTTTGTAAGTACTTTAGATTTTCAATACTATCTTCTCTTATTTAAATTACTTTGTGTATTTCTAACATGTGTAAAATGTTATTTGTATAGAATACAATGGAGTAGAAGATTAGACAAACCCAAATAACACAGTATGCTTCATCTTCAGCGGCACCTACGCTTAATGAGGAGGGAATATTGGAGCATGTCCTAGGAAGCCATAGAGGACACAGGAGTGGACTAGGCCGTACACTCCCGCATAGGATTTACTCTCATGCGGGAGATGGTTCATCCTCTAGCTCCTAGTCGGATGGAACATCTTCGACGCCTGTTGACCTACATCTGGAAGATTTTCCACGAAGATCGACTGAGTATAACATGACTTTGTACCAAAGCTACAAGTCGTTGGTGGAGTTGGTGGGCCAGTTAGTACCTGGAGCACAACTCCTGCCAGTGATGACTCCACCATCTTTTGTTTGACTAGGTCCTCCACTCCTCCAAATGAGGCTAACGACAACAATAAGGCACCATAAATTTAGGAGATTAAATTATATTTTTTGTTTGTTCAAAATTTTGACACATTATATTTGGTTTGATTTTTATTTTATTATTAGAACAATATATTATCAACTTTCTTTTTTAATATTAATTTTTTTTATTATTATAAGTCGATTATTCCTATTTAAAAAATATTAAAAAATTAATAAATAGTATTAAATATTAAAAATATATTAATATGTAAATATATTAAATATTAAAAATAAAATATTTTAATAAAATGTCATCACAAAACATTAAGATATTTGAGACAACTTTGTCAAAAAGTCATCGCCAATAATCAGGTCCCGTCAGTGTCAGCACACGCTGTTGTGATGACATTTTTTAAAATTGTCATCACTAAAAAATAAAGCCACGTCATATTTGACGACAACCGTGATGACATAATTGTGGCGACTTTTTTGCAACATTTTTCATCGCAAATAATATTGTGACAAAGTTGTCGCCGCAAAAATATTATTTGCGACTAGTTATTAGCGACGACGTATTGGCGACGACATATTGTTGCAAAAATATATTTGCTACGACTCTCGGCTTTTGCGACATGTCCTATCCTTTTTTTTTTTTTTGGTTAGTCACTAGGGTGTTGCTTATCAGAGTGATACAACTATGGAGAAGGGAGCTGGAGAGGAGACACTGGTGGTTGGCCTTTTTTTTTTTTTTTTTTTAAGAGCCATAAAGGTGTTGTTTGTTGGAGCGACATGAGAAAATAAAAGGCAATTTGTGGACTTAAACAAGCTCACTAGGCATGGTACCACAAGCTCAAAACCTTTCTTGTTGACTCGGGCTTCGTCAACACTTATAGGGAAATGTCTCTATTTACTTTTAATGATGGTGGCTATCGTGGCCGGCACAAAAAATTTTGGGGCCTTAGGCAAAAATTGTTAAGAGGACCTATTCAAAATTGTAACATATTTATTAATACTTTCTATTTAAAAATATTAATTCTTAGCTAGTTAGGTTGAGAAATTAAACAACTCAATACGATGCAACAATAAAAATAAAATAAACCAACCATCAGTATTTATAATTTTTGCAAGTCTTGCAAATATGCATGAAGTTGTATAAACATACAGATATCAAAGAGTTGAACGAATTAAGAAGAAGTGTATATAAAATTCCAATTTGTTTTTTGAACTAGAAACTTCAATTTTCAGGTTTATATTTTTTGTAAATATATATCCTTAAGGCTATGTGTTTTTTTTAAAATAGTCATGTAAAGAAAACTATTGAGGCTCGTTTCGAGGAGATATTGAGGCTTAATTTTAGTTTACATAAAACAAAGATTTGTACCTATAGATACAATAATATATTGGGAATTTGGTATAATACACCAAATGGAGCAAGAGGGGCCTTCATAAATGATGGAATATATATGTATATATGTGATATTTATTATATATAAAACATAGTAAAATTAAGGCCTTCTGAGCTCGAATCCTAAAGGCACATGGGGGGCACATGCAGTGCATTGCTACTAAAAAATAAAAATAAAAATAAAAATAAAGCGTGGTAAAATTGAGGCCTTAGATTGCTCAGGGGCCTTGGGCAAGTGCCTTACTTGCCTTGTCCTTGAGCCGACACTGGTTGCTATATAATCTACCTAGCTACTTGTCTATATTGATGACTTGATTACTAGGCTTTTCACTTAATTACTCTTCTTGCATATCGTTTTTCTATTAAAGACCTCGGGCTCCTCTCCTTCTTCCTTGAAATGAACGTGCCTCATAAACTGGGATTTTTTTTTTCTTCCAAAGGTTCTATGTCAGTGATCTTTTGGTCTGCACAAAAATTACCGACTTGGATTTTTCTCTCTCAATGGTTCTATGTCAGTGATCTTTTGGTCTGTACAAAAATTACCGACGTGCTATGCTTGGGAGTCGTCAATATATGTTACTCATCTATCTACCATCAACCATGCTATCAACAACCTTCCTAGTTCATGCACCAATCAATAACAGATCATTGGGCCACTGTCAATCTTCTACTTCGATATTTATGAGGGAACCTTTACCACTCCCTCATTCTTCATCAGATTCTCCCTCATTACTTCATGATTTTTATGATATTGTATTACATATGAAAGAAAAAAAATGATTTTTTTGATATTGTACTAGGAAAACAGATGACATGGAGCGTGTTTGAAATGACTTAAAAAAAAGTTAATTTTTGCTTGTTTAGTCCGAAAATTTGTTTTGAATATATTTAAATGGACCAGTCAAATGTGTTTTTTTGTCTCTTATATGATCTTTTGGATAAGTTGACTCTGCGGCTACTTATGAAAAAAGAACTTATGAAAAGCTTTTTTATCTACAAGTTTTAATCTTTTACTTGTGAATAACAAATTTAAAATTTCATTCATATCTTTTTATTGTGCCTACTTTTTATTATAATAAGAGTTTTCAATATATTTAATCAATACTTCAAAAGCTCTTTTGAAATCAAAAAGCTCCAAATACTAATAAAAAAAGGTCCAAACTTATGTGCTTCTCCTTCTATTACTTAAAAAATTAAGAGCAAAAATTATCCCAAATGAGCCCATAGAGATTTGGTGTTATTCAATAATTAATGTACCTACATCTACATTGGGAAAAAAGAAAAAAAAATTCACCAGTGAAGAGAACTACATGAATAAACTCTATTTAAATATAAATTACAATCACATAATCTAATAAATTACATAATACTATTGAATATCCCAAAAAGATTCTAATTTTAAAGGAAATAAAAATTAAGTCAAAATTACAGATAAGATAACTATATAATATATTAACTTTCCCTAAAAATACAGTTCTAGAAGAATTTGAACCACTTCGGTAAACAGGATGTAGAACTAATTATTAATGTAATGTCTTTAGCTAATACAAATAGGTTAGGTGTAAGATTTGACAATAGAATATCTCTCTTTATTATCGAATCCTGAATTTTTTATTCAAACTTTTCTTAAAAAAAAAGAGAGAGAGATTAGAAAAAAAAAAAAAGTCGATATGATGCAAACGTCTAAATTTATTTTACAATAAAATTATAATTTCATCCAAAAAATAAAGGATAATACGATGCTAATAAGAATTAAAAACATATATTAGTTTGATAAATGAAACTCATTCGTAAAATAAATTAGGTTTTATTATGTATATAAATATAATTGTCGGCATACATCACGTCACAAATTAAATTATGCATAATTACAATCAGGAATTATTAGTTTCCTAATTCCGAAAATACTATATCCAGAATTACAATTCTTCTTGAATACAGTTTCTAATAGACTCTTTTTCTTTCTCATCAAAAAAAAAAAAAAAAAAAAAGAGAAAGAAAAAATCCCTTGACCTAGTTAGTAATCCTTTTGTTTTTCAACGTATATCAGCCACGTTAAGCATAGAGATCTTGGATGGTACTACCATTCACAACTTCATCAACGATGATGAACCATTCACTGTGGTCATGCAGCGTCGTTTCGCCGAATTAGACACCGACAAGGATGGTTTTCTCAGCTACGATGAGATGCTAATATAGCTGCAGTCTTTGAGGGTTATGGAGCACGGAGAAACCGGGACTGTACGGAAAAATAATCCGGCCAAGGATGACATGGTCTACGACTTGCTGTTCATACACTTCGATCCTGACTACGATGGGGCAGTGAGCCTGGCGGTGTACACGGCTTACACAAAGAAGATGATGATGGCAATAGGAGATGGATTAGGGTTTTTGCCAGTTCAGATGATTTTGGTAGCCAATAGCCTGCTTAAGAGAGCCTTCCACTGCTTAATGAATTAGTTTATATATATTGTTATACGTGCATTATAGGCTCAGTAATTATACTTTCTTGATATGAAATATCAGGGAGTAATCAATCACAATTAGGGTTTTTCTTTTTGTTTTCCGAATGTTTAATTTGATTAATGTTTTTATCAAATAGTTTACTTATCACTTGACAGGGAATATACTAATTATTATTTGACGTGAAATATATAACGCAGAGTTGACGCTCTTCAAGTTTTCAACCATCTATATCTAACTTTAAGGAAGATCAACTGAATTTTTTATGCTCTGTTTGTCGTGTTTTCATTTTTAATTTGTTCCCGAAACTTTGTTTCACTTTCTTTTTTTAATTGTCTTATTTTTTTTCGATTCTTCGTGTGTGAACCAATAACATAGTTTATTTGTTGCGATGATACGTTGAACAGACTATTTCAGTGATGGTAAAAATTGAACTTCATACATACGAACATATAAATTATAATAGAGAAATTATATGAAGTAGTAGATTTTACTATAAAATTAGTAAATAATGTCAATAATTTTAAAAATGTGAAAAATATCACATTTGGTGTGAAAAATATCACATTTGGTATCAATCAGATTTTTAAAAGCATAAAAAGACCAAAGTATTCTCAAAAGTCACAAAATCAGATAATGATTTGGAAATTTCAGGATTTATTTTTTCTCTCTCCTCCCTTATCTCTTTTCACTCTCTCTAGTTTCTCTCCTGTCTCTCCCACTTTTTTCTCTCTTTGGTTTCAAATTTATTACAATATGTTTCTCTCTGATTTCTAACTATCCTTCTCCCTCTCTCCTTTTTCCTCTCTCTTCCCCTGTTTCTCTCTCTATCCCATCTCTTTCCTCATGGTCTTCATTTCCCTTTCTCTATCCCCTCTCTCTACTCATGGTCTTCGTTTTCGTCTCTTTCTCCTCTGCTATGGCTTTCTCGTTCGAATGAAGATGGAATGACTCGGATTTACAAGCTCTCGAGATAAAGATCCGAGCTGCACTTTTCACGCTACAGCAAAAGCAGATCAAAGTTTGCAAAACTCCTCATCTAGAAAAGACGGTTTCACAGGCATTGTTGAAAAGGATCTAAGCTTTGCCAGCAGTGTCAAAGACAATTCAAGCTTTGCCCTCGCTAGATATGCAATTTGCTTCATCAATCTCAGATGTAGTTTGGCCGCAAGTTGCTCCGTCATCATTGAGAAGGCACAAGCGAATCTTACATAATCTCCATCTCAAAGTTTGGCCAGATCTGATCTATTGATCATCTCCGTCGCTAAGCTTTGTTAGGGGTGGTGCTAGAGGGACGGGCGACGGTGAACCGATGCATTCGCTGGTTCCTTCTGGCGAAGTTCTTAAGCTTTTTTTCTACTAAAATGTATTTTTGCTTTTAGATCTGATTTTTTTAGATTGGAGAATATATGATTTTGTGATTGTGTTTTCTTGATACAAATGTTGAGATTTGGTTATGGAAAAGTTGATTTTGTGTTGTGTTTTTTGTATTAAGTGGGGAATTGGTATTTTTTTGGCCTCTAGTGACATCATTGGCGCCAAAGATGTTTAGTGATGTCTTGGGTAAATTTTTGAGTATAATGTAAATTTAGTATTTATAAGGTAATATAGTAGTACTAGGCTAATATTGTGTTTTTTAACTGTTAGTGATTTAGCGATGTCATTAGTGAATTTTTATATTTACACAATAATACAGATTACAAGGTTAATATTGTATTCTTTGGCCACCAGCAGTCTAGCAAAGTTGCCTCTGAAGTATAGAATTTACACTATAATATACTGTTACAAGGTTAATATTGTATTTCTTAGCCGCCGGCAGCCCGACAAAGTCGATTGTGAAATTTTGTATTTACACAGTACTATAGTATTGCTCTAGTAATATTGTACTTCTTGACCACTACAAGTTAGCGAAGTCACGTGTGAATTTTTATTTTTACATATTAATACAGTATTACAAGATTAATAATGAATTTCTTGGCTGCTATGCAGTCCAATGAAGTTGCCTGTAAAATATAGTATTTACATTGTAATATAGTATTACTAGGTTAATACTGTATTTTCTAGCTGCTAGCGGTTCGATGAAGTTGATTGTGAAATTTTGTATTTACACGGTAATATAGTATTACTTTGGTAATATTGTATTTTTCGGCCGCCAGCAAGTCGGCAAAGTCACAAATGAATTTTTGTATTTACACAGTAATACATTATTACTAGTGTGATATTATTTTTTCTAGCTGCCGGCGGTCTAGCGAAGTCGTTGATGAATTTTTGTATTTATTTTGTAAATACAGTATTTTTTGGTAAATATTATATTTCCTAGCCGCTGGCGGTCCAGTGAAGTCATCGATAAATTTTATATCTGCATAGTATATACAGTATTTCTAGGTAAATATTGTATTTTCTGGCCATCGACGATCTGATGCAGCCATTAATTTGTTGTGTTTATACAGTAAATATGGTATTTCCCTTTTGCCAATGGTTCGATGAAGTTGTCAGTGAACTTTTGTATTTACATGATAAATAATGTATTTTCAGGTAAATATTATATTTCTCCACCGCCAGCACGTGAGAGATATAGAGGATAAAGAGGTGGGGGCATTTGGGAGATTTTGTTATCATTTTTTATGAGATATTACTCAATTTCTCATGATTTACTATTTGCTACACATTTTGAAACTATATGACATTATTTTCTAAGTTTTAACTTAAATATGATGTTTTGCTTTTTCTCCCATTATAATATATGTAAGCAAATAAATTGAAAGAAAAGATTGGGTTTTGTTTTAGTTATTATTTCTTTTATGAACTTGGGATGGAGGATTCAAATTTTTTACCTTGTAATGGAATTGGGTGTGGTTTGCCACTAGGCTATTTGCAACAACGATTAGAGATTTTTGTTTTTTGGAACAGGATTGGAGATTGTTTTAAGTATTAAGAAAAGTTGATATCTTATATGTTGTTTTTTCGAAACAGAAATTATATTTTATTAAGCACAACACACCGATACTAATGATCCTATAGTCCACAAGACTATTACTCTTAATTCTGATCGGTTCTATCAGTAAAATCTGATAAGCTCAAGAAAAAAGGCATGTACTTCGAGATTTGATAATAGAAAAATTCCTTAGCACACCAACAATAGAGCATGTATAAGGCTCGTTTTGACAAGATTTCTATGATCAATGGAATTTTCCAATTGAGCACACAAACTCTAGCACTGAGGCTACCGACAACTCTACATAAACAAAAGTCCAACGGAAACAAAACACTACCTACACGTAGCAAACTACAAATAAACTCAGATGGTGGGAAGATCACACTAATACAAACATAAAGTACATCAACATCAATGTAAATCTTTAGTTGATAAGCACAAACTAGCACAAAGTAAGACAAACTAGTAAAACTCAAAAGACAACAACATGAACTCTAAAGACAAGCTAACTACCGCAAATAATAGGGAAAGAAATAACAGCATTGTCATCGAGCCAAAGAAAGGCCGAAAAGAAGCATTACAAGAATCAAAGCTTTTAGCGACGAAAGAAATCGTCACTAATAGTGGGTTTGTTGTCGCTAATAAATTTTTAGCGATGACACTTGTTGTCATTGTTTCTCGAGGTCATGAATGCAGGCAGATGGCATCATCAACAATTTTTAGCGACAACATTTTGAAAATATCATTACTAAATGTTTTTGAATTTTTTAAAATTTTTAAAACGTTAAAGGGGATTTAACGACGACTAAAAATTTTGCGCATAAAGTATTAGCGACAACAATAAAGATTTTGCACATAAGGCATTGCTAATAATCTTTTTTATTTTTTTAAATGCAAAAGTAGAGATTTAATTGTAATTAAATGTTTTTTGTTTTGAATTTATTTTAAATTAAATTTTTATTGACAAATATTTATAAATTTTATAAATTTAAATAATAATTGAAATGCAAATAATTAATAATTAAATAATTAATGGGATAATAATTAATAAAAATCCTGTAATTAATATCATGTAACACAACACAAAATACAACGTGCACTTCATAAAATAAAATAAAACAAAGTATATAGTCTAATAACATGTAAAAAAAATAAAAGTAGCACAAGTCCAATATTATACAAAATGTTAAATCACCTAAGTTTACATTTTCTTCATCTTCTTCCCCTTCTTCTTCAGCACGAAGGACTATAGACATTGGGGGTAGGCGTATGTTGGCAGTGATTCTAGAGTTGGTTTGCCTCAACTGATTAACTAACTGCACGTTGCTAGTATTCATGTGTGTGAGCTAGTTTTGCACCTTCAAAGGCACTTGGGTGTGTCTGTACTGTGAACTAGAAGATGTGGAGCCAGAACCTGGCTCTCTCTAACTCAGTTGAGGTCCCACCCCAGTTCGGCCTATGTATCCTAACACATTTGCAAGTATGACAACCTCGTTAATGGCAAGGGCTGAAGAGGTGGATGCAGCCTACGCCGCCTGCATTTGTCTCTTCTGAACCAATTAGCCTTATAATTAAAAGTGAGGAAAAAATTATTAATAAACAAATAAAATAGTTATATAATGTGATTGTATTCAAATAGACGACTATAATTTATTCACATATGCCACCTCTGCAACCTCATTAGCTCAACTCAATCCCTACCCTGACGAAAATGTTAAGCACACAATTATTGATCAAGGACTACGGTTGGCGTGTCTCGAGGTTTATCTATGACGTTGAATTGATGTTCGAGTTCAATTATTGATATTGATCAAGTTTATAAAAATGAGTATCCAATAAAAGTGCACATAGTATCTTACATTTCTGTGGTGATACTGCGAAAAGATGCTTGCCCTTGAAAGGTTGACCATCTCACGTCTTTGCCGTTTATCACATTCATTTTTGTCAAGCCTATAAAAAAGTTACAATTTTACAATTCATTTACTAAGTCAAAACATATTAAAAAAAATATTACACATAATAAAAAATCATAATCAATTACACATAACAAAATCATGTATTACATATAATCAAATACCAAATTTAATACAATTTCATAATTAATCACATTTAAACTAAAATTCAAAAAATTAACAAAACACAATACAAAAAAAAAATCTTACATTTATACACCACAAAAAAAAAGGATGTGTAAAGAATGAGGACGCAATGAGATGACAGTGGTGGTGGTGGTAGTCATGGTGGCACAGAGAAAAATGAGAGTGACGGGGAGGAAGGGAAGGAAGAAGAAAAAGGCATGGAGGAGAAAGATTTTGGAGGGGGAGACGGGGCAAAGGAGTTTCGGCCACTGGTGTCGTGGCACCGACCGAGGAAAAAAAGAGGGAGAGAGAGGAAAAAGGAGAGACAAAGAGAGAGAAATTTGGGAAGAGCACAAGGATGAGGACAAGAGAGAGAGAATAGATTAGAGAGAGAGGTGAGATCGACAATAAGGAAGAAGACTAGTTGCATCTAATATATCGATAATGAGAAAGAAAGCTAGTTGTGTTTAAAATACACAGAAAGACATTGTTTCATTTAAAGCTCTTAAATTATATTTTTAGCAACAATTTTACTTTTAGTGATGACAAAAGTCTTAATAATATCTTCTCACTATCTTTTTTTATCGCTTAAAATTTTGGTAAAACTTAAATTTTAGGTTTTTAGCGACGACAAGTTTCGTCACTAATAGGATGAATCCTTGTAATGAAATCAAGCTTCCAACTCCAAAGGATCCCCATCGTCGTGCACCTCCGCGAACTAGGAAGAACACATTCCCACGGACCTGCTGCAGAAAAGTTGGAGCCCCCAAGAAGCATATATCTCCAGGCACTGGCACGTCCCCAACCTTCGAAGAAAGAGGTCGATGTTCCACCCTCTCCACCATCTCCAACTGCTGCACAACTGGACTGTACAGGCTCATAACCGTTGGTGCAAAAAACTCTGCCAGAAGTGGTAGCCAAACTCGTCTCATTGGACCTCTTTTCAAGTCTCGCCGCTCCCTTCCCAAGTCAAGAGCATATGGATTGATCCCCAGGGCAGCTTCCATTATATCTCTTGGGTACCCTCACAGGAGTCGAAAGTTTGGAGGTCAGCCTTGAGGAGGCGCCGGAGTCCGGTGCTTCACATCTAACAATAGAGGCAGTGCAGCAAAACCCAAAAGAAAAGGGTGAAACCCTAGCAATGTACTACCTTAATGTATTCTATATTGTTACTTTTACTAGTAGATTAAATTTATTTGTATTAAATATCAAATTAAGAAATTTAATAATTTAATAGCTTGGGTAACTTATTAATTGTAATATAGATTTATATGGAGCTCATTTCCTAGTTAGATCCTTTCATGTTCTTTTCTTTTCATTTTCTTTTTAATTTTTTATATATGTTCCCTTGTACGTCCTGGAAAAAATATTTATATCAACTCTTTTTAAAAGGAAACAAACAAACGACCTGTTGTTAGCCTATTTTCACTGTAATTTGTTCTATTATTGTCGTCCTTCTTCTACGACAGTTTTTTTTTTTTTTTCTTTTCAAAAAATGTCTTCTACGATAGCTGTGATGCTTTATTTTCTACAATATATTTACTATTTTTTGTTCATTTGTTGGTGTCAGATGCCTATCGGGCCCTCTTACTCTTTTTTTTTTTTTTAACCATGTATTTGTTGACCCATTTTTTTTGCCTTGTATTATAGGATTATTTAGAAAGTGTATTTTTCATTTTTTTGATTGTTGCATATGTGTACTATCAAATTATCAAATTGTATTTAATCTTCAAATTTAGAACTAAAAATTGTATTTAAGCACAAATTGTACTCGTGGTGGCCACAAGCAATTTTACCAAAAAATAAAATAAAATATACCCTTAAAAAGAAAAATAAACAAAAAATACATAATTAGAAAAATAAAAACTAAAAACTTATCTGCTTTTTTTAACCTTTAGAATTTTTTATTTTTTATTTTTCTTTTTCATTTTAGGGTATGGTGGTCCTTTTTCTTTCATATTGAAGAAAATAACTTCCAGGAAGCTATGCCAAGCATGCCATGTACCTATTCTTTGAATCTTTTTTTCTCGACAAAAATATAAGAACTTTTGTTTAAATATGGTCATTTTATTTTTATGGTCTTTCCATTCAACATGAATGTACAAAAACAATTGTACTTTTGATAGGAACAACTGAGCTCAAGTTAGTAATGTTCTAAAATGGCCTACTACTGTCGAAATGGGTGGTTTTGGGCCAATTTTTCTAACTATCCCGACCATGAATCCAATTATAATAGTTGGACCAAATTATTGTTATAAAATTAAAATTTAGAACAATGTTTATAATATCTTAAAAATTTCTTAAAGATAATAATTATTTTAATTATATCATTTTGAAAAGAATGCAAAATATTTGCAAACTTAAATTGTATTTTAATTTAATAAATATAATTAAGTCATTTGTCTTATTAATCCTATTTACAATACCATCCATCCAACGGAAAATAGCTAAGATATGGCAAGGCGGAGCAGGATGGGATTTCCCAACAGGTTATATTCTCATTGTTTTAGATTATGTTCTGATTGTTTCCAGAAGATGGTTTTCTGAAGGAGGGGTGAAGCTGTTTTTTTTTTTTTTTTTTCTCTGTTTGGAGGTTATTTTGATAAATTAGTCCAACATTGGTGCTCATGTGAGACATACTTTCCTTTCTAAATTTTTAATGATTGTTATTGGTTATTATCAAAATATTAAATTTGGAGACCAAATTGTCACCAACTAAATAGACTATTTGTATTAAAAGCCTATTATAACAATATTGTGGTCTTTTTTAAATGTGGTTAGTTATTTTGTGCTTTTATATACATATATATATATAAGTCCACGTTGCTCCATGGCTATGAATTGCTTATATACGTGGATTATGCTACCCTTAACTTAAATAAGAAAAGAAAAGGAAAGTGTTACAGAAAATGTAAAGAATAAATGCTAGTTGGCTAATTTGCTTGGAGCAATCCTATTTAACACTACAAGTTATAACTCCACTACTAATAAAACAATAAATTTCAGTATAAAAAGTACACCACATATTAAACCGGGGCTTATAGTTTTGTAAGTAGTAGGATTTTGATCCCACGGGCACAAAAGAGATTTTTCATTTGCTTGTAGTGTGAGAGCTGTGATTGTGTGGCAGAGCTAGCTGATGTCCTTGCAATCCAAATTTTGCCATCTTGAATTTTTGTCTCATTAGTTGTCCCCAATATCATATCATCTAAATTTAAGGATTTGATATATAATAAATACTAAAATGCTTAAAATACTTAAGCAATTAAATGAATTGCTAAAATAACATTGATGGAAAACTAATATGACAAGAAAATATGATGACATATCTCGACACAAGTTCTTACATAGATGGTCTATTTTTCAATCTTTTGTTGGGAACACATGTACAAAGTAACTTTAATATTTTCTCTTCTTTTTTTTTTTTGGCAACTGAGCTTTAATATTCTTTACTAACTAATTATACCATACAACTTAATTTGGTCTCTAAAAAAAATTATTTACTCAAGCAAAAGTAAAAGAAGTTTTTTTTAGAGCAGTTGACTAGAGCCTGGGCCCCTCATAAGGGTAGCCCCATTAGATGGCGCCGACATGGGGCACCTGATGGGAGGCCACCTTTAATCACGTACACCAAACCGGATAGTGACGTGGCGGATTAATTAAGTTAATTAAACCAAATTTTAATTAAAAATCACCAATTAAATATTTGAGTTATATTGAAAACATGATAATTTAAAACTTTTTAAACAATTTCTTCTAAATCAAAGCAAATTAATAAAATAAAATAAAAAGACAAATAAATACAAGTAAATACGAATCGGGCCCTACCGGATCCACATTTTTGCACACACATATGATCAACAATAACATATTACAACCATAGTTTAATATGAGAAATTGTAACAAACCTCCCTACGTGGCCGTCACTTTATTTAAATATGTCTACGAACTTTAACATATTTACAAATAAAGTACAAAAATTTTGGAATAATTTTTTTTTAAATGGATTCTCGCTATAGAATCCTTGACATGAAACCTTAAAGGAAGTAATAACTGTTTTTTTAAAACTTAATAACAAATGAATTCTTGATGATAAAGAATTCTCAACATGTAACCTTAAAACATATAATAATCATTTCTCACAACTTAATTGCATAAACCTAACATAAAACATAATTTCTCAAATGTGATAATAACGTAATAATAATCATTACGTTTTAACATAACTATAATTTCCAAAAGCATGATCTATTACATAACTTATAACATTAATTTCATGAAACATAACCAGAGTAATTTTCTTGAACTTTTCTTTTTTTTTAAACATAAGAATAATTATTTAGCAACTATTACTTTAAAGACATTTCCCAATTTGAATAAAACTATTTTCAAAACAATTTTAAATTAAACATTAAAATAAAATCCCATTTAACGCTCCTTAAAACTTTCTTAATAATTATTTATATATATTACTTCTAATTTTAACTTCTTAAAAATAACATATTATTTTCTTAAAAGTAAACCTTCTTAAACTAAACAAAACATAATTTCTTATAACTTATACTTTTAAGTTTAGGACACTAATTTCTTAAAGCTTTTCTTTTAAACTTTCATAATAAATTCATAAAAACATATTCATAAATTTTATTTCTTAACTTAATGTAAAACTCTAATAATCATTTTTAATCCTAAAATAAATTTATAATTTTCTTACTTGAAAATTTTGCACACTTGCTACATTGTCTATTGCAACATTTTTTTAAACTTTAAAATCCTCTGGACCAAGGTTGCGTGATCACAAGCTTGGTTTTTAAAAGATAATTTTGTAAATTATTTACTTATTCATATGCACATAATTTTTGTAAGGTGTAAACATACGAAATTTAGTAAAATAAAACATGCATAAATTCGTAAAATAATAATGCGAAAATATTACATTGAATGTGCGGTATCCATTTCCATCTTCACTATTCACCCGCCGCTCACCACTGTCCATCAAGTGCCGCTGATAGATTTTTCTTACCTACAGCATGAACATACTTAAATAAGCTTTCGCTCAGAAAGTAGGAAATTAGTCTCACAAAACATGATTAAGAAAATCATTTTAATTAAAATATGCATGAATATTTTATGCTTGCTTATCAACTTGATTTATGCTTAATTACTTTAGCTATAACTTATCTTCTTACTTTGGGCCCAAGTGATCGTACCAGTTGCGCGCGAGTCTTGGGAAGTTAAGGTTCGTGAGGTCCTAACGATACCAAGATCATTTATTACTTTAACATGGAGCCTCCCCGTGGATTGGGAGGTTTGTATGACACCCTTAACTTGTCTTATAAGTTTCACTTGTCTTATTGTGTGTATGCAGTATGACTTATTACTACATAATATTACAATTTTGAAATTCATAAATCATAAATCATAATCATACTTGAGTTGAAGGTGATTAAACAATATAATTTAAATATTGCATACATCAGACATTAGTCATATCATCATTATCATAGCATTTCACATCATGTCATAATATAACATATCACATCATAACATATAATAGTGTAACAAATCACCGATCATGCATTTTCATAAATTTTATGAAAATATTTAAAATTAATTTATTTTTAAAACTATTCATATTATAGGCGAGATTCCTAATTACCTAGACTCCAAGCTGAGCGGTTCTAGTTGCATCTCGCTGTATCTACAATCTATGCAGCATCCTCAGTAGTGCTCCTTTGGTGACTGTGGATGGCTAGGAATGATCTATGGAGATTTATTATTGCTAAAAACATCATTCTGGACTCTATTACTATAGTTTTAGTCACCTCGATTTGCATGCAATCAGTACTAGATGATTTTTATCATAGTGGAATTAGCTCGAAGGGAGGTCACCATCGCGTTTAAAGCATCAAAACAAGTTAGGAGACAGTCTCGGATCATCGATCGGAGGTTTGGATCACCAAAAACCCAAGGTAGTCGTTGACCAACCGTTGACCACCATTGACCGGTGCCAATTGGGCTCTGTTGGCAGCTGGGCTCGGGCCTACCCCCCTAATTTGACCCTTCTGAGTTGATTGGTATGATCAATTTTTGCTAATTTGGCCCCCATCTACATAGATCAAATATGGGTTTTCAACCAAAACTAGGGGCTTCGATCTCGGTTTTTCGGTGGTGGTTTGGCCAAATTGGCTTAGGGGTTTTGTTCCCCATGGTTTTCTAAGTATGTTGGTGGTGGTGGTGCACCACACCGTCGCATAGAATGGTGGCCCGAAGCTCCTCACGGCGGCACGCAAAGGCAGAGATCGTTCGCCCTTTTTCGACAGCCATTTGGAGCAATTAAGGTATCAATTTCCTACCTCTTGACCCTCTAAAGGTGTTCATTCCTTCAATTTGGCACGACACTAAGCAAAGTGGCAAATCGGTGTTTACCCACGACGGCGGCGACGGGTGTCCTTGGTCTCTGGTGAGAGGTGGCGCAATGGTGAAATTAGGTGAGGGGTTTTACTCCCCATGGCGATCTGAACCGAAAGGTAGCGGCGGTGGTGCACCATACCTTCATTGGAAAAGGCGACTCTGATGGTGGCTCGATAGCAAAAATGGGAGGATTCTGCCAAGCTGCTCTAGCTAAAATTGGAAGGTGAGGCTGATACCATCTTGTTCCTCTCGTCATGCTGAGTCTATAGACACCAAGATCATGCCGATTGGTGGTCGAACGACGGAGAAATCACACCAGAAAGAATGGTTTTTTTTGCCACTTTGGTCAGCGCGTGTGGCCTCCTCTGACGGCATTGCGGGTGGCACGGCTTTCCATTGGTGTGGGAGGTGTCAAAAACGGAGGCTAGATCTTGGACTGAGTTTGAGGAGAGAGAAACTATAGAGAGAGCAAATAGAAAAGAGTGGCTTAGCTAATTTGATTGGCCGAATTTTTCTTTTTTTTGGTTGTGTCATGTATTTATATACCCTCATGCGGTCTACACAGTTTAATACATGTTGTGTCGGGCTGATCAAATTTGATCCTTAAACTTGAAATTTTCATAAACATAACTGTACCCCTTTTTTTTTAAATTGTAATATTCTCATTTTTTAAAAAAATATTAGATAAATTTTAATTTTCTTGTTGTATCATTGTCGTATAAACATCCCATATTGTCATAACATTATTTTCATAAAATGTATAAATACTGTATGGATTATTCTGACATCATAAACATTGACAGTGTTATCTTTAAAATCACCGATTCACTTATTTCATCAATTATATACATATATATTTTTATTTATTTATCTGCTAAAAATAATATTTTGTATTAAAGAACCTTGGTTTAAACTTAAAATTTGATTTCTTGATCTTATTTTAAAACAATAACTTTGATACATTTGTCTCCAAAACCGATGATTAACTTTTTCACAACTGTATACATATATATGTATATGAATTCTAAGAAAGATATTATGTATTTTGAACTTTGCTCAATATAATTATTATTTATTATTAACTTTTAAAACTTTAAAATTTAAAACATATAATTTTCATTAAAAATTTTCATATTTTAAACTTCAAATTTCATTATAAGAACAATAGTTGTAATTTTATAAAAGTTTTGTAAATTAAATTTACTATCTAAAAGTCAATTTAATTTAAAATTCCAAACTTAGCACAAACTCGTGCTTTACGGATATAACCCAAACTATTTCTCGTAAAGAGCTATTTATGGATCCACTTCTTACTCATAGATCAGCATTTGTGGACTATATCAATGCTCTTCTTCTGCTTATTCACTATTATTTTAACAACTGATATTATTATTATTGTCATTATTATACAATAATAATAATAAACCTTACGTAATTATTAATGTGTATAATAACTAACTATACATATTCAAAACATTGAAATTCTTGCATCCTTGAACTTGGTGCTCACCATTTTCTGAATCATGATCACTATTGATCTGGGATTCTTTTACTGAACTGATATCATATAGAAATTTTCACATAATCTTAGTAAGTTGGAAATTCCACTTTTTGTCAAATAATCCCAATTTAAACATTCTAATTGTGATTCTTATAAAAATCACTTCTTTGGCTCGTACATGAAATTAATATATCATAAACTTTTAATTTAACACATTAAATAATTATTTATAATTATTTTAATGTACTATCATAACAGTACATTGTTACATGTTTCATAAACAAAGCCAATAAATTTGTGTATTTACAACATTATTTATTTCTAAAGTCTTACGGCTATTAAGACCTTCAAATTTGCGTGTTAATAAATGCTAAACTTGTACCTTCTCAAGTATTTAGCTAAGTAATTATGGAAAAATCCTTAATTAATCATGCTTATTAATTTTTGAATTTTTTTTATCATTACATTCTACCCACCTTATAAAATTTTCATCCTTGAAAATTGAGATAAACTAGGGGTATCCTTATGGCTTTGTAACTTAATCTCATGAGGTTTTCTTTCCTTTAGCAATTCTACCCCAAGTAGCTTGATATGGAAATTTGTCCTCACTTTGCTGTGGCTTTTCTTTCTCTTATTTCAGGGCTTGTACTTGTCCCATTTCGCATCTTAGGTTGTGTATTTGCATCCAGATCATGATCTGGTACATAGGGTCTGGCCAGGAAATTTATCTTTTTATTGCTTAATCTATAGGTCTTTATCATCTAGTCATCCCAAACTAGTGATAATGACCATCCATAACATGTTTATCTACTTGTTTTAAAACTTCTAAGGGTTCATAACGTTTGAGCTTATATTTTCATATCTCTCTTGAATTTGTCCTGCCTCTCCTTGAGGTGTGAGAAAAAAGGAAATTCATTCCCATTTTTCATATTCGTAGGGTCTCTTTTGGTTTTGGCCGCATGACCTTTATGTTGGTCATGAGAAATTTGGTAAATTCTACTTGATTATTTAAATCGCTCTAAAGATTTCTAATCAAATCTATTGAATCGTATAGTAATTTTTTCTTGTTTCTTAAAGGCAAATTAGTGGTTTTATTTCTCTTCTAGTAGAAAATTCCCACTATGATACTATATAATGGGGTGCATTATATCCCTAAACATATGGAGATAATACTATATAGTCTCCTTAGGCAGGCTTATTCTAGACATTTCAACATACTATCAAGATATATAAGGGTAATAGATTCTCATAGTGCATGGAATTGTACTATCGATTCCCTTTACTTGTACTTACCCTAGAATCTAAGACATGCTACCATAGCATATCGTAAAAACTTAGGTAGTTTTATGGTTTTCACGGCCCGTTTATGGGTAAGAAATCTATTCTAGATCTAATTCTCGTGCTACTGAGTGGGGTATGCTCATCCAAAGGAGCAAAACTATATTATCTCCTTTAACCTATAAAAAGGTTCATTAGAGTTTAGTATACGTTCTACCCACCTTGGGATTGAAATTCTATTCTTTTGAGCACCTATTTTCATATAAAATCATGTCGTTTTAACCTTAACTATCTCAATTTGTTCAATGGCATAGTCATATGTATGTCGTCTTACTGTATTTTAAAATTCGTAAAGCTTATCTCTTCTTCGGGGTTCTAATCAACCTTGTTTCCACTGTGGAAACATTCATGATGTGTCTTAACTTTCTCTACATGTGAATTTCGTGTCTATAGTTGCTATGTGTTCCTTCTTTTTAGGCCACTTTAGTGCCCTATATCATTCTAAGGCTTCCTTAATATTTCTATGAAAGGTTGTGTATGTGTGTGTATATATATGTATTATTATTATTATTATTTATAACTTTCTAAAATACAAAAGTCATTTTTATTTTAAATAAAGACCATTTTTGTCTCATCAAAACATTTCATAAATTCTTATTTACTTAGTGAATAAAGTAGTAATAATTTGTTAAACACACCCCCCTTCTTTTTTTTTTCTTTGAAAATTTTAAATCAAATTTTAAACTTGACAAAATTTTGTGCTTTATTAGTAAGGACCTAAACTGTTTATAATAAGAGAAAAAGGCTATTTATGGGTCCTATTTAACCTATAGGTATTTTTAGTATAATATTGATCTTAAGCTGTCAAAACCCTTAACTTAACATGAATGGTCCCTATCTTGGAATTTTACTCCTTCCTCAAGGATTTGACCATAACGTACTTCAACTTGAGTGGTCCATGACAACAAGAGAGTTCATATTATACTTGTGAAAATTATAAAGATGGCTTATAGTAAGTGTATTCATCCAAAAAACGTAAGTTGTAATTTTACATCAAATAAACAAAAAAAAAATGCTTTTAAAATATACTACGTTCAAGTGATGTGATGGAGGTATACTTATTCATCTATCTTTTAGATGAACAATCTAGGCTGGACACCTATTCTTATGACCTTACTCAAGGTATGTGTCTTATTGTGTCATAATAATTCTAACGCGTTAATCCGTATCACTCTAATCTTGGGTTTGGTTAATATAGCTATATATATATATTAGCAATATATTCTAACTCGTCAAATGGCAAATCTTGTTGGTTCTATCGTGATTGGAATGGCGATAAGCCTTACTTGTATATTGTGTAATTCCTAATGTTGAGACGTGCTTATAAAACTATTCTCAGATGCACAACTTTACTTGGTAGACACTAAATACGTCATCCTCCCAGCATACTATCTCTAATCTTAATATTAGCGCACCTTTTTATTTGGCATCGAAAGGGGCATATAAATGGCCCTTAAACTGCCGCTACATCCCAAGCCTCGACATCTTACTCTTAAAACTTACTAATCATATTGTCCAGACATCATCAGTTCTCTAATTCTTACTGTCAATACTCTTATCGAGGAGGTCTCACCGATGCTCTCGAAGGGAACCACTCCGTTATGTCATCGTTTCTTGAGGGACATGCTACAACTTCGTAGCTTCAGCTTTGCATGTCTTTTGCTAAGAGTCTCAAAAAATTTTGCTATTAGGCTAATGTCATGATTGGTCTTATTTTACAGTGCTAAGCACACTTATATATATATATATATATATATATATTAATAGAAATAACATAGGATTACTCCGACCATCGGCAACATAACTAAGTTCTTCTTAAAAGGTTGAGTGATACTCTCATTAGTATGCTTTACCACCAATGCTAGAGGATGTTTCCTTAATATGGCACGTCTTAGCTAGTCAAAGGGTTTCTATTATCCCTATGCCCGTATTTTGTAGCGTCTGTTTCTAGTGAAGGTTTGGTGTTTGACTCTAAAGTCTTTGATCTTGCTTATTCCAAGAATCTTGTCTTTCTAAAGACTTTGTTAACTAAGGGGGACCACTACTACTTGAGGCTGTCTTCTTAGTTTAGTGGCCTGGATTTTGTAAGCTTCTGTTCCAGCTAAGAATTCTATATTTGCTACCTTAGGTGGACATCTCTTATCTACTTATCCTAAATTGGTTCTCTACCCATTGAGGACTATAGGTTATTTAATAACATGGCAGACTATGTTCTTGAAAGAATAGTTTTACCAGCTTATCTTAAACTAGGCTTTTTGGCTATTGATGAATAGATGTCATCGAGTCATATGATGGACTGTATTCTCTTGTTTAGAAATTCCTATTGGTTTCCCTTTGTTATGGTTACTCTATCGAAGTTTTGTAGCTCTATTGTAGGGGTTCAGATTTTGAACCATATTGTAGTCTTCTCCTCTCCTATTTCTTAACCCGGTATATTAATGATTGTACATTGTCATTCTTATTCTCCTCTAATATCCTTGTGATGTTACTTACATCTCTCGAGTATGTGGAAGCAACTTTGCTTCATCAATCTCTACTTATTGTGATCTTAACTGCTTATAGGATGGTGTTTGACTGATCCACATAACTTATTTATTGTTTATTCTTTTTCCAATATATATATATATATATATATATATATATTATCTGTGGGTTGGGGAGGGATCGTTTCATCCTAAGATCACTATTATGGAGTTTGTTTGGTCGGATACTGTTTTAGAAATAACCACCCATAGACAGTCTATGGCCTCTAGGAAGTTCTTCTCTTATATCTTAGACTTCTACTTATATCCAATTTCTTATAAGTATCTGTATGTTTATCCTTACCGACATGATGGTTCTATGGAATCTATTATTTTATCGTAATCTAAGACATTAGGTCCTTAATGGGTTTCTTGGGTTTAATCATGCATATTTATTATGCATTTCATGGGACTTATAAGCTATATCATGTTTATAATCCAAATAACAAACATCAACCATAACTTCATATGCGTTTCATACATACACATCATATTCATAAATATATCATACTTATACAAGTTATTCATATCATACTTTCACATTTATTCATACTCATGTCATGCATATTCTTATCATACATATGCATAACGTTCATACTTTCATATCATAGAGTTGCTATATATTTCACTTTTGTTAGCAACTATTTCATATCATATTCATGGGTCATAATTGATACAGCAATCATAGTTCGTAGCATGCATACATATGTCGATCATACTTTCATATCATGAAATTGCTAAACCCTTTCTTTGTTAGCAATCTTTGCATATCATAGACCGTTGTTGAGATCAAGACTTGACTCGCCTCTAGTGGGTCACATAACATGAAGTTCTTATTGTCAAAAAATTCTATTGTTCATACATAAATCTTATTTTGTATACTACATGTATACTTGATCAATTGTATGGCGTGTCTCACTACTAGCCCCGTAGTGGTACTATGCCTATTTATTTATTTATTTTTACTTCATCTCTAAATCGGATATCGATGTCCTCATTATTGGTCCAAGCTGGGAAATTCTTTCTGACTAAGTACTCGTTCGTCTTTGAAGAAATGTCTTGACATCATCGCCTTCGGTGATAATTCTTTGAGGAAGACTACGTTCTCGCGTCCCTTGCGTGTCCTATTTGTGACTTCCTTTATTCTCGTGGCAAAGTGTAGAGTATTGTCCATCCGCCTGTAGAATCAGCTTTGTAAGGATCTGCTTGTATGCTGCATGAGGGGCAGCTTTGGTCATGGGTTGGTAATTAAGCCATGAAGAACTTGCGACTTCTTTTCCTTTTTGAGGCATAACCACCTTGATTGCAGCTCCATATTTAATATAGCAGAATAAAGGATAAAATACAAATAAAAAGCAAGTCTTGAAAAAGAGAGGAAAAAAATTTAGAAAATGACTATTTTGTTATTATTTTAATTTTTTTTTGGTAATATAATAGTTGAAAACGTTACATTAAAATTAGTGAGATTTATTAATCATTTTTGAAATCTAGAAAAGATTCCATGGAACCTCTAGATCCTCTATTCAACTCGTCAATCTACCTTTCGTGTGGTTGTAACTCCAAATATTCCTGCCTAAATTTGCACTCTGAGTGCCGATCATCTCGAAGTGTCGGTTCTAGCGCTCACGTGATTCTAGGTGTCGTCCTGCTTGCTTAGGAAGATGGCACCCAATATCGCTTCCTGTGATTTGAGGCGTCCTGAAGGCTAGGCTTGGCACTGGACCTTGAGAGGACATCTAAAATCATGCTTACATGCCGATAACTTGATTGCCATTACATGAAAAATCGGCACTTATCAATTAACGTACCTTATCTTAACATTTAATTAACGTAACTTACTTGGACTATGGCGAAGTAGGCACGTGATGATGTGAAGTAGGATGACAGGATATCGGCTCTGATATCAACTGTAACGACCCTCCTTACGTGGCCATCACTTAACTTAAACATGTCCATCAACTTTAACATACTTATAAATAAAGTACAAAAATTTTGAAATAATTTTTTTTTAAATGGATTCTCGCTATAGAATCCTTGACATGAAACCTTAAAGGAAGTAATAACTATTTTTTTCAAAACTTAATAACAAATGAATTCTTGATGATAAAGAATTCTCAACATGTAACCTTAAAAGATATAATAATCATTTCTCACAACTTAATTGCATAAACCTAACATAAAACATAATTTCTCAAATGTGATAATAACATAATAATAATCATTACGTTTTAACATAACTATAATTTCCAAAACCATGATCCGTTACATAACTCATAACATTAATTTCATGAAACATAACAAGAGTAATTTTCTTGAACTTTTCTTTTTTTAAAACATATGAATAATTATTTAGCAACTATTACTTTAAAGACATTTCTCAATTTAAATAAAACTATTTTCAAAACAATTTTAAATTAAATATTAAAATAAAATCCCATTTAATGCTCCTTAAAACTTTCTTAACAATTATTTTTATACATTACTTATAATTTTAAGACCTTAAAAATAACATATTATTTTCTTAAAAGTAAACCATCTTAAACTAAACGAAACATAATTTCTTGTAACTTAAACTTTTAAGTTTAAGATACTAATTTCTTAAAGCTTTTCTTTTAAACTTTCATAATAAATTCATAAAAACATATTCATAAATTTCATTTCTTAACTTAATGTAAAACTCTAATAATCATTTTTAATCCTAAATAAATTTAAAATTTTCTTACTTGAAAATTTAGCACACTTGTTGCATTGTCTATAGCAACATTTTTTTTAAATCTTTAAAATCCTTTGGACCAAGGTTGCGTAATCACAAGCTCAGTTTTTAAAAGATAATTTCGTAAATTATTTGCTTATTCATATGCACATAATTTTCGTAAGGTGTAAACATACGAAATTTTGTAAAATAAAACATGCATAAATTTGTAAAATAATAATGCAAAAATATTACATTGTGTATGCTGTATCCATTCCCATCTTCACTATTCGTCCGCTGCTCACTACTGTTCATCAAGTGCCGCTGACAAGTTTTTCTTACCTACAGCATGAACATACTTTAAATGAGCTTTCACTCAGCAAGTAGGAAATTAGTCTTGCAAAACATGATTAAAAACATCATTTTAATAAAAATATGTATGAATATTTTATGCTTGCTTATCAACTTGATTTATGCTTAATTACTTTAGCTATAACTTATCTTCTTACTTTGGGCCCGGGTGATCGTACTAGTTCCACGCGAGTCTTGGGAAGTTAAGATTTGCAAGGTCCCAATGATACCAAGATCATTCATTACTTTAACATGGAGCCTCCCCGTGGATCGAGAGCTTGGTACGACACTCTTAACTTGTCTTATAAGTTTCACTTGTCTTATTGTGTGTATGTAGTATGACTTATCACTACATGACATCACAATTTTGAGATTCATGAATCGTAAATCATAATCATACTTGATTTGAAGGTAATTAAACAATATAATTTAAATATTGCATACATCACACATTAATCATATCATTATCATCATAGCATTTCACATCATGTCATAACATAACATATCACATCATAACATATAATAGTGTAACAAATCACTGATTATGCATTTTCATAAATTTTATGAAAATGTTTAAAATTAATTTATTTTTAAAATTATTCATACTGTAGGTGAGATTCCTACTTACTTGGACTCCAAGCTGAGCGGTTCCAATTGCATCTCGCTGTATTTACAATCTACGCAGCATCCTCTACAGTGCTCGTTGGGCAACTGTGGATGGCTAGGAATGATCCATTGAATTTCTTATTGCTAAAAACATTATTCTGGACTCCGTTAGTCGCCTCGATTTGCATGCAGTTGGTATCAAATGATTTTCATCGGAGTGGAATTAGCTCGAAGGGAGGTCACCATCATGTGCAGAGCATCAAAACCAGTTAGGACGTGGTCTTGGATCATCGATCGGAGGTCTAGATCACCAAAAACTTGAGGTAGCCATTGACCAGCGTTGACTGGTGCCAATTGGGCTCCGTTGGTGGTTGGACTCAGGCCTACCCCTTAATTTGACCCTTCTCTGGTGATTGGTGTGATCAATTTTTGCTAATGTGGCCTCCATCTGCATAGATTGAAGACGGGTTTCTTGGCCAAAACCGGTGGCACTGATCTCGGTTTCTCGGCAGTGGTTCGGCCAAATTGGCTTGGGGGATTTGTTCCCCATGGTTGTCTAAGTATGTTGGTGGCAGTGGTGCACTACACCATTGCGTACAATGGCGGCCCGAAGCTCCTCGCAGTGGCGCACAAAGGCGAAGATCGTTCACCCTTTTCCAACAGCCATTTGGAGCAATTGAGGTATCAATTTCCTACCTCTTGACCCTTTGAAGGTGTTTATGCCTTCAATTTGGCACGACACTAAGCAAAGTGGCAAATCGGTATTTACCCAAGATAGTGGCGATGGGTGTCCTCAATCTCTAGTGAGAGGAGACGCAATGGTGAAATTAGGTGAGGGGTTTTATTCCCCGTGGCAGTCTGAACTGAAAGGCGGTGGCAGTGCTCCATACCGTCATTGGAGAAGGCCACTCCGATGGCTACTCGACGACGAAAATCCACGACAAAAATGGGAGGATTCCGTCAAGCTATTCAGCTAAAATTGGACAATGAGCCTGGTACCATTTTGTTCCTCTCGTCATGCTGAGTCCAAAGACACCAAGATCAAGTCGATTGGTGGTCGGACAGCGGAGAAATCACACAGGAAAGAATAGTATTTTTTGCCACTTTGGCCAGCGCGTGTGGCCTCCTCCGGCGGTGTTGCGGGTGGCACGGTAAATCGTTGGACTCAGCTCGTCGAGAGCTTTCTATTTGTGCAAGAGGTGTCGAAAATGGAGGCCGAATCTTGGACTGAGTTTAAGGAGAGAGAAACTGTAGAGAGAGAAAGTAGAGAGAGTGTGGCAGAGCTAATTTGATTGGCCGAATTTTATTTTTTTTTTGTTGTATCATGTATTTATAGACCCTCATGTGGTCTACATAGTTTAATACATGTTGTGTCGGGTTGATCAAATTTGATTCGTAAACTTGAAATTTTCATAAACATAACTGTACCCCCTTTTTTAAAATTATAATATTCTCATTTTTAAAAAATATTAGATAAATTTTAATTTTCATGTTGTATCATTGCCGTATGAACATCTCCATACTGTCGTAACATTATTTCATAAAATGTATCAATACTGTATGGATTATTCTGACATCATAAACATTGACAGTATTGTCTTTGAAATTGCCGATTCACTTATTTCATCAATTATATACATATATATTTTTATTTATTTACTTGCTAAAAATAAGATTTTGTATTTAAGAACCTTGGTTTAAACTTAAAATTTGATTTTTTGATCTTATTTTAAAACAATAACTTTGATACATTTGTCTCCAAAACTGATGATTAACTATTTTCACAACTGTATACAAATATATGTATATGAATTCTAAGAAAGATATTATGTATTTAAAACTTTGCTCAATATAATTATTATTTATTATTATTATTATTTTATTTTTTTTAACTTTTAAAACTTTAAAATTTAAAACATATACTTTTCATTAAAAATTTTCATATTGTAAAATTCAAATTTCATTATAAGAACAATAGTTGTACTTTTATAAAAGTTTTGTAAATTAAATTTACTATCTAAAAGTCAATTTAATTTAAAATTCTAAACTTAGCACAAACTCGTACTTTACAGATATAACCCCAACTATTTCTCGTAAATAGCTATTTATAGATCCACTTCTTACCCATAGATTAGCATTTGTGGACTCTATCAATGCTCTTCTTTTTCTTCTTATTCACTATTATTTTAACAACTGAGATTATTATTATTGTCATTATTATTACAACAATAATAATAAACCTTACGTAATTATTAATATGTATAATAATTAACTATACATATTCAAAACATTGAAATTCTTGCATCCTTGAACTTGGTGCTCACCATTTTCTGAATCATGGTATAGAGCTCATGATCACTATTGATATGGGTTTCTTTTACTGAACCGATATCATATAGGAATTTTCACATAATCTTAGTAAGTTGGAAGTTTCACTTTTTGTCAAATAATCTCAATTTAAACATTCTAATTGAGATTCTTATAAAAATCACTTCTTTGGCTAGTATATGAAATCAACAAATCATAAACTTTTAATTTAGTGTTGGAAACAAAGTGCGCAGTTGAATTTTAAAAAATTTTTCCATCAGAGTAATTTCCAAAACACAAGTATGACATGTTATATGTATAAATTAGACAGATCTTACTAACCTTTGTGTGAAGATCCTCCGTAACTTGTGTAGAGAAGTAACGTTCCAGAAGAGCCTCAACCAACTGGTCTTTTTTGCTATTCTTTATTCACAACTGGAGTGAGTGTGGGCTCACACGTACAGCTCTTCCACCGGTGACTCTCCTTCCAACCAATAGAGAGAACCCAAAGCTAGTGCTCGTGATTTTGTAAACAAAAGCTCTCAAGGAGTTTTTCAGATGCACACTAGAAGAGTATCACTCTTAATCTCTCAAATTGATCTGAGTAAATCATGAGACTCACTCCCTTTTTATACCTATTGGTCCTGGGGTCAGTCCATATCAGATTAGGTCTCAAAAACTCGAAACAGAATCAAGTTCGGATCAATATCTGATAAGATCCACGTAAAAACGCGTAATCTTATCTCTGCTGATCAGCAGGCCGAACACTCTAATCGGCAGGCTGAAAAGGTCAGTTCGGCAGGCCGAACACGTCATCCGGCAGGCCGAACACCCGAGAAAAAATCTCCGCGAATCTTTTTTTTTTTTTTCACCCGAGATTCTAAAGGATAAAGTCTCAGTTTTGATTCAAATAACCCAATAGAGAAGTTATCTGATCAAAACAAACTTTATCAAGATAATCTCTAAGAAAAATAAATCAATTCATAATAATTCTACAAGTTTATCTTGTTCTAATTTGTCCAAAATTAAGACAACCGATAAACAGACAAGAATTATCTGATCGCAATAATTCAACAAGTTTATCTTGAACTAATTTCTTACAAAAGTAATTCAACCGATAAACAGACATGAATTATTTGATTCCTACAAATTTTAAACCAATCTGATAAATCCGACATAAGTCACCAATTATTGGAAAAGCACGCCATGTCGTTACAGGATTTTGTGAGCTAGCAAAGGGGACCAAAATGGACCTATAAAGTTCAAGCTCATGATAATTATGAAACCCAATATCCCAGATACACATTTCACAACTATCAACTCCAACGCTACTCCACTAAAAGCTTGGAGCTGCACTCTCGAACTTTATAGAATTACGAAGCTTGTGTAGCTAAGTCTCCATGACATATCATAGTGTATCGCATCCCCATATGATCATCCATAATCGGCTTAAGGACAAGTTCTGTCTTACCTTCCCGATTATTTTTATCTTACGTTCTATTGTCTCACCATTAGAAAACTTACCATCCAAAGATAGTATACCATTCGGTTACACCTATGTATAGAAATGGTTGAGCGCTCCAGTTTTCCAATTGCAGGACAACGCATATAAGAGGATATCATTACTCCTAAATAGGAGCTATGGATTCCATATCTATGAATAACAAGTCTACGCTATCAAGAGTCATGCCTCCAACGTACCGGCATGCATACCACTATAGAGATGTGGGAGTCATCCATTGGTGGATCAAAAGACACAAGTCGAGACAACGGGCCCACTATTCATCTCAGGATTAAGATACAATACAAATGATTGTCTAAAGTGAATCGATTTGCCAAGACAGAATTATTAATCCAAATCAATTCACTTTATGTCTCGATCCAACACATCGTCACCTATGACGACGTGCCAATGTTTCTATTCACGGAGTCCAACTCCGATGGCCAAGACAAACCATCTCCCAAAAGGGATATAGACAACATAACAATCTTTATATGAATAAAGTGCCCAACTTTATCCCTCGATTGCGGATCATATCTTTTAGACCATCACCTTAAGAATCGTGTCTACCGCATAATCATCCCATCATATGCCCAATTCTTAAGGTTTAGACTGACAGTCTCAGACTACTGTTTGCTTATCATACATTCAACAATTATGAACGTAAAGAGGACAAGATTTGGTATATAGATAAATGAATAAATTCTTTATTGATAAAAATATCTCCAAAAACGTATTACATTTTTACTCCTTAGGGCATACATGTCTAACAATCTCCCACTTGCACTAAGTGAGTAAATACAACAAATTTCGCATCCCATAGCTTCCACATGCCTCTCGAAGACTCTCCCAGTAAGTGTCTTCGTAGATGGATAGCTAAATTGTCATCTGACGCAATCTTCCACACCGTGACATGCCCGCCCTCAATGAAGTCCTTTATCACATGATACTTTCGATCAATATGCTTACTCTTCTTGTGAAATCTTGGTTCCTTAGCATTAGCTACCGCCGCACTGTTATCATAGTACAGTGATACCGCTTTATCCATACCAGGAACAACCTCAAGATCCCCGAGGAACTTGCGGAACCACACTGCTTCTTTCGAAGCATCACTAGCTGCCACATACTCGGCCTCCATCGTTGAATCTGAAGTGCAATCTTGCTTCGCACTTCTCCAACTGATGGCACCACCACCCAGAGTAAACACAAACACCGAAGTCGATTTTCTAGAATCTAGCCAGGATTGAAAATCCGAATCAGTGTATCTTAGAGGAGTCAAGTCCTCACCCGAATACACAAGCATATGCCCTCAAGTCCTTCTCAGGTACTTGAAAATATGCTTTACCGCAACCCAATGGTTCGGTCCTGGATTCGCCTAAAATCGACTTACAATCCCGACCGCATAGCTAATATCCGGCTGTGTGCAAAGCATGGCATACATGAGACTACCCACTGCCGAAGCATAAGGCACCTTCTTCATGTATTCTCTTTCTTCATAAGACTTTGGGGAGTCTTTCTTAGAAAGAGTAATTCCAGACCTAGATGGTTGCCCACCTTTCTTAGAATCCTACATTGCAAACCTCTTGAGAATTTTATCTATGTAGCCGACCTGTGACAAAAATATCATTTTGTTCTTCCTATCCTGAAAGATCTGGATACCGAGAACAAAATTAGCCTCACCCAAGTCCTTCATGTCAAACTGCTTGGTCAACCATAATTTGACCAACGCCCCAACGTCATTGCCAATTAGCAGAATGTCATCTACATAGAGCAGTAGAAAAACCACCTTCACATCCTTTATGTGTTTGTAAACACATGGTTCATCCACATTTTGTGAGAACCCATAAGTCTTGATCACTTGATCAAATCTTATGTTCCAATAACGAGAAGCCTGCTTAAGTCCATAAATAGACTTTAACAGCTTACAAACCTTACCCTCTTGACCCGCGACCTTGAACCTGTCTGATTGTTCCATATAAATGGACTCATCAAGATAGCCATTCAGAAAAGCCGTCTTGACATCCATCTGTCAAATCTTGCAATCGAGAGCGGCAACTATGAACAAGAGAATCCGGATGGACTTAAGCATGGCTACAGTCGAAAAGGTTTCCTCATAATCGATTCCTTCCTTTTGCATATAACCCTTAGCTACCAGTCTAGCCTTAAAGGTTTCGACCTTTCCATCCACTCCTCTTTTCCTCTTGTAGATCCACTTACACCCTATGGGTTTTACCCCTTCGGGAAGATCCACAAGCTCCCAGACCCGATTAGTCTCCGTAGACTTCATCTCTATGTTCATGGCCTCTGTCCAGAGTCTTGAATCAACATCCTCCATAGCTTCTGCGTAAGTATAAGGATCCCTGTCATGTTCATCCGGTTCAGCCAAGAAGACCTCTCCATTGAACATATACCTCTCAGGTTGACGCCCGATCCTCCCACTACGCCGAAGCCCCTGAGATTGTTGTCCAGGTTTGTTTGGTTTTTCTACACCGATCGGAATGGTTTCATTCGGAACCTCCAGAGTGAACAGATCACCCCTTAACTCCTCAAGCACCACTTTGCTTCGAGGTTTAAAGTCGTCCATGTAACTCTCCTCAAGGAAAGTTGCATTAGTTGAAACCAGACTTTATTTTCCTTAGGGTTATAAAAATAACCCCCTTTAGTCCCTTTTAGATATCCTACAAACACGCAAACTTTCGAACGTGCTTCCAACTTATTCGGATCCTTAAACAGGACATGAGCTGGACATCCCCATATGCGAATATGGTTTAAGGATGTCTTCCGTCTTGTCCACAACTCGTGAGGAGTTTTAGGGACCGATTTTGAAGGCACATTGTTCAAAAGATAACATGCGGTTTGTAGTGCATATCCCCAAAAGGATATAGGCAATGATGAATAACTCATCATGGACCTAATCATGTCCAACAAAGTCCTATTCCTTCTCTCCGCTATGCCATTCTGCTGCGGAGTGCCCGACGCAGTCAAATGGGATAAAATCCCATTCTCCAACAAGTGTCCCAAGAACTCATCAGAAAGGTATTCCCCACCTCGATCAGATCGAAGTGCCTTTATGGGCCTACCCAATTGCTTTTCAACTTCAGCCCAAAACTCCCTGAACTTATCATAAGTTTCACTTTTGTGGTGCATTACGTACATATACCCATATCTTGAGTAATCGTCAATAAAAGTGACGAAGTACTCATACCCTCCTCGTGCCCGGATGTTCATTGGTCTGCAAACATCACTATGCACAAGTTCTAGAACCCCTTCAGCCCTATTGCCCTTAGACCCGTATGGTCTTTTGGTCATTTTACCCTCCAAACAAGATTCACATTGAGGTATAAATTCCACCTTTAAGTGACTTAAAGGTCCATCCCTTACCGACCTTTGAATCCTATTCAGGTTAATATGGCCAAGGCGCAAATGCTAAAGATAAGTCTTATTAGAGTGAGAAGTTTTAAGTCTTTTTGAGTCATTATCATTTATCTCAGCATTAAGCAATAAGTCCATCTTAGGTTTGATAAAGTATAGATTATTTTGCATCCATCCAGAACAAATAAAAGATTTATTTTTACGAATCACCACTTTTTCATTAAAAGATACCACGTAGGAGTCTTCAAATAAAGAAGATACATAAATTAAATTCCTTTTAAATTTAGGAACATAAAAACAGTCTCGCAAAATTAAATTCCTATAATTATCAAAATAAAGATGGACATCTCCCACTGCTTCCACTGAGACCAAGGATCCATCGCCCATCCGAAGCGTTAAGTCTTCACGAAGTAGACTTCTCGTTTCTTTGAATCCCTACAGAGAAACACAAACATGATTAGTTGCACCGGAATCTATAACCCGGATGTCACTGGATTCCTCAACCAAATAAGTTTCTAAATATAGAAGATCACACCTACCTCCATTGGGAAGGAAGTCCTTGCAATGCTTCTTTTTATGCCCGACCTTACCACATAAGAAGCACTTAAGCTTCTTTGGGTTCTTCTTCTTCTTCTTCTTGCTCTTGGTAGCAGCAGGAATAGAAGACTTCCCACTCTTGGCCCGTTGCTTCTTTCCATTCCCAGAGTTAGGATTGGAACCAGAAGTAGCTACCATATTGGCCTCACCACCAGCAGGAGACTCCCTGATCAGCAGCTCAAACTCCTGTAACTATTTCATCAGTTCTGTCAAGGTCATATCCCGTCTATTGCTTAAATTAAAAGTAGCTCTAAACAGAATAAATTCCTTAGACAGAGTCTTAAAGACCATAGTCATCTGAGTTTCAGCATCGATGTCGGCTCCATTGGTTTGAGCCTCAGCTAGGTAACCCATGACCAACATCATGTGCTCTTTTACAGACGTCCCCGGTCTCTGTCTACAGTTTAAGAGTTTCCGAAGCGCCCCTTGTCGCTTCGTTATGGCCTGGCCTCCGAACATATCCTCAAGATTATCCAAGATCTGCTTCGCAGTCTCATAATCCTGATGTTGAGCTTGCAACACGTTGTTCATGCTAGCCATGACATAGCAGCGAGCCTGATCATTAGCATCTTTCCAGCAATCATACGCTTGGAATTGCTCATTACTTGAGCCTCTTGTAGGCTTGGGAGGACAAGGAGTTGTCAGAACATATTTCAGTTTCTCAAAGGAAAGTACGATGTCCAGGTTTCGTTTCCAATCGTTATAGTTCTCACCGGTTAATTGGTTTTTGTCAAGTATCGATGATAAAGGGTTTTTAGACATTTTCAATCTACAACAAAGAATCATATACCAAACATAAGCAAACATATATAATAATTTAGTGTTTATGTAAAATCATACAAATGTGTTTATGTGTCAAAACCTTGAAAATATCACAACCTTACAACGATAATTCCCAACTCAGAATTCAACAAGCTCTTAGGGGAGTCATGCCAAATTCAATCAGGAACACGGATCCCCTCCTGATTAATATATGCCATCCAGGACCCGTATGATCCAGCATACACTAATAATCGTTTCTTTGGCCATTAATTTTATTTACAGAGCTCCTAGGGGAGGTTAATAATAAAATTAACGTGAGTGTATAACCACCGTTTCAATATTTTATCCATGATTTATAATCACCACCTAGGGGTGTGTAACCATAAATCATACTAAAATACCTTATCCTTTCAGGGATCCAATCTAGTACATGATAGAAATCCCATCCTAGGGGTCGGGACCACCATGTTCTTCCTATGGACCAACGATGGAGGCCTTAGGTCCTCTCTTCGAAAACCTTCTCCCACTCAATCTTTTGAAGTCAAGGTTTTATTTTAAAATTATGCATGAACAATTTTAATATGAGAGGCACTCCCTATTCTATATGACATGTTATCAATATACATGGCAAATTATATTATAATGCAGACAAGCAAAGCAATCAAGCAAAGCTACAAGCAAAATAATAATAACCGTAATATTATGGTTCCACCATAGAGAATAGAAAACTAAGATTACAAGAGAATAATCGAGACATTTTCTGATCCTTCATCCTTGAATCCTCAAGCTGTATCCTTCTTCATGTAATATCCATCTTAAAGTCTTCAATCTCGTATGAATCGAATACTTCATATTTTCGGTCATATCCAAATTTAATGTTTCTCAGAATCGTCCCAAAAATAAAATTAAAACTGCACCGAAAAATTATACCTTTTCTGGACACCCGGTAGCTCTCGGTCGGCAGGCCGATCTGGGTGATCGGCCTGTCGGTTTTGCTCCATCGGCCTGCCGATCTATGCAGGTTTGGTCTGCCGAACTGAAACTTTGGGCTGCCGGCAGAGCACCAAATTTTCTGCCCCACTGTCGGTTTGCCGGACCACACATCCGGCCTGCCGATCTGTGACCTTCGGCCTGCCGAACTGTGAGGTCCGGCATGCCGACCGAGCAGAAAACTCTCAATCCAGAAAATACAATTTTAATGCAATTCATCAATTTTATTTTTTAACAATTCAAAAACATAAAATTAGAGACTCAGGAAATACTTGGAGGCGCCATCATCAATCTTCTAGATCCGTCTTCTCTGAATAATTATTTAATTACAAACTTCTTACAAATTAAAAATTTAAATAACAATTCCTAGACGGAGATGATAGTCCGCCTTCTAATTACATGAAAAACCTAGATACACATTCTAACCTCTAAGGAACCATAACCGGTATTAATTAATTAATAAATAATTAAACAATGATTTAATCAACCATAATTAATTAATAAACACTTACCATATAATCCATGACAACATATATATTATATAGAAACCTAGAGTGCCATCTCTCTAAAAAATTCAATTCAAGCATAGGAGAGATTAAGATCACAAAATTTATGCATATAACATGATCACAAACTTGCAAATTTATGTAAAAACCTGGGCTCTGATGCCAATTGTTGGAAACAAAGTGCGCAGTGGAATTTTAAAAAAATTTTCCATCAGAGTAATTTCCAAAACACAAGTATGACATGTTATATGTATAAATTAGACAGATCTTACTAACTTTTGTGTGAAGATACTCCGCAACCTGTGTAGAGAAGTAACGTTCCAAAAGAGCCTCAACCAACTAGTCTTCTTTGCTATTCTCTATCCACAACTGGAATGAGTGTGGCCTCACACGTATAGCTCTTCCACCGGTGACTCTCCCTCCAACCAATAGTGAGAACCCAAAGCTAGTGCTCGTGATTTTGTGAACAAAAGCTCTCAGGGAGTTTTTCAGATGCTCACTAGAAGAGTATCACTCTTAATCTCTCAAATTGATCTGAGTAAATCATGAGACTCACTCCCTTTTTATACCTATTGGTCCTGGGGTCAGTCCATATCAGATTAGGTCCTGGGGTCAGTCCATATCAGAAAAATAAATCAATTCATAATAATTCTACAAGTTTATCTTGTTCTAATTTGTCCAAAATTAAAATAACCGATAAACAGACAAGAATTATCTGATCGCAATAATTCAACAAGTTTATCTTGAACTAATTTCTTACAAAATTAATTCAACCGTTAAACAGACATGAATTATTTGATTCATACAAATTTTAAACCAATCTGATAAATCCGACATAAGTCACCAATTATTGGAAAAGCACGCCGTGTCGTTACAGGATTTTGTGAGCTAGCAAAGGGGACCAAAATGGACCTATAAAGTTCAAGCTCAAGATAATTAGGAAACCCAATATCCCAGATATACATTTCATGACTATCAACTCCAACACTACTCCACTAAAAGCTTGGAGCTGCACTCTCGAACATTATAGAATTACGAAGCATGTGTAGCTAAGTCTCCATGACATATCATAGTGTATCGCATCCCCATATGATCATCCATAATCGGCTTAAGGACAAGTTCTGTCTTACCTTCCCGATTATTCTTATCTTACGTTCTATTGTCTCACCATTGGAAAACTTACCATCCAAAGATAGTATACCATTCGGTTACACCTATGTATCCAAATGGTTGAGCACTCCAGTTTTCCAATTGCAGGACAACGCATATAAGAGGATATCATTACTCCTAAAGAGGAGCTACGGATTCCATATCTATGAATAACAAGTCTACGCTATCAAGAGTCATGCCTCCAACGTACCGGCATGCATACCACTATAGAGATGTGGGAGTCATCCATTGGTGGATCAAAAGACACAAGTCGAGACAACGGGCCCACTATTCATCTCAGGATTAAGATACAATACAAATGATTGTCTAAAGTGAATTGATTTGCCAAGACAGAATTATTAATCCAAATCAATTCACTTTATGTCCCGATCCAACACATCGTCACCTATGACGACGTGCCAATGTTTCTATTCACGGAGTCCAACTCTGATGGCCAAGACAAACCATCTCCCAAAAGGGATATAGACAACATAACAATCTTTATATGAATAAAGCGCCCAACTTTATTCCCTCGATTGCGGATCATATCTTTTAGACCATCACCTTAAGAATCGTGTCTACCGCATAATCATCCCATCATATGCCCAATTCTTAAGGTTTAGACTGACAGTCTCAGACTACTGTTTGCTTATCATACATTCAACAAATATGAACGTAAAGAGGACAAGATTTGGTATATAGATAAATGAATAAATTCTTTATTGATAAAAATGTCTCCAAAAACGTATTACATTTTTACTCCTTAGGGCATACATGTCTAACAATCTCCCACTTGCACTAAGTGAGTAAATACAGCAAATTTCGCATCCCATAGCTTCCACATGCCTCTCGAAGACTCTCCCAGTAAGTGTCTTCGTAGATGGATAGCTAAATTGTCCTCTGACGTAATCTTGCACACCGTGACATGCCCGCCCTCAATGAAGTCCTTTATCACATGATACTTTCGATCAATATGCTTACTCTTCTTGTGAAATCTTGGTTCCTTAGCATTAGCTACCGCCGCACTGTTATCATAGTACAGTGATACCGCTTTATCCATACCAGGAACAACCTCAAGATCCCCAAGAAACTTACGGAACCACACTGCTTCTTTCGAAGCATCACTAGCTGCCACATACTCTTCCTCCATCGTTGAATCTGAAGTGCAATCTTGCTTCGCACTTCTCCAACTGATGGCACCACCACCCAGAGTAAACACAAACCCCGAAGTCGATTTCCTAGAATCCAGCCAGGATTGAAAATCTGAATCAGTGTATCCTAGAGGAGTCAAGTCCTCACCCGAATACACAAGCATATGCCCTCGAGTCCTTCTCAGGTACTTGAAAATATGCTTTACCGCAACCCAATGGTTTGGTCCTGGATTTTCCTGAAATCGACTCACAATCCTGACCGCATAGCTAATATCCGGACGTGTGCAAAGCATGGCATACATGAGACTACCCACTACCGAAGCATAAGGCACCTTCTTCATGTATTCTCTTTCTTCATAAGACTTTGGGGAGTCTTTCTTAGAAAGAGTAATTCCAGACCTAGATGGTTGCCCACCTTTCTTAGAATCCTACATTGCAAACCTCTTGAGAATTTTATCTATGTAGCCGACCTGTGACAAAAATATCATTTTGTTCTTCCTATCCTGAAAGATCTGGATACCGAGAACAAAATTAGCCTCACCCAAGTCCTTCATGTCAAACTGCTTGGTCAACCATAATTTGACCTATGACAACGCCCCAACGTCATTGCCAATTAGCAGAATGTCATCTACATAGAGCAGTAGAAAAACCACCTTCACATCCTTTATGTATTTGTAAACACATGGTTCATCCACATTTTGTGAGAACCCATAAGTCTTGATTACTTGAGCAAATCTTATGTTCCAAGAACGAGAAGCCTGCTTAAGTCCATAAATAGACTTTAACAGCTTACAAACCTTACCCTCTTGACCCGTGACCTTGAACCCGTCTGGTTGTTCCATATAAATGGACTCATCAAGATAGCCATTCAGAAAAGCCGTCTTGACATCCATCTGTCAAATCTCGTAATCGAGAGCGACAGCTATGGACAAGAGAATCCAGATGGACTTAAGCATGGCTACAGTCGAAAAGGTTTCCTCATAATCGATTCCTTCCTTTTGCGTATAACCCTTAGCTACCAGTCTAGCCTTAAAGGTTTCGACCTTTCCATCCACTCCTCTTTTCCTCTTGTAGATCCACTTACACCCTATGGGTTTTACCCCTTCGGGAAGATCCACAAGCTCCTAGACCCGATTAGTCTCCATAGACTTCATCTTTATGTTCATGGCCTCTGTCCAGAGTCTTGAATCAACATCCTCCATAGCTTCTGCGTAAGTATAAGGATCCCTGTCATGTTCATCCGGTTCAGCCAAGAAGACCTCTCCATTGAACATATACCTCTCAGGTTGACGCCCGATCCTCCTACTACGCCGAAGCCCCTGAGATTGTTGTCCAGGTTTGTTTGGTTTTTCTACACCGATCGGAATGGTTTCATTCGGAACCTTCGGAGTGAACAGATCACCCCTTAACTCCTCAAGCACCACTTTGCTTCAAGGTTTAAAGTCATCCATGTAACTCTCCTCAAGGAAAGTTGCATTAGTTTGAACCACGACTTTATTTTCCTTAGGGTTATAAAAATAACCCCCTTTAGTCCCTTTTAGATATCCTACAAACACGCAAACTTTTGAACGTGCTTCCAACGTATTCGAATCCTTAAACAGGACATGATCTGGACATCCCCATATGCGAATATGGTGTAAGGATGTCTTTCGTCTTGTCCACAACTCGTGAGGAGTTTTATGGACCGATTTTTGAAGGCACGTTGTTCAAAAGATAACATGCGGTTAGTAGTGCATATCCCTAAAGGGATAAAGGCAATGATGAATAACTCATCATGGACCTAATCATGTCCAACAAAGTCCTATTCCTTCTCTCTGCTATGCCATTCTGCTGCGGAGTGCCTGGCGCAATCAAATGGGAGAAAATCCCATTATCCAACAAGTGTCCCAAGAACTCATCAGAAAGGTATTCCCCAACTCGATCAGATCGAAGTGCCTTTATGGGCCTACCCAATTGCTTTTCAACTTCAGCCCGAAACTCCATGAACTTATCATAAGTTTCACTTTTGTGGTGCATTTGGTACATATACCCATATCTTGAGTAATCGTCAATAAAAGTGACGAAGTACTCATACCCTCCTCGTGCCCGGATGTTCATTGGTCTGCAAACATCACTATGCACAAGCTCTAAAACCGCTTCGGCCCTATTGCCCTTAGACCCGTATGGTCTTTTGGTCATTTTACCCTCCAAACAAGATTCACATTGAGGTATAGATTCTACCTTTAAGTGACTTAAAGGTCCATCCCTTACCGACCTTTGAATCCTATTCAGGTTAATATGGCCAAGGCGCAAATGCCAAAGATAAGTCTTATTAGAGTGAGAAGTTTTAAGTCTTTTTGAGTCATTATCATTTATCTCAGCATTAAGCAATAAGTCCATCTTAGGTTTGATAAAGTATAGATTATTTTGCATCCATCCAGAACAGATAAAAGATTTATTTTTACGAATCACCACTTTTTCATTAAAAGATACCACGTAGGAGTCTTTAAATAAAGAAGATACAGAAATTAAATTTCTTTTAAATTTAGGAACATAAAAACAGTCTCGCAAAATTAAATTCCTATAATTATCAAAATAAAGATGGACATCTCTCACTGCTTCCGCTGAGACCAAGGATCCATCGCCCATCCGAAGCGTTAAGTCTTCACGAAGTAGACTTCTCGTTTCTTTGAATCCCTGCAGAGAAACACAAACATGATTAGTTGCACAGGAATCTATAACCCGGATGTCACTGGATTCCTCAACCAAACAAGTTTCTAAATATAGAAGATCACACCTACCTCCCTTGGGAAGGAAGTCCTTGCAATGCTTCTTTATATGCCCGACCTTACCACATAAGAAGCACTTAAGCTTCTTTGGGTTCTTCTTCTTCTTCTTCTTGCTCTTGGTGGCAGCAGGAATAGAAGACTTCCCACTCTTGGCCCGTTGCTTCTTTCCATTCCCAGAGTTAGGATTGGAACCAGAAGCAGCTACCATATTGGCCTCACCACCAGCAGGAGACTCCCTGATCAGCAGTTCAAACTCCTGTAACTATTTCATCAGTTCTGTCAAGGTCATATCCCGTCTATTGCTTAAATTAAAAGTAGCTCTAAACGGAATAAAATCCTTAGACAGAGTCTCAAAGACCATAGTCATCTGAGTTTCAGCATCGATGTCGGCTCCATTGGTTTGAGCCTCAGCGAGGTAACCCATGACCAACATCATGTGCTCTTTTACAGACGTCCCCGGTCTCTGTCTATAGTTTAAGAGTTTCCAAAGCGCCCCTTGTCGCTTCGTTATGGCCTGGCCTCCGAACATATCCTCAAGATTATCCAAGATCTGCTTCGCAGTCTCATAATCCTGATGTTGAGCCTGCAGCACGTTGTTCATGCTAGCCATAACATAGCAGCGAGCCTGATCATTAGCATCTTTCTAGCGGTCGTACGCTTGGAATTGCTCATTACTTGAGTCTCCCGTAGGCTTGGGAGGACAAGGAGTTGTCAGAACATATTTCAGTTTCTCAAAGGAAAGGACGATGTCCAGGTTCCGTTTCCAATCGTTATAGTTCTCACCGGTTAATTGGTTTTTGTCAAGTATCAATGATAAAGGGTTTTTTAGACATTTTCAATCTACAACAAAGAATCATATACCAAACATAAGCAAACATACATAATAATTTAGTGTTTATGTAAAATCATACAAATGTGTTTATGTGTCAAAACCTTGAAAATATCACAACCTTACAACGATAATTCCCAACTCCGAATTCAACAAGCTCTTAGGGGAGTCATGCCAAATTCAATCAGGAACACGGATCCCCTCCTGATTAATATATGCCATCCAGGACCCGTATGATCCAGCATACACTAATAATCGTTTCTTTGGCCATTAATTTTATTTACAAAGCTCCTAGGGGAGGTTAATAATAAAATTAACGTGAGTGTATAACCACCGTTTCAATATTTTATCCATGATTTATAATCACCACCTAGGGGTGTGTAACCATAAATCATACTAAAATACCTTATCCTTTCAGGGATCCAATCTGGTACATGATAGAAATCCCTTCCTAGGGGTCGGGACCACCATGTTCTTCCTATGGACCAACGATGGAGGCCTTAGGTCCTCTCTTCGAAAACCTTCTCCCACTCAATCTTTTGAAGTCAAGGTTTTATTTTAAAATTATGCATGAACAATTTTAATATGAGAGGTACTCCTTATTCTATATGACATGTTATCAATATACATGGTAAATTATATTATAATGCAGACAAGCAAAGCAATCAAGCAAAGCTACAAGCAAAATAATAATAACCGTAATATTATGGTTCCACCCTAGAGAATAGTAAACTAAGATTACAAGAGAATAATCGAGACATTTTCTGATCCTTCATCCTTGAATCCTCAAGCTGTATCCTTCTTCATGTAATATCCATCTTAAAGTCTTCAATCTCGTATGAATCGAATACTTCATATTTTCGGTCATATCCAAATTTAATGTTTCTCAGAATCGTCCCAAAAATAAAATTAAAACTGCACCAAAAAATTGTACCTTTTCTGGACACCCGGTAGCTCTCGGTCGGCAGGCCGATCTGCGTGATCGACCTGTCGGTCTTTCTCCATCGGCCTGCCGATCTATGCAGGTTCGGTCTGCCGAACTGAAACTTTGGCCTGCCGACAGAGCACCAAATTTTCTGCCCCACTGTCGACTTGCCGGACTACACATCCGGCCTGCTGATCTGTGACCTTCGGCCTGCCGAACTGTGAGGTCCGGCATGCCGACCGAGCAGAAAACCCTCAATCCAGAAAATACAATTTTAATGCAATTCATCAATTTTATTTTTTAACAATTCAAAAACATAAAATTAGAGACTTAGGAAATACCTGGAGGCGCCATCATCAATCTTCTAGATCCGTCTTCTCTGAATAATTATTTAATTACAAAATTCTTACAAATTAAAAATTTAAATAACAATTCCTAGACGGAGATGATAGTCCGCCTTCTAATTACATGAAAAACCTAGATACACATTCTAACCTCTAAGGAACCATAACCGGTATTAATTAATTAATAAATAATTAAACAATGATTTAATCAACCATAGTTAATTAATAAACATTCACCATATAATCCATGACAACATATATATTATATAGAAACCTAGAATGCCATCTCTCTATAAAATTCAATTCAAGCATAGGAGAGATTAAGATCACAAAATTTATGCATATAACATGATCACAAACTTGCAAATTTATGTAAAAACCTGGGCTCTGATGCCAATTGTTGGAAACAAAGTGCGCAACGGAATTTTAAAATTTTTTTCCATCAGAGTAATTTCCAAAACACAAGTATGATATGTTGTATGTATAAATTAGACAGATCTTACTAACCTTTGTGTGAAGATCCTCCGCAACCTGTGTAGAGAAGTAACGTTCTAGAAGAGCCTCAACCAACTGGTCTTCTTTGCTATTCTCTATCCACAACCGGAGTGAGTGTGGGCTCACACGTACAGCACTTCCACCGGTGACTCTCCTTCCAACCAATAGAGAGAACCCAAGGCTAGTGCTCGTGATTTTGTGAACAAAAGCTCTCAGGGAGTTTCTCAGATGCTCACTAGAAGAGTATCACTCTTAATCTCTCAAATTGATCTGAGTAAATCATGAGACTCTCTCCCTTTTTATACCTATTGGTCCTGGGGTCAGTCCATATCAGATTAGGTCTCAAAAACTCGAAACAGAATCAAGTTCGGATCAATATCTGATAAGATCCGCGTAAAAACACGTAATCTTATCTCTATTGATCGGCAGGCTGAACACTCTAATCGGCAGGCCAAAAAGGTCAGTTCGGCTGGCCGAAAAGTTCAGTTCGGCAGGCCGAACGCGTCATCCGTCAGGCCGAACTCCCGAGAAAAAATCTCCGCGAATCTTTTTTTTTTTTCACCCGAGATTCTAAAGGATAAAGTCTCAGTTTTGATTCAAATAACCCAATAGAGAAGTTATCTGATCAAAACAAACTTTATCAAGATAATCTCTAAGAAAAATAAATCAATTCATAATAATTCTACAAGTTTATCTTGTTCTAATTTGTCCAAAATTAAAACAACTGATAAACAGACAAGAATTATCTGATCGCAATAATTCAACAAGTTTATCTTGAACTAATTTCTTACAAAATTAATTCAACCGATAAACAAACATGAATTATTTGATTCTTACAAATTTTAAACCAATCTGATAAATACGACATAAGTCACCAATTATTGAAAAAGCACGCCGTGTCGTTACAGGATTTTGTGAGCTAGCAAAGGGGACCAAAATGGACCTATAAAGTTCAAGCTCATGATAATTATGAAACCCAATATCCCAGATATACATTTCATAACTATCAACTCCAACGCTACTCCACTAAAAGCTTGGAGCTGCACTCTTGAACTTTATAGAATTACGAAGCTTGTGTAGCTAAGTCTCCATGACATATCATAGTGTATCGCATCCCCATATGATCATCTATAATCAGCTTAAGGACAAGTTCTGTCTTACATTCCCGATTATTTTTATCTTACGTTCTATTGTCTCACCATTAGAAAACTTACCATCCAAAGATAGTATACCATTCGGTTACACCTATGTATCCAAATGGTTGAGCGCTCCAGTTTTCTAATTGCAGGACAACGCATATAAGAGGATATCATTACTCCTAAAGAGGAGCTATGGATTCCATATCTATGAATAACAAGTCTACGCTATCAAGAGTCATGCCTCCAACGTACCGGCATGCATACCACTATAGAGATGTGGGAGTCACCCATTGGTAGATCAAAAGACACAAGTCGAGAAAACGGGCCCACTATTCATCTCAGGATTAAGATACAATACAAATGATGGTCTAAAGTGAATCGATTTGCTAAGACAGAATTATTAATCCAAATCAATTCACTTTATGTCCCAATCCAACACATCGTCACCTATGACGACGTGCCAATGTTTCTATTCACGGAGTCCAACTCCGATGGCCAAGACAAACCATCTCCCAAAAGGGATTTAGACAACATAACAATCTTTATATGAATAAAGCGCCCAACTTTATTCCCTCGATTGTGGATCATATCTTTTAGACCATCACCTTAAGAATCGTGTCTACCGCATAATCATCCCATCATATGCCCAATTCTTAAGGTTTAGACTGACAGTCTCAGACTACTGTTTGCTTATCATACATTCAACAAATATGAACGTAAAGAGGACAAGATTTGGTATATAGATAAATGAATAAATTCTTTATTGATAAAAATGTCTCCAAAAACGTATTACATTTTTACTCCTTAGGGCATACATGTCTAACATTTAGCACATTAAATAATTATTTTTAATTATTTTAATATACTATCATAACATTACATTGTTACATGTTTCATAAACAAAGCACATAAATTTGTGCATTCACAACATTATTTATTTCTAAGGTCTTATGGCTCTTAAGACTTTCAAATTTGCATGTTAATAAATGCTAAACTTGTACCTTCCTAAGTATTTAGCTGAATAATTATGGAAAAATCCTTAATTAATAATAGTTAGTAATTTTTGAATTTTTCTGGTCATTACAAAAATAAAATTTAAATATTACATGCCTTGAATTAAGATAAGTAAATAACCTTAACTAGAAATCCTACAGTCCACATGTCTGCTCGATGGAGTCCCAATTGGTCCTAAGCTGGATAGCACCTAGGGGAAAAGGTTTAAAACAATAAAAATTATGAACGGAAGGCTTAATAGGACTAAGCTTTGGAAAACATTTACTTTAGATATAAAAATTTGGCGTTAACACATAGATTATTAAACACAATAAATAAAAAAAATTATTAAATTCATTCTTACCATTTAGTTTATTGTTCATCTAGAATTAGTCTCATTATCTAGTCTTAGGCAAAGCCATTGTAAACACCACTGTAGTAGCCCAACTGAGTTTTGGGACCTGCCCTCAAGGTCGCACTCGACACGACCCGATCTCTAAGTATGGCATCATGCTCTTTTATATCATTCCAAACGGTACTCATAACATGTCTGGTTCTATCTCACTATTCAGGTATCATTTTATTGAGTATATGCATTTACGTTTATTATGCCGTTCATTATGATCATTTATTATTCAATAGTTAACATTTTAAGAGAAATCACTTTATGGCCAAAATTTCTTTTTAAAACATGGCTACCAAGGAAAGAGGTTTGCAGTCCTACCTCAATATCTCGTACTGATGCTCAACACCATAGTCATGACCCATTATACATTAGTTCTACGAAACCACGAACAACCTTAAAGGTAAACTAAGTTCATCAATATCTAACATAGAGTATTCTACAATACTATACTATCTCATAGTGTCTTAATATGCCTCTGATGATCAAAAAATGATATCACAAGGTCAAAGTCTTTATCTAGGTTTTAAACGGCAAAAACGGGTGAAAAACAACAAATTTCACAAAGCCCGATCGGCCTGCCGAACTTCCTGGTTAGGTCTACTGACTATCTGGGTCTGGCTTGCCGTTGAGTCTAGGCTGCTAAAGATAGGAATTCGGCCTACCGAACTTATGAATCTGGCCAGTCGAATTTCAAGTTCGGCCTGCCGATTTGTCGAAATCTAGAATTTTTTGGATTTCGAGCCTAGGCCAATCTGGGCTCAAAACCCATTTAAACCTGTTTTTCTCAGTTCCTAGAGCATAAATAAAGTTCAAGGATGAAAAATAAAACATAATAAAACATATTTAAACACATTTCAACAAGTTTTTCACAAAGATTCTCAAATAAATCCAAAAATAAAAAAATAGAAAAACTTGATTTAGCTCGATTTTTGTCCAATCAAACTTAGATTCATAATGATTTGGGTCCTACAAACTTAGATTGAAGGTCACAAAGCTCAAGAAACTCGGATTCGGCATTTCAAGGAAAATTGAAAATTTTTTAAACTAAACTTTGAAATTTGAAATTTCAAGAGAGAGAAAGAGAGTAGCTAACCTCAATGGACGTTTTGCAAGGATTGTAGGAGACTTGAGCTTTGATTCCTTGCCTCAAATCAACAGAGAATCAGAGGAAAGAGGGAGAGATGAGAGTATGTAGAGAGAGAAAGAGATAGAGTCTGGGTGAGTGAGAGGGAAAGAGGGAGAGTGAATGGATTAAATAGAGAAAGAAGAGGCAGCTGGTTTTGAGAAAACCATAGGCTACACCATGTTTTCGTGAAAAATCCCCAAATTATCTAAGTTTTCAGCAAAAAGAAGATTTATTTGGAATTTGACAATTTATTTTGTTTAAAAATTTAAAATAATAATTAAAATAGTAAAAGATGAAATATATTAAAAAATACCATAAAATAATTAAATTAAATTTAAATTATATTAAAATATATTAATTTACTATTTTTAATTATACTTAATTAAATTTTTAAGTGTTGCAAGGCTTAGGCTCTAGTTGAATAGAGCTGCTCAACAAAAAAATCCTAAAAAAGAAATACGGAAATACGGAGAGGATGGGTAAGAACCTATTGTACTTCTAAAAAAATGTGTCGGTATGCAGAGCACACAAAATATTTGGATTGTCACAAATTTAAAGCTACAAGTCATGATCAATCAATCAATGATACAACATATTTTAATATCCCATTAAAAGAACCATTCTTCGCATAGATAAAAAAAATGTTGAAAAAATTTTTAAAAAATGATTAAAAAAAAGAATAGTGATCACAAAATGACTCTCACTTCTTTTAACATACACATATCTTCATGTCCTCGTGCACAAAATATGTGATCTTTTTTTTTTTTTGAGGTAATATATGATCTTTTTCCAAATAAAAAATATATTAGATCTGTCATTTTCAATAAAAAAACTATTCCAAAACAACAAACTAAAAAAATTAAGAAAAAGGAGGAAAGAACCAAGAATAAGTAAATGACTCATCAACTACAAATTCAAACTCCTCCGAGAACGCATCGCAAACCGCGAACTCATACCAGACTTAACGACCCAAACAAACCTGGTCACACACTAATCTCACCCTTCCTTCTCTCTCGCCCAAACCTCATACGAGCCTCCATTAATGGCGGACCACCATAGCTCCGACGACCCATCACCGAAATCTTCGACAAAAACATATCCACCATACTCCATTCCCTCTCCGCCGCCGTCCCTGGCTTCGCCGCACGCCCATCATGTGTCCCTAATTCAACCTCCCTCCCAGAAGAAACGGCACCACCACTGCAAAACGACGAAGGTCCTCCGCGTATTCCGCTCCGTCTTCAAGTCCCTCCCCATCATCGCCCCTCCCACCTGCCGCATGCCGGCGATCCCCTCCATGGTCGGGAGCCTCCCTAAGTACGGCGCTGTCGTGCACCGGTCCTCTAACGAGCATCGCGTTACGGGCACGCTCTTTGGGTACCGAAAGGGGCGCGTGAGCCTGTCCATACAGGAGAGCCCGAGGTGCTTCCCTTCCCTCGTCGTTGAGCTGGCCATGCAGACGAACGTGTTACAAAGGGAGATGTCGTCCGGGATGGTGAGGATTGCGTTGGAGTGCGAGAAACGACAGGAAAAGGACAAAACGCGGCTGATGGATGAGCCCGTTTGGACAATGTTTTGCAATGGGAAGAAGAGTGGTTATGGGGTGAAGAGAGAAGCGAGCGAGGAGGACTTGAATGTGATGGAGATTCTGAAGGCGGTTTCAATGGGGGCTGGGGTTTTGCCTGGGAATTCTGACGTGGAAGGGCCTGATGGAGAGATGGCTTACATGAGGGCCCACTTTGATAGGGTTGTGGGGTCCAGGGATTCAGAGACTTTGTATATGTTGAGCCCTGATGGGCATAACGGGCCTGAGCTGAGCATTTTCTTTATTAGGATTTGAGGTATTTTACTCTCTGTTTTTTTTTTTTTTTAATAAATGAATCCATGATGTTCATTTCTGGTTGGTGGCGCAATCTCAACAGTTTTTACACATACATATTATATATATATTATATATGAATGTATGTAAAGGCATCAAGGCGTCAGATTGGATTGGTTATGTTTGTGTGAAACAGATCAATCGAGAAAGCATTAAGTATGATAATGAAGAACAATTTGCAGGTGAATAAGGATGATTTGGTTTGAATGATTAATTCCCAAGAGGAATGGAACTGGCCCCTTTGAAAGGTTATAAAATTGAGATGAATTTGATTGCTTGCACCGTAATAAAGTTTCCTAATGCAGATTCAGATAACTCAAATGAGGCTAATAATCATGAATTCATGATTAATTGGAAACAAAAATACAAGTCATTGTCAATTATGAATATACTTTGTTGTACTGTTAGATCTCTTTGGTATTGAATTCGTTATGCTCACTTTAAGTATTTATAAATAAGGCATCATGGCATTATGTTATGTTAGTGTAAAAGAGATTAAAGAAGGCATGAAAATAATTGATTAAAATCTAACAATTTTAAGACTATTAGCATGATCCGCACGCTGTAGTAGTGTATCTATTTTTTCTTTTTAGAGCATATGTCTCAGGTTGAGCTCGGGCCAATTTTTCCTCACGTCTCGACTCATTCTAGTTGAAATGTTTAATTTTTTTCTTGAAATGTTTAATTTTTTTCTTTCCCTTTTTATATGCTATATATCATACCCTTTCAATGAGAATATATATTTTCTCAAGGTTAACTGATCTTGATGGACATTTGTAGCTGTTCTTCCAATGGTTGTGGTGTACTATTGGTACTTTGCATTGCTTACTTATTCTTTAAATTATAGTACCAGTCACTGCTTCAGGATCGAAAAGTGTTGGAATTTGAATGAGGAATATTGATGTGTCCAGCAGTTTACATGCTTATAAACTCGGGAAAAAAATCCTTAGAAAAATTTACATGTAGAACATTAAAATCAAGAGGAAATGTGTGAGACAAAAAGAAGGAAGGGACTAGCTATTGCCAAGTGCAATAGAAAAAAAATGTATTGTGGTTATGATGATCTTGAGGAATTAAGTAGAGACAATTCGTAGTTAAATCATTATCATATTCATGGCAAGTAGAATATTTTAGCCATTAGATGGAACTCTGACTATTATGGCATTGAATATACACAACCATATACATAAGAAAATGAATTGCGAGGAACTTCAAAATTGATTGATTAAAGGGGAAACGGTCCAGCTCTTAAGTTCCATTGAAATGTAAGTCTTTTATATTGAATAGTATCCAGATACTCACTAGTGATTTTCAAATATATAGACACATAAAAAGAAATCACCAGTGCTTTCATATAATGATAGCGTATAGAGGTGATATAATTATGTGTGTACACTAATATATACGCTTACTTGCAAGTGAATAGTGCAATTGCTATTGACATGCCATCGAGTGGTTTTCACCGCCTTTGAGTTCTTAAGCATTGAATTGGCATGAAAGATGAGAGAGAGAGAGAGAGAGAGAGAGAGAGAGAGAGCAACAACAACAAATGCTACAATGATTGTTCAAGTGGTGTAAAATATAAGAAAAGCTGACCACATGGTGTTTTTGCCTTTTTATATGTCAACAAGCTAGGCCGTACAGGCATCAAGAAAACCAAAACAGAGCGATAAGATTAAACTCATTTTGATTTCATCCCAAATAGAACTACATGTGTGGCCTATTGAGATAATATTCATGGCGAAACTTGCTCAAGATCTCAAGAAGAAATTTCTCCACATGATTGATAGCTTCAAAGGTTGCAACATTTCTAGAGGTAAAGAAAGAAAAAAAGCCACCTATATAGTATCATTGAGAAATTAGAGTTATGCTAATTTTATTTCATTTTGGTTTTTCTAAAGTGTCCCAATATATTTTCCTCGAGAAAAACAAGGATCAAAGAATGGAGAAGAACCCAAGTTGAGATCTGTAGAGGTTTTCACTCATTCTTCTTTCCTTTTCTTTTCTTTCGTTTTTTTTTTTCCGGAATTGCTTGATCTGTATAGTATCATTGAGAAATTATATTTTGCGTACATAACGCTTGGTAATAACTACGCATATGGATCTCTTAAAATTATATATAATACAGAAAGCAAGCATAAGATATAGAGGCACCCGCATCAAAAAGCCAAGGCGTCCAGAACGCCCGGGAGTTCCTAAAGGTGCTCCTCCACAGACCAGCTGAAAGAGAGATAATGGAAGAGATTATGTTTCTCGGCAGAAAAGTTAAAAAAGATGATGAATCTAAGAAAAAGAAATGGAGATTTTGATTAAAACAATCAATTGTTTTCTCTCACTGGTGATGCACTTATGCGGTCTTATACTTGTCTTTTCTTCGTCCTATGTATTCACTTTCACAATTCTAATATATATATATAGCATTTTTTTTTCTTTCCTTTGTTCGGATTTTAAAATGTCTATTCCTTTGTAATTTTGACCTCCTTTTTTTAAAAATTTAGGAACATAATTTCGTAGAGCAGGCATGTGCTTATTGTATTAGAATTAAGATCAAAAGCATGGTTAAAAGTGATAAGTTGATATAAAAATTTTCTAGTTCTAATGAATAGGTTTTTTTCCCTTGTTATGTAAAATGAAAGTGTAGGAACATTTATGATCTATCGAATATTTAGTCCACACCGTCGGGATTAGCACAATGGCAGAAAAATGAAATGGGTGGGTCAAATTTTTTTTGTTTAATTGTTAGTGTCTTAAACAATGTATAACTAATTATATTATGACATGTTATTTAATTAAAAAATATATCTAAAAGTCTAGTAGATGTTAATTCAAATTTTTTAACGACGTATCATTATTATTGTTTTAGACAGACAGAAAATTTGATGAGAGAGCTAGAAATCCTTGACAGAGTTGGGCTACTTTTTAAGGGAAAAAAATCATCCAATATTTACTGCAGGCATAAGGCTGCAAAGTATTGAAGTCATAAATGTTTGGTACTGGTTCTTTCTTCAAGGAGAGAAAGAAAGAAAGAAATAATAAAAAAGATTATAAGTTAGAGGGCGCCACTAGATAACTCTAGCTCAATGAGATATTTTTGTGTGGCCTGTGATGTGTGAACTTCTTACTAATTAGATTGATTGTCCATATATTTCCTTTATCGCCTACCGATTAGAGGTTTAACTCAACCAAAGAGAGCACCAAATAATCGATGGGGAATTAAGGAACTATGATGAAGTATTATTACTCTCACACTCTGATTGTTACGTGGTTAGGGAAAAAGACAATTATTTTCAATAAGTGCTGGCCCCTCAACTTCTGGCCTCCTATATACAATGACATCACATGTAAAGCTTTACCGTCTTCCCAATTTTAGCTGCTGGGCAGAGATCTGTAATGCCCCGAGAAAGGTGTTAGAAGTTAAAACATAACTAAAATAAATTAAACAAATCATTTATCTTAAATCAGAAAAACCCAAATTTAATTTAATAAAATTAAACAAAATATTTAGTTTGAATGAAAAATCTATGTTTAAATAGAAATAGACATTCCAAACAAAATTTTAGAATTTCCAAAGGTTTAAATCTCATAATAGTCCGTAAACTTACAACTTTTGTCAAAATAAAATATAAGGACAGTGTTGATCCATACAATCTTTACACTTATACAATTAAAGGAAATCAATAAGATCATATTAACATCAACCATTCTAAAAATCCAGCAAATGCCCTAAGCTCGTTGGGGACATCACAGAACACATACTGACAAATTATCATCACTATCTCGGTACCAACTTAGTACCATTCTTAACACTACCTAGAGGGGGTTTAATAAAAATAGAGAAAATTAAGCGACAGACCCAGTAGAATATCATTTAAAAAATATGTATTTTGATAAATGAGTAATTCATAACCATTTGAATAATCAAGTAAAAAGAGAGATGAAGTAGTCCAAACAAGTTCTCGGTTCTCATCAATACATATAACATATACCAACATACTTATAATGCTTTAGCCATTCGCCCTCATTGTGGAGCGTCCCGATCAATGTTTAGGGGTCCTGCCTCTGAGGTTATATCTCATAACCCAATTCCTGTGGCTATAAAACTAACCACTAGTAGACATACACATTCGTGGTGGCGTTTGAAATCTCAACCACTGAAAGGCATGCACATTCATGGCGGGTTTGAAAATCATTGTGCTCAGAATATTTATTCCGAGACTAAAATATGATAACGTAGCAACATTTATGTACATATACTTTCGCAAGCCTTAAGTTATAAGAAACAACATTTTATAAAAAAATTATTTGGAACATGGTCATCTCAGGTATAGCATTATGGCCAAAACAATATCATTTAGAATATGGCTACCAGGAAAAGGATTAGAAATTCATCCTCTTTGACAATATTATCTATGGATAACTTCTAAGTCTCACAAGCCCAATCTGCGATAAAAGTAAGCTACTAACGTTGCCCAAACCTTAACATTCTCTACTCAAGATAACAGATAACCAATAAGTAGACAAGTAAGACTAAAATCCCATATTATGTATAAATTGGTTTTTAGTGTGCCTTTTTGTATAAAGATGATTATGGAATGCAAATGATTTTTCTAAGGTTTTAAAACTTGAAAATGGGGGTTTTGTACTTCAAAACATCAAGAAATCAAATTGGTGCATGTCAGGGGGCCTCAGGGGCTCGAAAGGAGGTGGAAACCCATGACTGCCACCATGTGGTCAACCCCACTACATAGGGTGTGGTCGACCGCCCCCCATCAGAACTGGGCAAAGCCCAGTTTGTCTTTTTGTAGACAGATTAAACTCTAACTCGATTTTTTCACTCTTACATAGTTTTTAATACATAAAACTTGTCCAACGCACTTAGAAAAATATGCTAAAGCATAAATGAACATTTCTCTTCAATTTTCATACCTAAAACATATTTAAAATTGTCAAACACTAAAATTTACAAAACTTTACAAGAGCATGAACTAAACCTAATTTTTGAACTCTAAATCATAAAAATCTCGAATATGTAATGAAGGAATCCAAATTTAATCAACCAAAACATGTTTATAATCTTAGTATTGAATCAAAGCAATAATTTACCCTTTGTTTATGACAATAAATTTCAGATTTTATGCACATACACTATAGGAACAACTAAGTAGAAGCATGTCTAGTTTTTGTTGAAAACTCAAGTCCAAGAACACGAATTTGAACAAAATTTTTAAATATAAAATTTACAAATGAAAGATTGAATCTGCTCGCAACATTCTAACATCAGATTATGGCTAGATTAGAGGTCGAGTTGATGCTGCTTGCTTCTACTCTTGTTTACAAAACATAGTCTTTGGTTCTGAGTTTTAGGGCATACAATGAAAGTGTGAGTGAGAAGGAAAACATGGGAGAGAATGGGCAAGGAGATATGCGAGTTCTTGAGTGATTCTTTGATTGTTTAGTTTGAGAAAGTGAGGTAGTTTCAAGGCAAAAAACCATGGGTTGCACTTGTTTTGTGGGGAGATTGGATTGTGTGAATCTGAATATTCACGTGAAAATCTAAGAGTGTGTCTAGAGAGGTTATTTTGTAGTTTTGCAAAGATTGAGGTTTTAAGAGGGATTAATTGAAATATGTAGCTTATAGGGAAATTAAACAAAAGGGTAAGATTTGAAAATAAATATTTTTTTTGTAAAAATAAAAATAATTTAAATGCTAATGATAACAAATTAAATTGAAAATTAAACTTGATTGACACACTATTTAACCATGTCTACACACTAATTGTAATTAATTAAAGTTTGGATATTATGGCTCTTCACATAGCCCTTCAAAACCTTTATAAACCTTTCAAATGGGTACATCCATATCAAATATACTAGTCTGCATAACTTAACTTCACGTGCTTAATTCACCGTTAGATAAATCATGATGTCAAAAATGCCTATAGAAAACACTTCTCAAGCATGCACAAGCTTTGTATCAACTTCAATTGTAGTGAATCAAGTATAAGTGGATCACTTAACTTGGAGCATATTGAATTAAAGAACGAACACAACTTGGTAACTGCAATCTCACATCCTTTGTTAGAATTCCCCGCAATACAAGCAGTAGTAATTGTTGCATCAACACATGACAATCATGTGTTTTCATGCCAACAAGCTTCAAATCCTTCACGGACACCAACTTTTTAAAGTACAAAGAATAGCCATCCAGCACTTTCAACAAAGCAAGACATTCATGAAGCTTTTTTTCCCTTCTTGATAATGTGTGTTTCACCAAAGGTAAGTAAGTGTGTTTTCCTTTTTTTCTCAGAAAAGAAATTAGGCTTAATCTCCATTTCTATAAGATCCAACCGTATTTTTTCACCATCTTTAGTCTTGCCCAGAATGTCAAGTAACATGCCGACTATTGATTCACAAACATTTTTCTCAATATGCATGGCATCCAAGCAATGACGAACAAAAAGTGTCTTCCAATATGGAAGTTAGAAAAAGATTAATCTCTTTTTTCATAGTCTATTTATTGGAGGCTCATCCTTACTTCGCGTTTTCTTCCTGAGTATCATTTTCACATCTTTTATCATTTCAAATATTTGTTCACCCATCAAAAGTCAAGGAAGGTCTCTTTCTTCAATGTTGCCATCAGAGGATTTCTTATGTTTACAGTAATAATGATCTCTTGGCAACCATCTTCTATGACCAAGAAAAACTATTTTCTTACCATTCTTCAACCGTTTATGAGACGTTTTCTTCATACAAATAGGACAACCAATAGAACTCTTCACCAAATAACTAGATAAATTGCCATATATGAGGAAGTCGTTAATGTCTATATCAACATTGCATGGAGTGTGAACGTCTCTTTTCGGTAAGCATCTGTAACTTTGATTTCATTTTCCTACAAGTTCTTTAGGCCATCGATTAACTATGGGAAGTACACATCAATACCAGCCCCTGATTGGTGAGGACTTGAAATCAATAAAGACAATATTAAGAACTTCCGCTTCATGCACATTTTTGGAGAGATGTTGTAGTTGACAAGTATTATGGGCCCAATGCTATGCCTACTACTCATGTTACTATGTGGGTTCATTCTATTCATAGACGAAGCAAAAAATGTATATTTCTTAGATCTGCACTAAACTCAAGATGATCAGCTTCAAAAGTCTTCCATTATAGTGAATTCGCCAGATGTCTAAACATATCATCGTCGACCCGTTTATCATGATGCTATGTTAAATTCTTGGCATGCTTTACTTTTCTAAATAAATGCCCTAAACATAGTATTGGTGGAATGTACCACAACATCTTCATCGGCACACCTTTCTTACCGTCTTTTGGCTCATTTCCCTTCTTCCACCTTGATCCTTTACAAACCAAAAAATAATTCTCATCCTCGTACTCGTTCTTATAAAGAACACAATCATTTTTACAAGCATGAATTTTCTCATACTCCATTCCCAAAGTGCTCAAAGTCTTCTTAGCCTCATACACACTAGTTAATTTATTTCCCTCCAATAAAAGCCTTCCTAGAAATATCAAAAGACTTATAAAACTAGAATTTGACCACCCACCCAATGCTTTTAAATTCTATAATCCAACTAAAGTGGACAATTTGGTGAAATTGGTATACCTCTCATACACGGGTATCTCAACATCATTCATCATTGTCTCAAATAAGTTCAGATAGTGTAAAAAGTGTTCTTCCAAATCATTAACCATGTCAACCATATTGTCATGATCATCTATATTATCCTCCACAATAGGTTCCTTTTCCATACTTACTAAAGTTAGATTAAACTTAGACTCGCCATGAAAATGCCACATTTGGCAACTACTTATAAACCTATTTTGAAATAAACATCCTTTAACAATTGGAATTGAATGAGATATATGGTTTCCACATTGAATACAAGGACATTGAATTTTACCCCTTTGGGCATAAAGTTTGACAAAATCTAAGAATTTTTCCACACCATTGCATATTCTCTAGTCAATGGAAAATCCCACATCTATTTCCTATCTATTTTGTAAATCCTAAATCGAAATATATATAATGCAATTCAATTAAAAACAATTTCACAAATTAATTAACCTACCATATATAAATCATACCATAAACCCACAAATTTCACAAATTATTCATACTCATCGATTTTAATATAGCTAATCACACTCAAATATCCATAAATACACATGCCCATCATATTTAAATAATAAATGCTATCCATAAAATAATTTAATCGTACTTATCATATCCAAATAACTAATCATACTAAAAAGTCAACAAATTAATCATACCCATCTCCAAATAACTAATCATATCCACAAAACAATAAACATTGATCAATAATACTAATTGATCCACAAATTAACCATACAAAACATATCGAAATAACTAATCATAATTATAAATTCATGAACCAAAGGCTAATCCACAAAATCAAAACCTATAAATATACCTAATTAATTACTTACAATTAAGAAGGAGATTAAAGAGGATGGAGGTGAAGGGGGACCACGACTACAGTTTCGAGAGGTTATGGAAATTTTTTTGAGAGCTACGTTTGTGATTCTTGTCTGATTGTCGAGTTAGAATAGAGATTTTAACGCGCCTTCCACGATGGTTTTTCCTAAAAATTGTCATGTAAAGTACTATATTAAATGACGGTTTTTATTAAAACCATCGTGTAAAATTTAACCTACCACAATGGTTTTTGTCTTCTCGAGTGAACTCCTAGCGTTTTTTCTCTTTTACAACGACGGTTTTTAAAAAGAGGTCATTAAATAAAGGTAGTATAATCTCAAATTTTTAGTAGTGTTAAATCTTTACAAACTTAAGACCTCAATATGCATTCTTTATATACCACCAAAGGCATACCTTATAAATGAGTACTAATCTCTTAAGATGGACTCTAAATCTTATATGAATTTGAAATAAATATGACCTCAAGAATACTTAATACCATAACGCTATCTTTGATTATAGTCTCCTAAATTGCTCACTCTCATCTATTGCCTTAATTATGATATATCTTAAAATCCTTAAGGCAACAAATTCTTATAATCTCATGTCTTATGGAACTTTAAAACTTTGCATATAGCTTTCTTATCTAAGTCTCCATCCATCTCATGGTCAACTACGACAATAGATAAAATACTCAAGCAATCTATTCTACTTGTATTCGAAGAATCTGACCTTGTTCATACTAATACACACTTTAAGTGATAGTCAACTCTACTCCAAACTAGAATGGTAATAACAAAACAAGATCAATTCTTTCTTAGAGTGGGTATCTACAATGGATAATATTAGGGAATATTATTGTTTAAAACCATTAGGAAAACACAAGTACGTCATATTGACAAACTTTTCATTATTACCCAGCTCTTAGCTAAAAGTAAATTTCACATCGAAACTTGTGGGTTGACTTCTATCAATAAGAAAAGGAAAGCCAATGACTTCAAATGGTTATAACAATCTCAATCGAGAAGACGAAAAATTCAAGATGGCAACTCGAAGAAAATTAAAGCGTATGAGTTGGGAGGTCAACACCGTATTTCAAATGACATAAGAATCAAATCTCATGGCTTGGGCTAGGTAAAATTTGTGGATTATGACCTACTATGCTTTCGATTGATTGCAGCAGTTATTGAGTATTCATCATGTGGTGTGGTACACGTTGAAATGATCATTGTTGGGAAAACAGGCAGAAATTAGGAGCATCGAGAACGTCACAAAATTTATATTTTTGAATAAACTTTCATCTAGGAAAATGAATGTTTTGATTTATTGAAATAAGTGGCAAAATCCTAAGAATAAACATCCCTTAGATTTACACCTAGTGTGCAAGTCTAACTCGACTCTCAACCATACTATGAAATGAGACAAAACTAAGAATTTGGTCGAAGCTATCAAATGTTCCCATTACCTAAAGACAAGGGACGCAAGAATATGACAGAATAAATGACAAGGCCCTATAGCATATAGCCATTTCTCAAAACTTCAAAAAGATCATGTACTTAATCTCAATTGATCCATCTCCTAAAAATAATGTGTTACCTCTCATCTGTAGAAATAGTCGTCCTAGGATAGTTGGTGTCACAAGAATATATATGAACCCAATGATCCTTTCTTAATTGGCCCTAGAAGATTATTATCCTTTTAGCTACTTCCCACAAAATCCAAAGTCTGACAAACATGTCATATTTTTTTAGTGCATAAGGATCACCATTCTAAGGCCATTACTAATATAGAATATTAGGAAATTCCCTTTATTTCTAAATCCATCACTATACTACTCTTCTTGTGTGCCAAGGGAAAAATTGTTCTTTCTTAAAACCTAACTTATGATTTAGCAACACTTGGAGCTAACATCATTTCTTCTATCCACTAATTCTCATACATGTGTAACAATCACATACACAGTATATATTTACGAAAGTCTAAAACTAAATATTCTACTAATACACATAGTACTATGATCCAGAATTGTGACTTAGAACTCAAAACTAAGTAAACATAATTTTAAATCTCCCATGAGAAACTTGAGATCAAAGCATATCTCAAGGAATGATCAAGAATGTGTAATTCAAAAGCTCTACAAATACTTCTCTAAGGGAATCCATGAAACTTTTTATCGGCATAGTGACTCATCAAGTTCCTAGAAATTAAATATATTGGGGTTCACGAATTGGGTCCTTATGTGGAGTCCTCGTCTCTTAGGCCAGATTGTTATCTCCTAAAAAATTCCAACTTAGAAGATACAAGGTTACTCAGCTATAGAACTTATAACATAATTAAAATTAATTAAGCAAAATATATAACACCCCAAGGAAAGGGTTAGAAGTTAAAAATGATTAAAATAAACTAAGCAAATTATTTATCTTAAATCAGGAAAACCTGAATTTATTTTAATTAAATTAAACAAAATATTTAGTTTGAACGAAAATCTATGTTTGAACCAAAATAAACATTCCAAATAAGACTTTAGAATATCCAAGGGTTTAAATATCATAATGGTCCAAAAACTTACAACTTTTGTCAAAGAAAAATACAAGGACATTGTTGATCCATACAATCTTTACACATATACCATTAAAAGAAAACGACGTGATCATATTAACCATTCTATAAACCTGGCAAATACCACAAGGTCACCGAGAGTACCATTGAACACATACTAATAACTTATCCTCGATACCAAATTAGCACCGTTCTTAGCACAACCTGAAGGGGGCTTAATAAAAATAGAGAAAAATGAGCAAAAGGCCCAATAGGATATCATTTAACATATTTTGTATTTTGAATAAATGAGTAATTCATAACTATTTGAATAATCAAGTAAAAAGAGAGAAAAAGCAATTCAAACAAGTTCTCAGTTCTCATTAATACCAACATAATTATAGTTTTTTAGCTAATCGCCCTCGTTGTGGAGCACTCCAATCGAGGTTTAGGGTCACTACAACAAAAACAGGAATAGACTATACTGGGTTGATGCAAATAAACTACAGTTCATATGAAAAACGTAGTGGTAGATAAAAGTCTACAGTTGAGGCCCAATTCCTAAAAGCCTTTTATTAACTCTTTTACTATAGTTTTATATTGACATATAGTTAAAAAAAAAAAAGCCCATTTAACTACCCAACATGAATCAGCACGTAAAAATCCGCCTAAAAAAAGCCCTATTTGGCACTAAAAAAAAAATTGTTTCCCTCCTTCTATCAAAAACACACTCACGATATTTACCAAAAAAAAACACTCACGATCTTTGCGGGAGAATTCGACAAAAGGGCAAAAAAAAATTCCTAATCGAGGAAATGATCTTTTTTTTTTTGCAAAAAAAAAAACACGTTTTTTTATGTAGGTAAACTGTCTTAGTTTTTTTTTTAAAAAAGACAAAAATAACTCTAACGAGGAGAAGAACCTCAACAGAGTGAAAAAAAAACTGTAACTATTTTTATACCTAAAAATCATTTTTTTAACGTCAAAAAAATTATTTACTCAAAATTAATTTTCCTCAAAGTTACTTTTCAAAATGCCTCGTATCTTTGCCCTCCATTTCTTCCTCTCAGAAAAAAAAAACCCTTAGTAATCAAAGTTGCTCTCTTCCTCTCTCTCTCGAATATTTCTCTCCTGCTGTCATTGCCGTACACGTCTGTCAGTGACTGTCACTCTATTTGTCGATGGATGTCGCCCCTGTCATGCACACCATTGTTGACCTTTAAATCCAAATAAAATTGCTACTGGGTATAGGTATTATTCTTCACCCACCTTGCAAACATGTCTGATTCTCTGCTTGTTTTGGGGGAACTGGGATGGGAGCCAAATTTTTCAAGAATCAATTTGATTCATTTTTGCCTAATCTTTTCTAGGTTTAATTTTTTTTCTTTGACAATGAAATTGATTTGTAGGTACTAGTTAGGAGTGAATGTGGCGGGGTTTGTATATTGAGGGTATAAAGTGTTTGTTTTGATTTTTTTTCTCACCATAGGGAGACACAAAATCCCATGAGATTCAATATTGGTTTGATTTCTTTATTGATCAGGCAAGTAAATTATAATTTATTATTGTACCTAATTGTGGCGTTTTGCTTTTGTCCACATTCCTCACCCTTTGTTCTGTTCTTGGCCATTATATATTATTAGTTGTCTTTGTGATGATCTTGTGATAGGGACCACTCATCAATGTAGTGTGCTTCAAAGTAAACTTTATTTGTCTTTGCGTGGGAAATTTTTAACTTTTTGTTTTTGTTTTTTTTTTTTGGTCTAAAGCAATAAGATTTCATTTCAGCTCTAGCTTATTTTTGTTCTTTTCTATTGAGGATTGGAACTACTATTAGCTAAAGCAACAGAACTTTGTTAAAGAAGCGTGATTCTAAAAGCTAAAGAACATAATCCTTTCCCATTTTTTATATTTTGTTTGAAATAAGCTTAAGCAATATGCAACTTTAGAATGTTTTAAGGACAAAATGTTATGCTCAAACTGTACTATTATGCTATACATAAACGATGTCTTCTTTTTTCATGTTGTGGTTTTGTTGGCCTTATGTTGTATGGTATATTCTTTGAGAAGAAAACCCTCCTTTTTTTATGGCTAGTGTAGTATGAAATTTTGCTACTGATTGATATTTGATGCTCCTAAAATGCTATTTTCAACCTCATGATGACTTGATTTAAATACAAGATATTTGAACTCACACGCTAACTGGGGGGGAGATGGAGGCCTTTTCTTTTCTTATCTTTTTTGGGTGCTATGTGATGGTGGCTTAGCAGACTAAATTGAAAGAAGAAGAATTAGTGTTAAAAAAAGGGTAATGCACTTAAGATTTTGATTTGTTGGGGTGGTGCCATCTTTAGTTATTCTTTTATACTTTTTTGTACTTAGTTGTTTTTAATTTTTTATGTGATGAAATTTACTTTTAATTTCTTTGGCTTATGTTTCTTATGAGATTTTTAATAATCATTTATGCCCCGCATGCCTTTTGAAACCATGGTTAGTTAATAATGTTTTCCACCTTGTACTTTTTTTTTTTTTTGATTTACCATTATAGAATGGATGAGACTTGGATGTTTACCGATAGAAGAACAAAAGAATATAAAACAGGGGTCACAACTTTCATAGACTTTGCATTGCATTATATAGAGAATCCCCATGTTATGCAGTGTCCATGCCTAAAACGCGGCAACATGCAGATGCATGATGCTAAAAAGATAAAGGAGCGTCTTTATTTCAATGGTATTGATCAATCTTATGACCCCTGGATTTGGCATGATGAAGACCTACCTACTGTTGCAGAAACAAATACAAATTATGTTAAATCCAATGAAGAATTTTCTTGTGATTACAATGATGCGCTTAACACTATAGAAATGGTTCGTGCTACTTGTGATTAGTTTAAAAGTGATCCTGAGAAATATGTTGAGTTATTGGTAGATGTTGAAAAGTCTGTTTATCCTGGTTGCAAAAATTTTACTAAATTATCTTCTTTGGTAAGATTGTACAATTTGAAAGCAAAATATAGGTGGAGTGATCGTAGTTTTATGGATCTCCTGGCTCTATTGTGAGATTTGCTTCTTAAAGGAAATGAGCTTCCTATATCTATGTACGAAGCGAAGAAGAAATTATGCATGTTGGGGATGCAATACGAAAAGATACATGCATGTCCAAAGGATTGCATTTTGTATCGAAAGGAATATAGAGAGGAATCAAAATGTCCAAAGTGTAAGACATCAAGGTGGAAAATTCCAAACGATTCTAGAGAACTAAAAGTTAGGGTGCCAGCAAAGGTAGTGTGGTATTTTCCTCCCAATCCAAGATTTAGAAGAATGTATGGTACTCCTCAAATAGCCAAAAATTTGACATGGCATGCCGATGGAAGAAAAGTTGATGGTTTTATGCGACATCCAGCCGATGCTTCATGTTGGAAATTAATAGACCATACTTGGAATGATTTTGCATCTGAGCCGCGAAACCTTAGGTTGGCACTTTCTATAGATGGGATAAACCCACATGGTACCCTTAGTAGTCGTTATTGGCCAGTTATATTAGTTACATATAATCTCCCACCATGGCTGTGTATGAAGATGAGGTTCATAATGTTAACATTGCTTATATCAGGTCTAAGCAGCCAGGAAATGATATTGATGTCTATTTGGAACCACTTGTTGAGGACTTAAGAAAATTGTGGGACACTAGGGTTGATATTTATGATGCTCACAAAAGAGAAACGTTTACTTTAAAGGTTGTACTACTATGGACAATTAATGATTACCTGGCATATGGGAATTTGAGTGGTTGTCGTGTGAGAGGTTACAATGCTTATGCTATTTGTGGTGAAAGTACACACAGTGTTTGGTTGAAACATAGTAGGAAGATTTCATACCAAGGCTATAGGAGATATTTAAATAGGCATCATCCATATAGATGGGCAAAAAACCCATTTAATGGCTTCCAAGAGTTTGAACTTGCACCTGAACCGCTGAGTGGAAAAGAGGTACTACAAAAAGTGGAGAACATTAAACATATACATATATATATATATATGGAAAGGTTAAGGGAAAATGTAAAGTGGCTAAGGTAAATGATAGAGTTGCTTGGAAGAAAAAGTCGATATTCTTTGATCTCCCATATTGGGAATTCTTACACATGTCCTAGATGTTATGCACATTGGAAAGAATATGTGTGAGAATATAATTTTAATATTTCATTATTGAATCTTATTTTTTATCTTTCATTTATTTTTTATTTTTTACATTATTTTAGTCAATATTTGATGGAATATTGTTTTCATTTTTTAGGGTAAACCATGTTTGTTGGCTGTGAACTCGGTTGATAACATTGTTGGACATGGTACAATAATTGATGGTAATGAACCCGAGTTAGTTCTACATGGAGAAACATTAGGTGAGGTGAATATTCGTGTGCATAGATTCTTGTCTAGACCAAGAAGCCCTTCTTTCGATACCTGTGCGGGGCACACTTTCACTGTTAAAGAGGCTATTGGATCTCATGTGGCATGGCCTAAAGAGTTGTTATTATTGAAGAACCCAAGGTAATCTAAATTCACTTTTGAACTTCACTACCCTTTATTATATTATCAATAATACCTTTTTTGGTAGTATTAATTATACTTTTTTTAAATAGTGAAAGACGATAACAACTAAGAAAGTTAAGAAAGAGAATGTGAAGGAACCATGGACAATGTCAATCCTACAAAATTATGTTGAAAACAATATTGACAAAAGTTAGACAGTGTCCTTTAACTTGGATCAAGGAGTTTTTGGAACCGATCGAATCCTCTGTTTGCTCCGAGATGATATCATTCAATTCTCTTCCATGTTTGATCTATCTGTCAACTGTGTTGTGTTTTACATGAGGTAAGTAAAATTCTCTTAATATATGTCTTCATGCAAGAAATTTGTAGACTTTGAATTACTTACTCAACACTTGAATATCCATTTTGTATTAGTTAGTTACTTGTACAACCAGATTGTAAAGCCAAGTTACATAAGATGTATGCCTTTGTGGATCCTACACAAATATCATCTTATTGTGGTTCAACTTCAGACAGAGCAAAATCTCTTGCAAGAAGATTAAAGGGTTGTTGCATTGACCAATTATTTGTTGCCCCATATATCTCAGGGTAAGCAGTTGTAAGAGTGAAGTGGTTATTCAATTTTGCATTGATGGATGCCTTCTAACTTCATACATTTTGTTTTGAAGACATCACTAGTCTTTATTGATACTTGATCCTTACAATGACGTTGTATATTCTTTTGACTCCCTTTGACGCAAACTAGGAAAGGATTTAAAAGGCCTCATAAGTACGTAAGTTTTTTATCCCTTCACATTATAGTCTTTTGGAATTAATGTATATATTATGTGATATATGTGTTCTTTTTCTTAATAGTGGACTAAAAATTTTCAATGCCAAATGTGAAAGAAGTTTAAGGAAAAATATAGTTTGGGAGATTATTAAGGTGCGTATAAATTTCTTATCTAAATTGCTAATTGACAAATATATAAGGTTGTATTAATTGTACTTTTAATTTTTATAGGCCCCATGACAGCCCACAAGTAAAGAATGTGGCTACTTTGTAATTCAATGTATGAAGGATATAGTTGAAAAGCACATAATCTCTACTAGTGAAAAGGTAAGTGTGTATGAGTTCACAACTTTGTAATTGTACTTATGATATATTTTCTTCATAATGGTATTGCTTTCCACTAACCTATAAGTTTTATTTTTTCCTACAGTTAGATGACAAAGATACTTATACTCAACAAGACCTAGACGTAATGCAAGGAGAGTGGCTAATTACTATCAAACACTTTTTACTTAACGCTTCATTTCATGTTTTTGTCCCTTAGTTGAAGTTAATTGAAGATGGAAGTGTATGAGTTGAACTTTAATTAATTAGGATTGTGTTATGATTTAAATTATGTGTATTATTTTGGGATTATATTATGGAACTACCTTTGTGGCAATGAAAAAACAACAAAAATTCTGCCCATTTAAATTTTTTATATTGCAGAATATTAGTCCAATAATTTTGCCTAATTTGTAATTGTTCAAAAGAGAAACATAAAGGCTACGGTTTAATGCAGCACATAGTCTAAGTAGCCAAGAGATAGACTACGGTCTAATGCAGCTTGTAGTCTAAGCAACTTAGACATAGACTACGGTTTAATGCAGCTGTAGTCTAATAAGCCCAAAGATAGACTGCGGTTTAATGTAGCCCATAGTCTAATCAGCCATAGTCTAAATGATGAGACTTTTAACTACGCCTACATAAACTACGGTAGTATAACCATAGTCTATTACCTTAGACTATAGTGAAAAAACATAGTATAATCCCTTTTTTGGCATAGTGGGTCTTACCCCTAAGGTTATATTTCATAACCCAGTTTTGTGGCTATAAAACCAATCATTAGAAGACATACACATTTGTGATGGCATTTGAAATCTCAACCGCCAAAGACATGCTCATTCGTGGCAGTGTTTGAAAATCATTGTACTCGGAATATTTATTCCGAGACTAAAATATAATTACATAGAAATATTCGCATACATATATTTTCGCAAGCATTTAGTTATAAGAAAAATATTTTATGAACAATTTATTTGGAACATGGTCATCTTAAGTATAGCATTATGGCCAAAACAATATTATTTAAAACATGGTTACTAAGGAAAGGTTTAGAAATTCTACCTCTTTGGTAATATTATCTACGGATAGCTTCTAAGTCTCACAAGCCCAATCCACAATAAACATAATCTCCTAACATTGCCCAAACGTTAACGATTCTCTACTCAAGACAATAGATAACCAATAAGAAAACAATCAAGACTAAATCCCATATTATGCATCGATTGGATTTTAGTGTGCCTTTTTTGTAAAAGATGATTGTAGAATGCAAATGATTTTTCTAAGGTTTTAAAAATGGAAATGGGGGGTTTTGGAAGCATTTTTGCACCTCAAAACGATAAGAAACCGAATTGGTTGACATCAAGAGGCCTAAAGGGCTTAGAGGGAGGTGGCAACCAATGGCTGCCACTAGGCGATTGACCCACTACACAGGGTGCAATCGACCACACCCCATCAGAACTGGGCAAAGCCTTGTCCATCCTTTTTTTGGGAGATTCAACTCTAACTCAATTTTTCCACTCCAAATTAGTTTTTAATGCATAAAACTTGTCAAAAGCACTTAGAAAAACATGCTAAGACATAAATGAACATTTCTCTTGAATTTTTCATGCCTAAAACATATCTAAAATTGTCCAACACTAATTTTTATAAAAATTTACAAGAACATGGACTAAATCTAATTTTTGAAATGTCAATCATAAAAATCTCAAATATGCAACCAAGGAATTCGAGTTTAATCAACCAAAACATGTTTCTAATCTTAGTATTGAATCAAAGCATTAATTTATCCTTTGTTTATGACAATAAATTTTAGATTCCATAGATATACACTATAGGAACAACCAAACAAATGTATGTGTAGTTTCCGATGAAAACTCAGGTTCAAGAGCTTACATTTGAACAAACTTTTTAGATATAAAATTTACAAAGGAAAGATTAAATTTGTTCACAAGATTCTAACCTCATATTATTACTAGATTGGAGGTTAAGTTGATAGTGTTTGCTTCTACTCTTGTTTACAAAATAGAGTCTTTGGTTCTAAGTTTTAGAGCAGACAATGAGAGTGTTAGTGAGAGGAAAAATGTGGGAGAGAATAGGCAAGGAGATATGGGAGTTCGAAGTGATTCTTTGATTGTTTAGTTTGAGAAAGTGAGGTAGTTTCATGGTTAAAAAAAAAATAAACCTATGGGGAAATTGGTTTGTGTGTATCTGAATATTCATGCGAAAATCTAAGGGTGCGTTTGGTACGAGTATTTGAGTATAGTATTTGAATAAAGATTTAAATTTTTATGAGAGAAAATACTGTAGCAAAATGATTCAAACCGTGATTTAAAAACTCAAACAAACACACTCTAAGAGTGTCTAGAGGGATTGTTTTGTAGTTTTGCAAAAGTTGAGGTTTTACGAGGGATTAATGGAAATATGTGGCTTATGGGGAAATTAAACAAAAGGGTAAGATTTGAAAATCAATATTTTTTTGTAAAAATAAAAATAATTTTAAATGCTAATGATAACAAATTAAATTAAATACTAGACTTGATTAGCACATTAATTAACCATGTCTGCACATTAATTGTAATTAATTAAAGTTTGGATATTACAAGATCTGCCCTAGGTTTACCAGTGAGATCTACGTGGCTGTGCTTTCGTTGTTGCATTTTTTCCCTTATTTTTTGTGTGATTTTTATTTTGTTGTTGTTGTTGTTGTCTTTTTTTCTTTTGTGCGTGTTTTTTTGTGCAAGTGTCAAAACTCGTTATTATAAATGAGTATTTATTCTATTAAATTTTAAATATGAGTATGCTAATATGAATTTTGTAAAATTTTATTTTAACACAAATATGTCTAAGTTTATTTATTTTACCTATTTTTAATTTTTCAAATTTTCTACACCTATTTAGCATATTTACGAATCTACCACTGCACTTCTATTTAATTACGAAATGCCAGTTGGCATCTTTTGTACTACGCTTTCACAAGAAAGCTTCTAATCTAGACAGCCCCAAATATTCCTACCAAAAATTTTGATTATGCTTGCTCCCTTGTCTTTCACTTTCTTCTCATTTTCTTCTTTTCTTATTTTTCTTTCCCAGCTTCCTTTCCCACGCTCTGCAACCCAAGACAGAGAGCCTAAATAGTAAGCAAGCAAAACTCAATCAATCTCTCACCAAGAATCACAAAATCAAAGCTCCATAATCTCAAAAATCCAAGAAAACTTGAAGATTTCAAGATCCAAACAATGTTTTGTTAAGCTTAGATTTGGGGTAAAATTTTAAAACTAACTTTGATTTTAATTTATGTTTTGAATATGAAATTTGTTATAAATTAGAGTCTTGATGATTTTGGATGAATATACAATGTTCTTACTCTTAGATTTATCTTAGAAACATGACTTTTGGTTGGATTTGGAGGAGGAATACTTCTTGTTTCTAGGCAAAATCTCATGTGAAAAACAACATTATTTACCAAAAATGGCATCAAAAACTGAAGAAAAGAAAATGTGTTATTTTGTTGAGTTGAAATTAAAAAAAAAATGTTCTATGTCAAGTAGGATTAGAATTCCTGACTTGTAAGGGAAGTGACAAGATACTGTACCACTGTGACAAAGGTAGTTACTTGAGAATTTATGTTTCGAAAATATTAAATATGTTCGCTGTAAAATTTGTAGTTTCAAATAATTTTGTTATAACAAATATTAAACTTTTTAATTATTTTATTTTTGAATATTTTAAAATCAAATTATTTCTTTTAAAATTGATTTTAACATATTTTGCACCAAAATAAGATCCAATTTTATTTTCCAAAATTAGTAAAATTATGTTAGAAAATTAATGTGCATTTTTTAACATATTAGTGATAAAGGCACACAAATAAAGTAAATGACATAATTATGGAATTAGTATTTAAGTTAAATTTACAATTTTTGTACGTCGTAAGATTCAATACGTATTTGGACCTTATGTGGTGGTGGTAATAAGTTAGAAGTTATTTGTCAATAATTTGCCAATGAGGTAGAGATTCTATGACTCAACTTTTATGAGATTTTTTTAATTAAAATTGGTTATTTTTTTGTACAATAAATTATATATTATTTGTTAATATTATTATATGAATATTACTTAGAATATAATATTGTGAACCCCTCCTGTAATGTACAACAAGATTAAACTGATTTCACATGTTTTAATACAATTTAGGGAAGCATGGTTAGATAATACTGACTTTGCATATTGGTGAGGATATGAGAAAATGGTGAGACATGAAGAGGCCAGTGGTTACATCCTTAGGTACGTATACCCTAAAGGTAAATAGTAGGGAGGCAATGGTGCTATCTTGAGTTGAAAGTCATTAAGGGTCTATAAAAAGGTTACGATATGGCGAGGATCCGAGATGTCGAGTTCCCTTGTCGACAACTCATGGTTTGGTATTTTGAGTTATCAAGCACGCCTTTTGGAGATTACGATGAGTAGAGAGACATGATTGTAAATTTCATTGTGGATGTTGAAAATCATTATTTAATTATGAATAATGTTATATGATATAAAAAACATGGTAAAGTTTATCTATAGAGCATCCACCATATACATAATGGAATTGTTATAAAATAAATAATGTTATGTTTGGAAATAAACTAACCATGCATGTTTAATATGGTATGTAATAAAACCAAAAAGTTAGTAGTGGTTTTCCTGTTGAACATGTTGTCGCTTATCTCTTATACTTTTATCTTTCCAGGATATATACAGCACAAGGTGATAACAAGAAAGTAGTAAGGGAATTATGTAATAGTATTTAGTTGGAGCAATTCATTTGTCTAGAATATTCTTCTTTATCGTGTAAGCATCTTAAGTTTGTATCTATGACTATACAAAGGTGTCTTGAGGGTTGGTATTGTTTTAATGTAATAGATTTCTTATATTAAATTAAAAGTGCTACATTAAACTGAAACTTTGTTACTTATGTTTTTTTTAAAATTTTATTTAAATCCCAGGTAGATATTTAGAAGTTTTATTTTATTTTTGATTTTATATTAAATTTATTAAAAATTACTAACCTTCACTTTGGGTCATTGCAGTGTATCTTTTCAGTAAATTTGTGTCCTCTGTTTAACTTATCTCTTCTCTTGTCGTTTGTTAGTTTTATATGTTGTTGTTATGAAAGGCTAAAGACTTGGTAGGAACTTGGAAGGTGCATTTTATTGTGGGAGAATAAGAGAAGTAATAGATTTATTAAAATAATTGAACCAAATATCATCCATGAAAATAATTATAGTAAATATCAACTTTAAACAAATTTAAAAATTTCCGTATTTATCCCTCTTCTCTCCCATCTATATATCTCTCTCTCGTCTCTCATCTGTGAGTTTCCACCGGTGGAAAAGATGGTCGTATTGGAGAAGATCATGACGCTGGAGCTATCACGAGATAAAAGTGCCAGATCTGTTGCAGGAGAAGAACAATGATGCAAGGCTGACGACGACGACAACATTACAGGGTTGAGACTGGAGCTGTCACGTCAGATTTGTCGTGGGAAGAGAGTGCCAGATATGTCGTGTAAGAAAAGAGATGGAGATCTACGACACTCGACCTCCCGATCCTTTTCTTCGTTGCCTTAATCAGATCCCAATCTTCTTCAACATCGAGATCTATTGTCAAATCCCGAGGTACTATGCTTGAGATCGTGGAGCAGCAACAGTTTGTTTGGACTTGATCAAAGCTAATCCATTGTTTCTGGACACGATTTTGTTTGGACAATCCTCATCATCACGTGCGTTGGAGAAGAACTGTTGTGCTAGAGAAGCAGAGAAAGGGAAGGAAGCGACAGAGAAAAAGGGCAAGAGGTAGAGAGAGAGAGATGGGAATAAAGGGGGAAGAGAGAGGAAGAAAAACAAAATAGAAGTAAAAAAAAAATAGAACACAAAAAATGGTAAAATGGAAAAAAAATATTGTTTAAAAAAAGTGATTTTTTTTTTAACAATTTTAAGTATAATTTGTGTTTACTGTGAATTACTTTAGTATATCCATTCCTTATGATTTTTCTATTATTAAACACACTATTTGGATTCAAATGCTAGAAAATAGAGTTTTCCGCTCCTTTCTCTTAATTGGATTTGGGTCATGGATTTTGCCTGATCTTCCAATTTCTGTTGCACCATTTCTTCCTTTTTTCCCCCTCGTTTGAAATGTTCTAGGGTTGTGTTTCAAGATTGAGATTGGCATTAGAGTTATATTTTGATACTGGGGTAGGACCGGGGTTGGGGTAGGATTTTAATACAACAAATAGGCTCTATCTAATGATTGGGATGGGATCAGGTTCAAATTAAGATCGAGATCATGAAGTAGATCTGGGGTCATGATTCATTGATTGAGATTGGAACTAAGGTCAAAATTGAGGTTAGGGTTGAGGTCCAGGTTAGACTCTAGATTCATGACCTTGGCCTATTTTTTAAGTAATTACAGCCTAATCAGTGAATGAGTTGAGTTTAGAAATTTACTAAGGGTATTTTTTCAAAAAAAAAGAAAAAAGAAAAAACATGGGGTCAAAATAATTTTCTAAAAACATAGAGGTCAAAATGCTTTATTTTTATTTTTTAAAGAATTTGGCTTTGTAATTTTTTAAAAATTGTATTTGAGCCCTTAATTTTTTAAAATGTAAATTGCTCAATTAGTTCTCAACTTTTCACGAATGTGAGATTTGGTGCCCTAACCTTTTTTTCCTTGATTTTTTAGTATCCAACCTTTCATTTAAATTGCTTAAGGACTAACCTAATAGTCAAACCATTAAGTTTGACTGTTAAAATGGCTTAAATCATTTTTTAATTAAAATTATTAAATAACCCTCAAAATAATAGATGCATTAAAGATTAAGAGTAATTCATAAATATTGATTTAAAAACACCAAATCACAGTGATTGGTTTGATTTTCATCCCAAAATAGTAAAAAGAAAACAAAAAAAAAATCAAATTTTCCAAATTTTTTTTTATTTACTCCCTCTCCCCTTCTCTTCTTTCCTTTTCTCTCTTCTCTCGTCAGGCCCACTCCTACCCATCACCTCCCTCTCGTGCCGGCAACCCCATCAGAGCACCTAACCACCCCAACCACAGTCGGCGACCCCCCACATGTTGTCGCCCCTTTCAGAGCCCCCAAACTTTCGGCTCCTCTCCCTTGGCGATCTCCGTCGGCCCTTCTACCTTAGCAATCCCTATCGGCCCCTCTCTGATGCGAAGAGTTCCCATTGAACAAAAAAATATCAAATCTTAGATCTTTTAGTGCCAATTACACAAACAACTCATATTCATTTCACAAACATTCACAAGCTAATAAGCTACCTAAGAATTTCTACTTCTTACCTAAAAACCCAATCATAGAACCAAACAAAGGGGCGACGGGAACCCAAAAAAAAAATCTTTTAGGTACTGTGACTGCCAATAGGACTGCGGCTTCGACTATTAATTCCATTACTCTTGCGAATCAAACTACGCCTGTAAATTAAGCTTAGCCTGCGCTGCGGAACCTGATTCAGCTCAAATCCTCACCACCGGTGAATCAAGAGTGAGAACTTCTCCTGTGTCAGTTTCAGATTTGGTCAGCATCGTGTCGTTTTCATGTTTGGTGAGCATTTTGATGAAGTTGTTCATAAAGAAGGGGGGGAGGCGAAGTCTGTAAAAGTTTTAGTTTAGTTTTTTTTTTCCTACTTTATTATTTGTTGAGTTTCTTTTTTGAGGTGTTTTTTTTTTAAATTTTTTATTCTTTTTATGTTTTAATTTAAATTTATTTTAAAAATATTAGGTATTTTACAAAATACCATTTCTAAAGTGTTAATTTGCAAGTCATGTGAGGGGCATGTTAATGCACGTTAGTTAGATTAGTCCCTCAACAACCTAAATAAAAGTTTGGGGGACTGAAAAATTAAAAAAAAAAAAAAGATTAGGAACTAAAATCTCACTTTTATTAAAGGTTAGAACCAATTGAGCAATTTACCTTTTTTAACAATTACATTTTTATCCTTTATTTTAAAAAAAAATATGTTTTGATCACCTTAATTTTTAAATTAACAATTTTACCTCTCAATGTTGTTAAAGAAATTATTTTTGGCATAATTTTAAAAGAATTTTCAAAAAGGGCCATATTGATTCCCTCTAACTTCTTCTTTGTCTCCCTCCCATTGACGGGTTGAGATCAAGGCCAAAGGCAAGTTATGCTAAGGTTAAGGTCTAATTTTATTTTATTTATTGGAGTTCAAAACCTAATGCAATATGATATTAAACAAACATGATATAATGTAATTTAAGAGTTTAATACTATATATATCAAACAACGTATTTTATAAAAATTATACAATACATAAAATGTTTTAGAATGCATTATAATACAATACAATACAATACGATGTACATTGTAGCAGAAATGGACTATAGTTAGGAGGGGGGTTACCGTTCTCTTTGAGTTTTTCTTTACTGTAAATATTAAGTTTGAAAACTTTTTCATTTTTGCTCACACTCAAAATTAGTCTTTTCATGTCAGCTTCTTGTATAATGAATATATAATGCAACACTTCAAAGCATGTGAAATCGTCGGTATCTATCTTAATATGTTTTATGATCTTTTCCATGTGTACTAGGTAGTTTTTGAAATATACTTTCATACTAAATTTTATTTAGGTCAAAACAAAATTTGGTCAGCTTTTAAAACAAGTTACTACACTTTGCTTCTACGGTTTAAAATGGTACAAAATTATCGGTTGAGCTAATCATAAGTTACATCTTTGATATTATAATGCCAACTTTTAATAGTTCTAGTCAAGCATAGACATTATAGAAGGATGATGATAAATGTCGGGGTTGTGAGTAAAGTACGAGGTAACACCTAGGTTAACGTGATGAAGAATTTTTTGTTTTAAAAAAAATGCTAAAAGCCTTTTTTGTTTAAAATTGTTGCATTGTTCTTTATCAAGAAATCATATGAATCACATGTGATCAAAACCGTTAGAAATTTGACGTCTTAATGGCATAAGTCCTAAAGTTGCCTATAAAAAAGTATCAAAGTTGCAATTTATTAAAAGTCTATGAAAAGTTTTGTGTCATTTTAAGCTACATAAGGTAAAGCCAGATAAGTATTTTTTTTGGACCAAATATGAAAGTGATTTTTTTGGACCAAATATGAAACTTTTTTATTTTTCCGCATATGCCCCAACTGAGTTTGAAGGTTCCCTCTGTCATTGGGTGTACGGGACGTGCCTCTAATCAATAGTTTAAGAGTAATATGGATTTTTAAGAGAGAAGATGGGGTAGAGCATAACAGTTGCTCACTTTGGGCCCTGTAAAAGTGAATCAAGACGGGACAAGATAGAAGTCCACATGTACACGGCTCTAGGTTAACCAGACACCCATATTCTTAATCCCTAGCAACTTCCAACCCATCTTACAAAAAAAAAAGAAGAAGAAGAAGAAGAAGAAGAAGAAGAAGAAGAAGTTCAAACTCATCTTTGTATCATCTCGATAGTGGATTTTCCTGCGGTTCTCACTCTCTGGTTTTCATTGCATAAAATTCCATTCAACCTTGTTCTCTATCTCTCTGCAATAGGAAAAAAAAAACACTATCCAAAAAGATTTTGATGCCTAAAATCAAATCTATGCGGAAACAGGGCTCAAGTTAATTGCTTCCTTTCCTGCATTCATAACCTCAAAACAAGGGTCAGAGCGAATAAAGTGTACAATTTCAGATAATCCCAAAATAAGAAAAGGAAAAAGTTTCAATTTTTGTGCTTAAATTCAGCTTTTAAAACTTTTGCCTTCAATCTGACCTCTTTTTTAAAAAGAGATCAGATTGAAGACAAAAGTTTTAAAAAAGAGGTCAGCTTTTAAAACTTTTGGCTTCAATCTGACCTCTTTTTTACCAATATATGTTGGAAAAGCAAAACTTTCTAATTTCTATATTTTTCACTATTATTTGAATATAAAAGAGAGGAAATCAGATTCCCAAAGCAAGCACAAGGAAGGAGATGGAAGAACCTAGTAATGTAGTTTAAAGTTCTAGAAAGGAGACAGGGTGAAGCCATGGGCACCTTCGCAAGCAACTGGACCTACTGATCTGAATGTTATAACTTGGCAAATTGAAGCGGCGGCCATCCGGAGGTTAACAACAAGTATCACGATCAGAATATTTTCCGCCTTTACTTGGTCCGACTTTGTCCCCACGACCCCTTCATTAACGATGGGTTTTGGAATTAGATATCAAGCCATTGAAAACATTGTTCAAAAAAAGAGGTTGTTTGCAAAAAAGAAAAAAAGTGCATATTAAAAAAAATATTGTGTGTACACGAAACACGATAAAATCTTACGCGTCTTATTCTAGGTTGTTCACTTCAACACACCAGCTTTAATTACTGTTAGATCAAACACTAGTGGTAGTGCGGGCGCTACCGCAGACGTTCCCTCCAAGAGCTAGTACACAGCAGGAGTTTTCGAACTGGAAAGCTCCTGAGACTGGCATGTTCAAACTTAGTTCGATGCTGCTGTTAAAAAAGAGGTTGAGTTCATTGGGGTAGCGGCTGAAAGTTGTTTAAACATAAACAAAATCAAAATAACGTGCATAAACATGATTGCACATACCACAGCAAAATTAAACATAATTGACCTCCAACCATTGTTGCTCTTGTTTGGTCTGCTGTAAGTGAATTTCTAATGCGATTGGGTTCTTCTATACCTTAAACAATTTAGTCTAAATGGTGTATTTCTGTAAAAAATTGTTAAGGATAAGGACTCTATCATTCTTTCTCTTATATAGACATCCTACCATTAAGGATGTTCATCGCAGCCAATGGCAGTTATCATGGGCTATTGATGGATTTAAATTCTGATACAAATTCAAATGAAACTCCTACTATTAACCACATTAGTTTCATCAGTTAGAAAACTGATGAAATTCTCTTTAAATTAAAAAAAAAAGTTCATTCTCCCACTTGGTTAATATATCTTATTTGAACAATATTAGAGATCTATCAAAACCTTCATTTAAGAAACAAGCACATGAATTATGGCGATATGTCCTTTAAGAGCGAGTATTATCTTCCATGTATTACAATGTATTATTTCTCAAACTTTATTTCTTAAATGGTAACTTAACTTTATGAATAAACCCAATGTTTATTCTCGATCCTGCTAAATGTGATTTTTCCTCTAATAACTTTATGCACAAATCAAATATAAGAAAACATCACAACTGAATAAGAGTTTCATTAAGGCTGTAAATTGTACATACAAACAAATTGTATTATGGAACCAAGTCCCATCTAAACTACATGATCCTTAAATGACTTTGGTGGCATTCCTTTTGTCAAAGGATCTGCTATCATTAATTCAGTGCTTATATGCTTTATGACCACTTTATTTTTCTTAATGCATTCCCTTATGGCTAAGTACTTAATGTCGATGTGTTTACTTCAACTGCCACTCTTATTATTCTTAGCCATAAAGATAGCAACTGAATTGTCACAATATATTCTTAATGGCCTAGACACAAAATCTATAATTCTAAGGCCTGACATGAAACTATTCCACCATGCACCATGTGAAGTAGCCTCAAAACACGAAATGAACTCTGCTTCCATAGTGGAGGTAGCAACTAATGTTTGCTTTCCACTCCTCTAGGATATAGCTCCTCCAGCTAGCATAAAGAGATAACCAGATGTTGATTTCCTTGAATCAACACAGCCAGCAAATTCTGAATCAAAGTAGCCAATTATTTCCAGATTGTCGGTTCGTCTATACATAAGCATGTAGTCTTTTGTACCTTGAAGGTACCTCATCACCTTTTTTGCAACCTTTCAGTGGTCAATGCCTTGATTACTCTGATATCTACCCAACATTCCTACAGCAAATGCAATGTCAGGTCTTGTATAGACTTGAGCATATATAAGGCTTCCAACAGCTGAAGCATAAGGAATATTACTCATCTGATTTTTCTCTAAATCATTCCTTGGGCATTAGTTTAGATTGAATTCATCACCTTTTATAATTGGTGCTATACTAGTTGAACAATCTTTCATCCTAAATCTTTCCAAAACTTTATTGATATAGGTTTCCTATGACAGTCCCAGAGTATACCGAGATCTATCTCTATGGATCTTAATGCCAATAACATAAGATGCCTCACCCATATCTTTCATTTCGAAACTCTTGGAAAGAAATTGTTTCACCTCGTATAGTAACCCTTTATTGTTGGTTGCAAGCAGGATATCATCCACATATAAGACAAGAAAACAGATTTGGCTCCCATGACCTTCTGGTAAATACATTGATCCATGATATCTTCTTCAAAACTAAATGAAATGATAACATCATGAAATTTTAAATACCACTTATAGAGGCCTGTTTTAATTCATATATGGATTTCTTGCGTTTGCAATTGCTCACCATCACTAGAGGAGAATCCTTCAGGTTGTTTCATGTAAACCTCTTCCTCTAGATCACCATTGAGGAACGCCGTTTTCACATCCATTTGATGTAACACAAAATAAAAATGGGCAACTAATGCCATAATCACATGAAGGGAATCCTTCTTAGATACAAGAAAAAAAGTTTCCGTGTAATCAATACTCTCTCTCTGAGTGAACCCTTTAGCTACAAGTCTTGCCTTATATCTTTCAATGTTGCCTAATGAGTGTTTCTTTGTTTTGAAGACACATGTGTATCTAATGGCTTTAACACCATTAGGCATCTTGACAAGATCCCAGATTCCATTAGATGACATAGAGTTCATATCTTCTTTCATGGCATTATAACACAAGTTAGATTCCTTACAACTCATGGCTTGTGAAAACATTTTTGATCATTTTCGGCTCCAATATTGTATTCAGACTCTTATAGATACACAATATAGTCACTTGGAATCGCCGATCTCCTTACTCTAGTAGATCTCCTTAATGTTGGTTGTAGATCTCCTTAATATTGGTTCAACATTCTCCTGAGGAGCATGTTGTTCAACAAGTGATTCAATAGGTTCTTGTATCTATTGTTCATTTGGATCTACTACTTCTTGATCAGCAGCCTATGGAACTTGAATGACTGGTTGTTGTTCATTATGTATTTGAACTATAGGTGTATTGTGTGCAACAATCACTCTATCACATGATATGGAATGTTAGGCATCTGCATGATCTTTCTCAAAAACAGTGTTCCAAGATTGATCACTCCCACTAATCAAGTCATTCTCAAGAAATTGTGCATTCCTTGACTCCACAAACCTGGTAGTATGTGATAGACAGTAAAATCTATACCCCTTGGATCGTTCAGCATAACCTACAAAGTATCCACTTATGGTCCTTGGGTCTAGCTTCTTTTCTTGTGGATTATAAACTCTTACTTCAGACGAGCATCCCCAAACGCATACATGTCGCAAACTTGGTTTCCAACCTTTTCCATAGCTCGAATGGTGTTTTGAGACAGCCTTGGTCGGAGCTCGGTTTAATATATATGTAGCCGTTTTAAGAGCGTCAGTCCACAAGAACTTAGAAAGCTTGGAGCTGCTAAGCATACTCTGCACCATATCCAACAATGTTCGGTTTCTTTTTTCTACCACACCATTCTGGTCCGCAGCACTAGGCATAGTGTTTTAGGCAACAATCCTATGTTCTTGAAGAAACTTAGCAAATGGACCATGTGATTGTCCATCTTTAGTGTATCTACCATAGTATTCACCACCTCTATCAAACCTCACTATCTTTATTTGCTTACCATATTATTTCTCTACTTCTGCCTTAAACACTTTGAAGGCATCTAAAGCTTCATTCTTATTATGTAGCACATAAAGATACATATATTGTGAGTAATCGTCAATAAAAGTAATGAAATACTTTTGACCATACGTGTCCATGTCAGGACAACAAATGTCTGTATGTATGATCTCCAATATGTCTGAACTCATCTTGGCACCTTTCTTTGACTTATTGGTCTGCTTGCCCTTTATGCAGTCCACACAGGTGTCAAAGTCAGTAAAATTAAGAGTACTAAGTATCCCATCATTTACTAATCTCTTTATTCTTTCAATAGAGATATGACATAATCTACGATGTCATAACATTGAGGATTCTTCATTCATAACACATCTCTTAATGCCAGCATTATCATGAACATGCATAAAAGCATAAGTAGTTTCATTTTGTAAATTAATTTGAAAAGACCATCAAAAATTGTACCATTTCTAACAAGTTCAGATCCATAATATAAACTGAACATATTATCTGAAAAATTAAAGGAAAAACCTAATAATTCAAGCCTTGAAACAGAAATTAAATTTGTTGAAAAACTTGGAATATAAAATGTCTTTTCCAATTCTAACACAAAACCACTACTTAAAACTAATTTGCATGTTCCAACTGCCTTTACATGTAAGTGTATCTTATTGCATGAGTAGACAAACTGCTTACTGCCCACTGGCTTCCTTAGGTTTTGCAACCCCTGCAAGGAATTAGTGACATGGATTATAGAACTAGAATCAATCCACCATGTGTTATGGCCAACATCAACCATATTACATTCAAAACAAACAAGTGAGAATTGAGTACCTCTCTTCTCAAGCCATTTCTGATATTTAAGACAATCCTTCTTCATATGCCCTTTCTTTTTACAAAAGAAGCACCTGAATTCCTTTTTGATATCAACCTGTGCAGACAATTTGCCTTTTCCCTTGTTCTTGGCTTGCCCCTTATTCTTTTCTTGAGTTGCCAGATGCATTTTCTCTCCTGCCTCCATAACAAGTCTTCCTTCTTCCTGAACACACATGGTCATCAACTCGTTGATGGACCACTTATTCTTATGTGTGTTGTAGGATATCTTAAAAGGTCCATATTGTTGTAGAAGAGTGTTCAAGATGTAGTGCACAAGGAAAGTCTCAGACATCTCAACCGCAAGAGTTTTTAACTAAGCCGCTATGTCCCTCATTTGCATGATGTGTCCATGCACACCATGAATTCTAGTGAGCTTCATGGATGAAAATTTCATTATTAAGGTGCTTGCCAAAGCTTTGTCTGATGATGCAAATTACTCATCAATTGCCTTCATCAAAGCTCGCACATTGTCATACTGTTCTAGTGAACCATGAATATCAGCTGAGATTTTAGTTTTAATAAACATGACACAGAGGCGATTAGATTGCTCACATTTCTCATATTTATCAACATCATCTAGTTGGCTTGTTTCTGTAATGGCAGGTGGTTCATCTTTACCAATAGCATAATCAATGTCCGTCCAGCCCAAATGAATAAGAATTCTCTCCTTTCACACTTTATAATTATCATCCTTAAGTTCAAAAATGTCGCATTTAAATTCAAAATAGTTCATAGTTTGTATTGCTGCATAATTAAACATACATGCTTATGTTACTAAATTGTGGCCTATAATGCTATATGTCTTGTTTTACCAATGTAAATATGTGCAATAAAAATATGTATCAAATGACATTAAAAATTGCTCATGGGCTAAATTTTAAATTCAAATAGATACATATATTTTCATGATGACACTATCAAATTATATTCCTTTATCTTAATTCCTGTGGGTAAATTAAGAAAAAATAATTTAATACATCATCCTAACTAATCATATAAAATATAATAAAAATCCTTGTGGGATAAAATTTATTATATTACATATGATTAGTCACAATTCAATGTCCTTTTACCATATGTGATTCAAATACTTAACTAGAATTTTGTATAATCAAAGATGCTGTGGCTACTCTCTAATTATTCAAAATTATATATATCATTAGACATTTATTCTAAAATTTTGCTCATAAATAAATTGCATTTACTCAAAGCAATATAAATAAATATGAACAAAAAACCAATAATTTATATATCAATTTTCATTATGCATAAATTAAAAATTATACATTCAAAAACATAATTTAGCACATTATTATACAAAAATTTAAATGTACTAAATTATTTAACTTAATATTGCATGCATAATTTAACTCACAAATTATACATAATGAACCTTATATACACATTAATATACACAAATTATATCCACACTAAAACTGTATAATATTCATAACAAATACAAAAATTTGAATATTTAAAATTATGAATTTTTTATAAAAATTTCATAAAAATATCAAATTGTGGATATTATGAAAATTTCATAAAATTATAAAATCTAAAAAATTTATGAAATTTTTCTCAAAAATATGACTTTTGAAATCTGGGAAAATATAATTTTTTTTTTAAATTTTTGGGTTTTTTTTTTTAATTTCTACCCACTACAAACGACATGTCGTTTTAGGCAATAGGCCTAAAACGATGTGTCGTTTCATAAGAATGAAATGTGCTTCTCGCCACTGGAAACGACATGTCGTTTTCGGGCCAATGCTAAAAACGACGTGTCATTTAATACTTGATGTGGCGCCTCTTTAGCCAGAAACAACATTTCATTTTGCCTACACTAGACAAAAACGACATGTTGTTTTTCTTGTAGTAAAACGATTCCTTCCACTTGAAACGACATGTCATTTTGCATAGTGGAGGATGCTAAAACGACATGTCGTTTGGCATTGTCTTCAACCTTAAAACCAGGTCTTCTTGACCTGATTGACCCGTTTTATGATCCGGTTTCAGACTTGGCTCTTCTTTAACCATCCTGACACCATTTTTGACATTTTAAATTGCAGAAAACTTAAAAATCTAATGTCTTAATAATTTCTAACCTTAGTTTCAATTAAGAAATGCTAAGTTCAAAAACTCAAAAATAAAAAAAAATAAAAAAAAACTTTAATTGTGAGTTTCAATATGCTGTGTTTTTGCAATTTTTAAAATGCAAGACAGAAGTCTAAATTTACTCTGATGCCAAATGAAAGGTGTTTAAACATAAACAAAATTAAAATAACGTGTATAAACATGATTGCACATAACACAGCAGAATTAAACATAACTAACCTTCAGCCATTGTTGCTCTTGTTTGGTCTGTTGTAAGTGAATTTCTGACGCAATTGGGTTCTTCTATACCTTAAACAATTCAGTCTAGATGGTGTATTTCTGTAAAAAATTGCTAAGGATGGGACCCTGTCATTCTTTCTCTTATATAGACATTCTACCATCAAGGATGTTCATTGCAGCCAATGGCAGTTACCATAGGCTATTGATAAATTTAAATTCTGATATAAATTCAAATAAAACTCTTAATATTAGCCACATCATTTTTATGAGTTAGAAAAAGGATGAAATTCTCTTTAAATGAAAAAGAAACGTTCAGGGGCTGTTATTAGAGATTCTTTTGGGACTGTGATTGCTTGTCCAGCCCAGAAAATCTTTGGCAGATTCACACCCCATGTTCCAGAAGGTATTGCAATGCATGCAGGGCTGGAATTGGCGCATCAGATTGGGATCACTGTGGCCATTGCTGAAACAGATGCCACCAACGTGGTAAATGCAGTCATTGTCTTATTCTGTTGATTGTTTTATTCTCAAAGATATACAATGTCTTTGCTGGCGAATGGTGGTCAACGTCTCCATAGTCCTCGTAATGGAAATAAAGTGGCTCACCTTTTGGCTAATTCAATTTTCCATGTCTATTGAGGATTGGGGTATTGAGGTTGTGCCTCAAATATTTTGGCCGCTTTGGCCGTTTAGTGTTTTGATGCGTTTCGCCTGAAAGAAAAGAAAAGAAAAAATCCACTTGTAAGTAGTACCCAACTTTGAATTCTTCCAAAAGTTGGCCCAACGTGGCTCAACATTAAACAGTTACTGCCATCCTCCAAAGTACCAACGTGGCGTCATCTTTATCTCTCCACATCAACAAAACATATCTTTTTTTGGCCTAGTAAAATCCCTAGTCATCATTTTTTTTTGTCGTACGATTATTAAGCCGCCAAGAACTTTTCACACAAAAGCGACAATACGTTCAACACAGCGACCACTCACCTATTTCCATTATTCCTCTCCTCGAAAGCTTGGCGGAAAATTACTTTACCCAACAAGGCAATTCCCACATCGCTCCCCCGTGGGCCCCACAAAGCCATACGCCACCACCTCACGCGAAACTACGGACGTGTACTCATATGTAAGAGGAAACTTTATTGACGAAAACTATCTTCACATTTAAAAATCTCATATTAATTTACCTAAAAATTTAATAGAAGCATATTTGGATATATGTGAACGGATGTAATTTTTGAATCATTTAATTCTTGATCTTTTCAATCAATAAGTTTTCTTTGAGAAGAAGTTTTTTCTCTTTTCTAATGATAGGATGTCAGAAAAGAATATGTTGTACGTATGACTCAAGGACCATTACCATTTATAACTGACTTAATTTGTCTTATTTTTATTTTGGTCCATTATACAAATAGAAATTAGACTTTTATGTCTCTACACATAAATAGGCCTATACTTTATGAAATGCTTTAAAGCCCAAAACTTTATACCTTATTAGATCACTTTAATTAGGCTCAATCTTATGATAGCCTATAATATACAATTATTATATATCTAAAAGTATGCCCCCACAAATTAAATCCAACAATCTCCTACTTGGGCCACATATATATAGAACACTTTATAATTGTATATCATAACATAACCTTGTAAGCTCAAAATTTGCCATCATTACCGAAAGCATCTCTAATCAATCTGGTCCATCAATCATATCAATATAGGATTAAAGTGGTATTTGTTACTGTTGGAAACAAAGTATGCAGCGGAATTTTAAAAAAAAATTTCATCAGAGTAATTTCCAAAACACAAGTTTGACATGTTATATGTATAAATTAGATAGATCTTACTAACCTCAGTGTGCCGAAGAACCTCCGCAACCTGTGTAGAGAAGTAACGTTCCAAAAGAGCCTCAACCAACTGGTCTTCTTTACTATTCTCTATCCACAACCGGAGTGAGTGTGGGCTTACACGTACAGCCCTTCCACCGGTGACTCTCCTTCCAACCAACAGAGAGAACCCAAAGCTAATGTTCGTGATTTGTGAACAAAAGCTCTCAGGGAGTTTTCAGATGCTCACTAGAAGAGTATCACTCTTAATCTCTCGACTGATCTGAGTAAATCATAAGACTCACTCCCTTTTTATAGCTATTGGTCTTGGGGTCAGTCCGTATCAGATTAGGTCTCAAAAACTCGAAACAGAATTAAGTTCGGATCAATATCTGATAAGATCCGCGTGAAAACGCGTAATCTTATCTCTCGCTGATCGGTAGGTCGAACAGCTAGATCGGCAGGCCGAACACGTCATTCGACAGGCCAAACTCCCGAGAAAAAATCTCCGCGAATCTCTTATTTTCCACCCGAGATTTTAAAGGATAAAATCTCAGTTTTGATTCAAATAACCCAATAGAGAAGTTATCTGATCAAAACAAACTTTATCAAGATAATCTCTAAGAAAATAAATCAATTCACAATAATTCTACAAGTTTATCTTGTTCTAATTTGTCCAAAATTAAAACAATCGATAAACAGACAAGAATTATTTGATCGCAATAATTCAACAAGTTTATCTTGAACTAATTTATTACAAAATTAATTCAACCGATAAACAGACATGAATTATTTGATTCTTACAAATTTTAAACCAATCTGATAAATCCGACATAAGTCACCAATTATTGGAAAAGCACGCCATGCCATTACAGGATTTTGTGAGCTAGCAAAGGGGACCAAAATGGACCTATAAAGTTCAAGCTCATGATAATTATGAAACCCAATATCCTAGATATACATTTCACAATTATCAACTCCAACGCTACTCCACTAAAAGCTTGGAGCTGCACTCTCGAACTTTATAGAATTACGAAGCTCGTGTAGCTAAGTCTTCATGACATATCATAGTGTATCGCATCCCCATATGATCATCCATAATCGGCTTAAGGACAAGCTCTGTCGTACCTTCCCGATTATTTTTATCTTACGTTCTATTGTCTCACCATTAGAAAACTTACCATCCAAAGATAGTATACCATTCGGTTACACCTATGTATCCAAATGGTTGGGCGCTCTAGTTTTTCAATTACAGGACAACGCATATACTCTTCAGTGTGCCGAAGAACCTCCGCAACCTGTGTAGAGAAGTAACGTTCCAAAAGAGCCTCAACCAACTGGTCTTCTTTACTATTCTCTATCCACAACCGGAGTGAGTGTGGGCTCACACGTACAGCCCTTCCACCGGTGACTCTCCTTCCAACCAACAGAGAGAACCCAAAGCTAATGTTCGTGATTTGTGAACAAAAGCTCTCAGGGAGTTTTCAGATGCTCACTAGAAGAGTATCACTCTTAATCTCTCGACTGATCTGAGTAAATCATAAGACTCACTCCCTTTTTATAGCTATTGGTCCTAGGGTCAGTCCGTATCAGATTAGGTCTCAAAAACTCGAAACAGAATTAAGTTCGGATCAATATCTGATAAGATTCGCGTGAAAACGCGTAATCTTATCTCTCGCTGATCGGCAGGTCGAACAGCCAGATCGACAGACCGAACAGGCCCCATCGGCAGGCCGAACACGTCATTCGACAGGCCGAACTCCCGAGAAAAAATCTCCACGAATCTCTTATTTTCCACCCGAGATTCTAAAGGATAAAGTCTCAGTTTTGATTCAAATAACCCAATAGAGAAGTTATCTGATCAAAACAAACTTTATCAAGATAATCTCTAAGAAAATAAATCAATTCACAATAATTCTACAAGTTTATCTTGTTCTAATTTGTCCAAAATTAAAACAACCGATAAACAAACAAGAATTATCTGATCGCAATAATTCAACAAGTTTATCTTGAACTAATTTATTACAAAATTAATTCAACCGATAAACAGACATGAATTATTTGATTCTTACAAATTTTAAACCAATCTGATAAATCTGACATAAGTCACCAATTATTGAAAAAGCACGCCGTGCCATTACAGGATTTTGTGAGCTAGCAAAGGGGACCAAAATGGACCTATAAAGTTCAAGCTCATGATAATTATGAAACCCAATATCCCATATATACATTTCACAATTATCAACTCCAACGCTACTCCACTAAAAGCTTGGAGCTGCACTCTCGAACTTTATAGAATTACAAAGCTCGTGTAGCTAAGTCTCCATGACATATCATAGTGTATCGCATCCCCATATGATCATCCAAATCTCGTAGTCGAGAGCGGCAGCTATGGACAAGAGAATCCGGATGGACTTAAGCATGGCTACAGGCAAAAAGGTTTCCTCATAACCGAGTCCTTCCATTTGCGTATAACCCTTAGCTACCAGTCTAGCCTTAAAGGTTTCAACCTTTCCATCCACTCCTCTTTTCCTCTTGTAGATCCACTTACACCCTATGGGTTTTACCCCTTCGAGAAGATCCACAAACTCCCAGACCTGATTAGTCTCCATAGACTTCATCTCTATGTTCATGGCCTCTGTCCAGAGTCTTGAATCAACATCCTCCATAGCTTCTACTTAAGTATAAGGATCCCTGTCATGTTCATCCGGTTCAGCCAAGAAGACCTTCCCATTGAACATATACCTCTCTAGTTGACGCCCGATCCTCCCACTACGCCGAAGCCCCTAAGGTTGTTGTTTAGGTTTGTTTGGTTTTTCTACATCGATCGGAATGGTTTCGTTCGGAACTTGTGGAGTGAACGAATCACCCCTTAACTCCTCAAGCACCACTTTGCTTTGAGGTTTAAAGTTGTCCATGTAACTCTCCTCAAGGAAAGTTGCATTAGTTGAAACCACGACTTTATTTTCCTTTGGGTTATAAAAATAACCCCCTTTAGTTCCTTTGGATATCCTACAAACATGCAAACTTCCAAACGTGCTTCCAACTTATTTGGATCCTTAAACAGGACATGAGCTGGACATCCCCATATGCAAATATGGTTTAAGGATGTCTTCCGTCTTGTCCACAACTCGTGAGGAGTTTTAGGGACCGATTTTGAAGGCATATTGTTCAAAAGATAACATGTGGTTTATAGTGCATATCCCCAAAAGGATAAAGGCAATGATGAATAACTCATCATGGACCGAATCATGTCCAACAAAGTCCTATTTCTTCTCTCTGCTACGCCATTCTGCTACAGAGTGCCCGACGCAGTCAAATGGGATAAAATCTCATTCTCTAACAAGTGTTCCAAGAACTCATCAGTAAGGTATTCCCCACCTCGATCAGATCGAAGTGCCTTTATGGGTCAACCCAATTGCTTTTCCACTTCAGCCCGAAACTCCCTGAACTTATCATAAGTTTCGCTTTTGTGGTGCATCAGGTACACATACCCATATCTTGAGTAATCGTCAATAAAAGTGACGAAGTACTCATACCCTCCTCGTGCCTGGATATTCATCGGTCCGAAAACATCACTATGCAAAAGTTCTAGAACCCCTTCGGCCCTATTGCCCTTAGACCCGTATGGTCTTTTGGTCATTTTACCCTCCAAACAAGATTCACATTGAGGTATAGATTTCACCTTTAAGTGACTTAATGGTCCATCCCTTACCAACCTTTGAATCCTATTCAGGTTAATATGGCCAAGGTCCAAATGCCAAAGATAAGTCTTATTAGAGTGAGAAGTTTTAAGTCTTTTTGAGTCATTATCATTTATCTCAGCATTAAGCAATAAGTCCATCTTAGGTTTGATAAAATATAGATTATTTTGCATCCATCCAGAACAGATAAAAGATTTGTTTTTACGAATCACCACTTTTTTATTAAAAGATACCACGTAGGAGTCTTTAAATAAAGAAGATACAGAAATTAAATTCCTTTTAAATTTAGGAACATAAAAATAATCTCGCAAAATTAAATTCCTATAATTATCAAAGTAAAGATGGATATCTCCCACTGCTTCCGCTGAGACCAAGGATCCATCGCCCATCCAAAGCGTTAAGTCTTCACACAACAGACTTCTCGTTTCTTTGAATCCCTTCAGAGAAACACAAACATGATTAGTTGCACCTGAAATCTATGACCCAGATGTCACTGGATTCCTCAACCAAGCAAGTTTCTATATATAGAAGATCACACCTACCTCCCTTGGAAAGGAAGTCCTTGCAATGCTTCTTTATATGCCCAACCTTACCACAGAAGAAGCACTTAAGCTTCTTTGGGTTCTTCTTCTTCTTCTTCTTGCTCTTGGTAGTAGTAGGAATAGAAGACTTCCTATTCTTGGCCCGTTGCTTCTTTCCATTCCCAGAGTTAGGATTGGAACCGTAAGCAGCTACCATGTTGGCCTCACCACCAGCAGGAGACTCCCTGATCAACAGTTTGAACTCCTGTAACTGTTTCATCAGTTCTGTCAAGGTCATATCCGTCTATTGCTTAAATTAAAAGTAGCTCTAAACGGAATAAATTCCTTAGACAGAGTCTCAAAGACCATAGTCATCTGAGTTTCAGCATCGATGTCAGCTCCATTGGTTTGAGCCTCAGCGAGGTAACCCATGACCAACATCATGTGCTCCTTTACAGATGTCCCCGGTCTCTGTCTACAGTTTAAGAGTTTTCGAAGCGCCCCTTGCCGCTTTGTTATGGCCTGGCCTCCAAACATGTCCTCAAGATTATCCAAGATCTGCTTCGTAGTCTCATGATCCTGATGTTGAGCCTGCAGCACGTTGTTCATGTTAGCCATAACATAGCAACGGGCCTGATCATTAGCATCTTTCTAGCGGTCGTACGCTTGGAATTGCTCATTACTTGAGTCTCCTGTAGGCTCGGGAGGACAAGGGGTTGTCAGTACATATTTTAGTTTCTCAAAGGATAGGACGATGTCCATGTTCCATTTCCAATCGTTATAATTCTCACCGGTTAATTGGTTTTTGTCAAGTATCGAAGATAAAGCATTTTTAGACATTTTCATTCTACAATAAAGAATCATATACCAAACATAAGCAAACATATATAATAATTTAATAAGATAACACAATCATGTAAGAACATACCAATGTGTTTATGTGTCAAAACTTTGAAAATATCACAACCTTACAACGATAATTCCCAACTCAGAATTCAACAAGCTCCTAAGGGAGTCATGCCAAATTCAGTCAAGAACACGGATCCCCTCCTGATTAATATATGCCATACAAGACCCAATGATCCAGCATATACTAATAATCGTTTCTTTGGCCATTGATTTTATTAACAGAGCTCCTAGGGGAGGTTAATAATAAAATTAACGTGAGTGTTTAACCACCGTTTCAATATTTTATCCATGATTTATAATCACCACCTAGGGGTGTGCAACCATAAATCACACTAAAATACCTTATCCCTTCAGAGATCCAATCTGGTACATAATAGAAATCCCTTTCTAGGGGTCGGGACCACCATGTTTTTCCTATGGAGCAATGATGAAGGCCTTAGGTCCTCTCTTCGAAAATCTTCTCCCACTCAATCTTTTGAAGTCAAGGTTTTATTTTAAAATTATGCATGAACAATTTTAATATGAGCGGCACTCCCTATTCTATATGACATGTTATCAATATACATGGTAAATCATATTATAATGCAGACAAGCAAAGCTACAAGCAAAATAATAATAACCATAATATTATGGTTCCACCCTAAAGAATAGAAAACTAAGATTACAAGAGAATAATCGAGACATTTATCGATTCTTCATCCTTGAATCCTCAAGCTGTGTCCTTCTTCATGTAATATCCATCTTCAAGTCTTCAATCCCATATGAATCGAATGCTTCACATTTCCGGTCATATCCAAATTTAATGTTTCTCATAATCATCCCAAAAATAAAATTAAAACTGCACCAAAAAAATTGCACCTTTTCTAGACACTTGGCAGCTCTCGATCGACAGGCCGATCTGGGTGATCGGCCTGTCGATCATGAAGGTTCGGCCTGCCGGTAGAGCACCCAAATTTCTGCCCCACTGTCGGCCTGTCGAACCACACGTCCGGCCTGTCGATCTATGACCTTCGGCCTATCGAACTGTGACGTCCGGCATGCCGACCGAGCAGGAAAAATATTCCAGAAAATACAACTTTAATGCAATTCATCAATTTTATTTTCAACAATTCAAAAACATAAAATTAGAGACTCAGGAAATACCCGTAGTTGCCATCATCAATCTTCTAGATCCGTCTTCTCTGAATAATTATTTAATTATAAAATTCTTACAAATTAAAAATTAAATAACAATTCTTAGACGGAGATGATTGTCCGTCATCTAATTATATGAAAAACCTAGATACATATTCTAACCTCTAAGGAACCATAACCGGTATGAATTAGTTAATTAATAAATAATTAAACAATGATTTAATCAACCATAATTAATTAATAAATATTTACCACATAATCCATGACAACATATATATTATATAGAAACCTAGAGTGCCATCTCTCTATAAAATTCAATTCAAGCATAGGAGAGATAAAGATCACAAAATTTATGCATATAACATGATCACAAACTCGTAAATTTATGTAAAAATCTCGGCTCTGATACCAATTATTGGAAACAAAGTGCGCAACGGAATTTTAAAATTTTTTTTCATCAGAGTAATTTCCAAAACACAAGTTTGACATGTTATATATATAAATTAGACAGATCTTACTAACCTCAGTGTGCCGAAGAACCTCCGCAACCTGTGTAGAGAAGTAACATTCCAGAAGAGCCTCAACCAACTGGTCTTTTTTGCTATTCTCTATCCACAACCGGAGTGAGTGTGGGCTCACACGTACAGCTCTTCCACCGGTGACTCTCCTTCCAACCAATAGAGAGAACCCAAAGCTAATGTTCGTGATTTGTGAACAAAAGCCCTCAGGGAGTTTTCAGATGCTCACTAGAAGAGTATCACTCTTAATCTCTCGACTGATCTGAGTAAATCATAAGACTCACTCCCTTTTATAGCTATTGGTCCTGGGGTCAGTCCGTATCAGATTAGGTCTCAAAAACTCGAAACAGAATTAAGTTCGGATCAATATCTGATAAGATCCGCGTGAAAACACGTAATCTTATCTCTCGCTGATCGGTAGGCCGAACAGGCCCCATTGACAGGCCAAACACGTCATTCGACAGGCCGAACTCCCGAGAAAAAATCTCTGTGAATCTCTTAATTCTAAAGGATAAAGTCTCAGTTTTGATTCAAATAACCCAATAGAGAAGTTATCTGATCAAAAAAAACTTTATCAAGATAATCTCTAAGAAAATAAATCAATTCACAATAATTCTACAAGTTTATCTTGTTCTAATTTGTCCAAAATTAAAACAACCGATAAACAGACAAGAATTTTCTAATCGCAATAATTCAACAAGTTTATTCAACCGATAAACAAACATGAATTATTTGATTCTTACAAATTTTAAACCAATTTGATAAATCCGACATAAGTCACCAATTATTGAAAAAGCATGCCGTGTCGTTACAGGATTTTGTGAGCTAGCAAAGGGGACCAAAATGGACCTATAAAGTTCAAGCTCATGATAATTATAAAACCCAATATCCCAGATATACATTTCACAATTATCAACTCCAACGCTACTCCACTAAAAGCTTGGAGCTGCATTCTCGAACTTTATAGAATTACGAAGCTCGTGTAGCTAAGTCTCCATGACATATCATAGTGTATCGCATCCCCATATGATCATCCATAATCGGCTTAAGGACAAGTTCTGTCTTACCTTCCTGATTATTTTTATCTTTCGTTCCATTGTCTCACCATTAGAAAACTTACCATCCAAAGATAGTATACTATTCGGTTACACCTATGTATCCAAATGGTTGAGCGCTCCAGTTTTTCAATTACAGGACAACACATATAAGAGGATATCATTACTCCTAAAGAGGAGCTATGGATTCCATATCCATGAATAACAAGTCTACGCTATCAAGAGTCATACCTCCAACGTACCGATATGCATACCACTATTGAGATATAGGTGTCACCCTTTGGTACATCAAAAGACACAAGTCGAGACAACGGGCCCACTATTTATCTCAGGATTAAGATACAATGCAAATGACTATCTAAAGTGAATCGATTTATCGAGACATAATTATTAATCCAAATTAATTCACTTTATGTCCCGATCCAACACATCGTCACCTATGACAACGTGCCAATGTTTCTATTCACGGAGTCCAACTCCGATGGCCAAGACAAACCATCTCCCAAAAGGGATATAGACAACATAACAATCTTTACATGAATAAAGCGCCCAACTTTATCCTCGATTGCGGATCATATGTTTTAGACCGTCACCTTAAGAATCGTGCCTTCCGCATAATCAGTCCATCATATGTCCAATTTTTAAGGTTTAGACTGACAGTTTCAGACTACTATTTGCTTATCATACGTTCAACAAATATGAACGTAAAGAGGACAAGATTTGGTATATATAAAAAAATAAATTCTTTATTGATAAAAATGTCTCCAAAAACGTATTACATTTTTACGCCTTAGGGCATACATGTCTAACAGTTACATGTAACGTAACTGAACTTATCAATGGTCACGTATATTAATATACTGAATGACATGGATCAAATATGGATGTATAGCACAAAAATTTCATGCAATGTGATCTTAACATGCCTATTTCCTACTGGTCCAACCTTATTCTTTAGTGAGATCAAATCAAACATATTCAAAGTGAAAATAAACTGTAGACTTTATTTCTGCAGATAATAACCATAAATCATCCATAAAATAACCATAAAATGTGTCTATATCTGAAAAGCATCCAAAATACAAACTCTCACTAAAATGACATATCCTTAAGAGGTACAACACCCATTTGAGCAGTGTGCTCATGAAAGACCTTGGGTGGTAATCCTTCAGTAAGCGGATCTGTAACCATAGAGTTTGTCCCAATATGCTCTATAGACACTTGACCACTTTGTACTCTTTCTTTAACAACTAGGAACTTGATGTCTATGTGCTTCGACTTTGTTGAGCTCCTGTTGTTGTTAGAATATAGCACTGTTGACTTATTCATCACAAAATAACTTAAGTGGTCTTTCAATTCTATCCACAACTAGTAGCCCAGTGACAAATCCCATAGCCATATGCCATGGTTGGATGCCTGATAACATGTTATAAATTCTGTTGCCATGGTGGAAGAAGCTATTAGTGTTTGCTTAGCACTCTTCCAGGAAATAGCTCCTCCAGCTAGTAGGTAGATATAGCCCGATGTGGATCTCTGACTATCTTAGCATCCAGTAAAATCAAAATCGAAATGCTCAATGATCTCCAACTGATTCGATCTTTTATATGTGAGCATGAAATCTTTTGTTCTCTGTAAATATCGCATGATTTGTTTGACTGCTTTCCAATGATCTATTCCTAAATTACACAAGTATCTACGTAGCATCCTAACAATGTATGCAGTATCCAAACGCGTGCAAACTTGAGTATACATCAGAATCCCTACGAATGATGCATAAGGATTCTTCTGCATCTCTTTAACTTTAAAGTCATTTTTGGGGCATTGACTGAGATTGAACTTGTTTCGCTTAGCAACAGGAGTGTCACCTAGTTTACAATCTTGCATGCCAAATCTCTTAAATATCTTCTTGATATAGTTCTTTTATGATAATCCATGTATTCCCCAAGAGCGATCACGGTGTATCTGTATGCCTAATACAAAAGAGGCATCCCTAAGATCTTTCATCTAAAATTTCTTTACAAGAAATCTCTTGGTTTCGTGCAACAAGCCTATATCGTTACTGGCAAGCAAAATATCATCGACATATAAAACTAGAACAACATGCTTACTCCCACTGAACTTGTGGTATATACAAACATCAACTGCATTCATCTCAAAACTGAACGAGATTACAACTTGATGAAATTTGTAAGACCATTAATGAGAAACTTGCTTAAGCCCATAGATGGATTTAGTTTGCAAACCATTTGCTTTAAGTCTCCAAACACAAAGTTTTCTAGCTGCACCATATAAATTGAATCATCAATACCACCTTTGAGAAACGCAATCTTTATATCCATCTGATGTAACTCAAGGTCAAAATGTGACACTAATGCCATTATTATCCTAAAAGAGTCTTTCAATAAAACTGGAGAGAAAGTCACTTTATAGTCAATGCCTTCTTTTTAAGTAAAGCCCTTTGCAATGAAATGAGCCTTATATCTCTCCAATTGCCTTTCAAATCCTTCTTGGTCTTAAATATCCATTTGCAACCAATGGGTTTCGCTCCTTCAGGCAACGGTACAAAATCCCAAATGTTAGTCTTTCATGGACTTTATCTCCTTATTCATGGCATCAATCCACTTCTGAGAGTTAAAAAGTTGCATGGCTTGATGGAAACTGATTGGATCATCCTCCACCACTCCAATGTCAACCACTTGTTCTTGGAGAAATAAGATATAATCATCAAGAATCGTACTTTTCCTTTCTCTAGTAGATCTCCTTATTGGCGTTGGTTCTAGAGGCTGTTGAGTTTTTTCTTCTGGAACACTTTCTTGATTTTGAACGAGAGGTACTTTGATATTGCCTTGATCTAGAATGCTTGTTGAACAATGTCATGAAAAGAAGCTTGATCATGATCATTGTCAATAACAATTGGAGGAATAGTGACATATTCCTCTTCAAAGACAAGATCTCTAATCTTATCTCTCCTCGCAAACTCAATATCCTCAAAGAACCAGCAGTTCCCGCCTCAAAAATCGACTTAGTCATGGGATCATAAAATTTGTAACCTCTTAACCTCTCAGAATATCTAATAACATAGTAGCTGACAGTTCTAGAGTCCTATTTCTTTTCATTTGGGCTATAAAGCCTTGCCTCAACTAGACAATCGCAAATGTGCAAGTGCTTCAAACTAGGCTTATAGCCTGTCCAAAGCTCATAAGGGGTTTTGACAGTTGCTTTAGTTGGAACTCTGTTGAGTATTTAAGCTGTAGTCTTTAAAGCTTCCCCCCAAAGAGATTCTGCCAAGGTAGAATGACTAATCATACTCCTCACCATTCCTTAAGTGTTCTGTTTCGCTTCTCAGCAATACCATTCATACTAGGTGATCCTGGCATGGTGTATTATGGGACGATACCGCACTCCTCGAGGAACTTAACAGATGGTCCTAGATGTTGTTCACTTGATCCATCATATCTACCATAGTATTCTCCACCACGGTCAGATCTAACGCTTTTAGTCCTTTTGTTGAATTGGTTTTCAACGTCAGTCTTATAATTATTGAACACATCCAGTAACTAAGACTCCTCATGAATAAGATACAAGTAGCCATATCGTTAGAAATCGTCTATGAACGTAATAAAATATTATTGACCATGCCAAGAAGCCGTAGGGAATGGCCCACAAATATCCGTATGAATTAGTTCTAAGACGTTTGAGGTCTTGTTGGCACCTAATCTCCTTATGTTTGTCTATTTTCCCTTTATGCAATTAACACAAATTTCAAAATCTGTAAAATTAAGGGCATCAAGAATCCCATCGAACACAAGTCTCTCAATTCTCTGCTTGGAGATATGACCTAATCTCTTATGCCATAATGAAGCAAAATTCTAATTGGTTAATTTTCACTTTACACCATTTGTACTTATATGCAAAGTTTCATTAAATGAGGTAACCGTGTCAAGCAAATAAAGGTTATCATAAAAAGATAAAGAACCAGAACCAATAACTTTTGAATTTTGAAAAAAGACTAAATTGACTATTTCCAAATGAACAAGAATAATTGAATTTGTTCGGTATAGAAATAAAACCAAATTATATCTAAACGATGGTACAACATAAGTCTCATTCAAATCTAAATAAGATCCAGTCCTTAATAATAACCTAAATGTTCCTATTACCTCAACTTTTATTGTCTTGTCATCGCCCGCATAGATGTATCTTTCACTATCACTTCGTTTTCGACAGCTTAGGCAACCCTGTATAGACACACTTATGTGAGTTGTAGCATCGGAATCTATCCACCAAGTATGTCTTGGTACCGAAGTTAAATTAACCTTAGAACAAACTAGATTAAGAAATATACCTTTCTTTGCACGCTATGCGTGATAGTTGGTATATTGCTTCTTCTTATGTCTAGTACCTCCATAGATTTCTTCTGTGGTCCCGCCCCTATAGCTTCCTTACCCTTCTTCCTTTTCTTATTCTTGTCCTTAAAGGTTTTAGCCAAATGAGCACTTTTTGTCTTCTCTTGCTTCAGCATTTCCTCTTCTTGCGCACAATATGAGGTGAGCTCATTAAGGGACCATTTCTCCTTTTGACAGTTGTAGCTCACCTTAAATTGATTGAACTGTGCAAGAAGAGATATCAAAAATAAATGCTCAAGTAAGTCCTCTAATAGCTATACTTGAGTGCCTTTAGTTTTGAAACAAGATGAGACATCTCCATAATGTACTCCTTTATGTTCCCTTTTCCTTTGTACCTCATTGAAATTAGGTTTGCCAAAAGCGTACTTGTTTCAGCCTTTTTGTTCTTGGTAAACCTCTTCTCAATTTCTTCAAGGCAACATTTGGCTGTAATTACCTTTTTAGGATAGTACCCCTGTAATCTTTCGAAATAGCACGTTTCATGATCATAAGACTCCTGCGATTCGAATGGTCCCACCTTTCCATGTCCCTCTTATCATCAAAGGAACAGTTATCTGTAAGGTCAGCAGGCCGTTCAACTCTCAACGCAAGGTCTAGATCCATGACACCGAGAACAATCATAACGTTCTCTTGTCATGCCTTGAAGTTTGTGCCATTAAGCATGGGAATCGAATTAATGCTAGCAGAAATATTAGAAGCAAAACTTGTAACTGAATAGAGAACAAAACAACAAAAGAAGAAGCTCACATAAGTTCTGTATTATACTTAAATAAATTCAAATAATGGTAGGGCACATCACAAGTACTTAGCACAACATTAATATTTAGTCTTTGGACAGAAATATTAACTTACAAGTGGTACTCTTGGTGTAGTAATCAAACACTAACAATAAAACATGTCAAATAATAAATCTTCCTTTGGGCTGATTTATTGTTCACATGTAAAGAACCGAATAATTATCACATATTTATTACCACAGATGTACATGCAATTATGTCAAATATTAGCCTTCCTTTGAGCTGGTCAATATTCACATTAATTGCATGGACACAATCGTTTATATTTCAAAACAAATTAATTTTCACAAGAGAAGCTACTTTAGTGATATGTTGCTTCAATTAATTCATCTCAAAATACATTTAAAATACCAATATTTGAATTTAAAATTGCACAATAAATTACCAAAATTAAAATTAAAAAATTGAAAAAAAATTGGTCAAAGTCAAACTAAAAGTCAACGATCAAAGTCAAAGTCATTAGAGTCAAACCGGCTCGAGTCTCTATGGGTCGGGTACTGTACGGATGAGTTGACCCTATCCAGCTCTTTATCCCAACCCAATTACCTATTATTTGACCCAACATTTAAAACCAACTCAAAAATTGACCCAGACCCAATTTGTTCTTAATATACCTAATGGGCTTAAAACCTTAGGCCCGACTGAAATATAGTTGACTCAGTAAACCAAATAATCCAACAGTTTGCCCAAACGGTTCTGTAAATTAAAATGGTTTTGGTAGTTTTTTTGTTTGTTCTTCTTTTCGATAGATATGTCGTATAATGATAAAAAAGAAAAAAAAAACTTTGCAAACTGTGTCATAAACAACTAAATACATACGTCCACACACACACACACACACACATATATATATATATATTTGTATCTCTGTTTATTCAAAGTGATGAAAAGGCCACAGGCAGGCTGCCATTAATGTAATACGTTTTCCAAGTTTTCCGAGATTCCTTTAATATCTATATATATATATATATATATATATATATTTATATATATATATGTGAACCATTTTTTCTTAATCATCAATGGTAGCTGTCAGGCTTAAAAACTCAACCATGTGCTGTCCAATACGACACAAACAAACAAAAATTAAATTCTTCCACATAATTTCAACGGTTTTGCAACTTGAAAAACGGATTTGATTTTTTTTTTTAACTACTGTTGCAATGCACCCAGATGTACATGAATCCATAAAACCAAATAACCTAAAACCAAAAATTGAAGTCGTGAATCCTTAAAGGAACCATAATGCAACAACACAATCAAAGTAAATGCATACCATACAAGCCCAAATTCAAAGTAAATGTATGGCAATATAAAAACGGTTTGCAAAGTAAATGCATATCCTTTTGACAACCCAGAATCATTGAGAAAATATTTCTCAATAATTCAACATGAGAAGGTTCTGATGCCATTTATAAAAGAAAACTTTATAGATAAAAACTATTTTTAAATCTAAAATCTTATATTAATTCATCAAAAAATTAAACAGAAACATATCTGAATCCATGTAAACGAATATAATTCTTGAATCTTTTAATTGTTGATCTTATGAGTCAATACGTTTTCTTTGAGAAGAAGTTTTTTTATCTTTTTTAATGATGAAATGTCAAAAAAAATATGTTGTACATATAACTCAAGGACCATAACTATTTATAACTGACTTAATTTGTCTTATTTCTATTTTTGTCTATTATAAAAATAGAAATTAGACTTTTAGGTCTTTACACATAAATAAACTCATACCTTATAAGATACTTTAAAGTCTAAAACTTTATATTTTATTAAATTATTCTAATTAAACTCAACCTTATAATAACTTATAATATACAATTATTATATATATATATTACGCCCACACGGATTAAATCCAACATCATACGCCACCACAGTAAAAAAAACTTAAAAACCAATCAACTGGTAGCTTCCAAAATATCTTCCAAGTTTCCGATCCATCCTAAATCTCCCGATTATTCTCCTCTTCTTTGAAACGGCTTCCGTCGACGACGGCGGCGTCGGCGCGTGCTATCTGGTGCGAGCTGAGGGCTCCGAAACCGGTGGAGTATAGGAGGTCAGAATCGACGGAAGTTCCAACAAGGATTTCGGTGGCGAAGCCGGCGGCGGAATCGGAGAGCATCGGTAAGTCATGTTGCAGCCTCGGCTTTGCACTCTTAGATCGTACGGATCCGATCCGGTCGTGTAACGTCCCGAAATTTATTTAATATTAATGTACTATAAATGATGAATTAGTGTGCCATAATTAACGTTTTAACATTAATTAGATTATTTGGTTGGATTTTGAATTTTTGGTTGTTTTGTTAAATTGATGTGTTCAAAAGATTTCTTATTGTTTTAAAATGATATTTTGAGTTTTAAAACACAACAATTTGTAAAATGTTAAAAATACTCTGTTTTGTAAAACCGTGGGCGGCACATGGTTTTCGCACAGTAAAACCGCCCACCGATTTTCTCTATTTATTTCCTTTTTCTCTCTCTCTCTCCTCACTTCCACGCTCACTCTCCCTCTCTCTTTCTCTCATCTCTCTCGGCAGCTCTCCCTCTCTCTCAATTCTCTCTCAAATTTTTGAACTCCATTTTGAATCCAAGCTTCGGGATAGCAAGGAGGAAGCTCGGGGACGTGATTCGGCAACCGAGAACGCGGATTGAAGCTTCGATTCGAGGTTAGATTCGAAATTTCTAAACTTTTTCTAAAATTTTCAATTTTGTGTGTTTTTGAAATCTAGGTTTGTTTTAGCTTAGAAAACCGTGGATTTGTGTTAAATGAACTTAGAACAACTAGAATCTAAGCTTAGATTGAAGAAAAACGGATTGAATTCAAGATTTTTCATTTTTCTCCTCATTTTCTCATTTTCAAATTTTTGAGAATTTTGAGTTTAAATCTTGTTTAAATGAGTCCAAACATGTTCTAGTATGTTTTTCTATCATCTATGAACGTTTTTCATGTCTGGGAATTGAGAAAAACAGGTTGGAATCCAGATTTGGATTTTGAGGATCGAGAAACCCGTGGCTGGGATTTCTGGATTTTCCCAGTTCGGTAGGCCGAACTGTGTGTTCGGAGGGCCGGAGTGATGATCGGCAGGCCGGAGTGATGATCGGCAGGCCGGTGTTCTTTCGACCGGCAGGCCGAATCTGGGGAAATGTTCGGCCGACCGAACTTTGCTTCCGGCAGGCCGAACTGTGCAGTTCGGCAGGCCGAAGCAGGATGTCCGGCAGGCCGACCGAGGCATGAAAATTTTTGTGATTTTTACCTGTTTTCACTGTTTTGAACCCAGATTTAAATCCCAACCTTATAGAATGATTTTAAAGGTACAAATGACACACTAGGACATCATGAAATGATTTAGTAACATAGAATGTCTCAAACTAGATATTGATTGACTTAGTTTGTATCTAGGATCGTTCGTGGTTCCGTGGAGCTAACGTATGACGGATCGAGATTACGGTGTGGGGTACCGGCACGAATATTGAGGTAGGACTTTTATCCTATTTCTTTGGTAGCCTGGTTTTGAAATGATTTGGCTTTGAAAATGATTTCTATCAAAATGTTTTCAACGGTTGTTTGAAAATGGTTTTATTGGTTATATTTTAATATACCGTGATCTGAAATGAATTTCATAATAAATGTAATTGACAACACTCGGTAATTGGGTTTTGAATGAGAAAGATAATAAACACATGGGCATGATGCCATATCAGAGATCGGGTCGTGTAGCGATCGACCTTGGGGGCAGGTCCTGAAACCCAGCTGGGCCACTACGGTGGTGATATCATGGTTTGCCTAGGTAAAAGTAAAATGGTGTTTTGATTTGACGAGTGGACTGTTCTGTGACAGAACGGTTCTACTCAAATTATTTATTTATTTATTTATTCAAGTTTCCTTTTGAATAACTTCTAATAATGTTATTTTTCTTTGCATTAAACTATTTTATAAAACATAGTCCTACTGAGCCTTTCGCTCACGCTTTATTGTTTTAAATTTTCCCCCCTTTTAGGTGGTTTCCCATTTAGGTTTGGAGAAGATTCTTCAGACCGAACTCAGGAGCAATAGGGAAATTTACTTATATTCTGTATTATTAATCAAGGCATGTAAGACTTTAACTTCATTTGTACTTGGACTGTAACTGTATTTATGATATTGTCAGAACCATGTGTGTGCACAAGTTGTGGGTTGTGGAACCCATACTCGCAGTTTTTATTTAATTTTTATTACTTGCTTAATATTTATAAATTCTTTTATCAAATGTGGTGGAAAAACTCCTTATTTCTCATGTAATTTGAATCTTAAACCATTGATTTTAATTAAATTCTCTTTTAATTAATCTAAATATTCTGCCACGTCACCTCCCGTACTCCGGGGCGTGATAGGTCGCGGTGTGAAGACAAGGAGAGACGGCAGCTATGAGGCGTCATCGTTCTTCGAGCCTCTGTTGAAGTACATTGAGAGCTCCTAGAAGAGCCAGGATTTCGAGATCCTCTTTGGTAGACTCGCCACGGTGAGTTTTGTTATTCGGATTGGTTAATAGTGTTTGTTAAGAATAATTTCTCACATGAAATCTGGTTTAAATCTTTTAATTCATGGATCACGCGGCGATTGCAAAGTTGATCTCGTAACTAATCATTTGTTTGGATTAGATTCTGGTAAAATGGAGATTTTGTCCTTTTTTTTTATTGGAATCTGAGAAGCGAGGACAGAATCTTCTCCTGATTCATCCCATGATCCGTCCAACTTTTCCATGAAAAAATAAAAAGGGAAGAAAAACGGATTGGTGAATAAAATATTGTTTTACTTAAAAAAAAAAAAAACTGCATTGTTAAACTATGATTGGCCCACGTGGAGCATTCAAATTGGACATCAACCACCGAACGGTTATTCCGGCAATTAACCGTTTGGCAACATTTTTTTAAAAACCGTGTGATGGTCACGGTTTAATGTACGTGAATTTTCATTCTCTTAGTCCTTGAGCATACAAACAAAACACGAATTCATCACACCATCAAGAAAGGTTTATGAGTGCTCAGAAAAAGAAATAAAACACAGCATAAACTACTGTTGCAAAACGGGCCGAATTACAGAGCATTAAGCAATGGCCGGAGGTAATTTGATGATTCATTGATTTGCTTCCGCTTCACATAATTTCGTTGTCATAACGTTATAAACACTAACATTTGGCATCAGAGCGTATTAACACCTCTGCCTTGCTGTTGCACATTCGGTTGGTTTTATACAGTTCACGTAAAATTTTTTTTGTGAATTTGGGTTTCTTTGTTTGAAGTTTTTAATCAAAACTAAAGTTAGAAATCATTGGGTAATTGGATTTCTAACAATTTTATGATTTAAAACGTTGAATTTGATGGCCGGATCATGAAAATTCAAACGGGTCCAAACCGGGTCATTATATGGGTCAAACGGGTCAGAAAAACCCATTTTTGGGTGAAGAAGATGACCATAAAACGACATGTCGTTTGGCATTTTGGTGAGCTAAACGACATGTCATTTAGCAGTTTGAATTGGCGTTTCATTACCGTGAAACGACATGTCGTTTTATGCCCTGGATCAAAACGACATGTCATTTTGACATGCAAAAACAGGGACTTACAATGAAACGACCCGTCTTTTTCTTGGCTGGTGAGCAGCCCCCCCCCCCAAAAAAAAAAAAAACGGCGTCGTTTTGGGGCATAAAAAAAATCCAAAAATAAAAAAAAATTAATTTTTGGTTTTTGGATAGGCACATAATTTTGCAATGATTTCATGGGAAATTCATTTTATACATTGTGTGCCAAGTATTTGTTGTTATGTACATAATTTTAGAAATACATTTAATGCATAAATTATGAAATTAATTATGCATATCATTTAGAAATTGTTCTATTTTTATGAATGTTTTATTGGATTACATATTGTGGCTAATTGATGTTCTAGTCATTATTATATGCATAGTCTTGAGTTTTATTATGCATGTTATTAAGTTAAATTAACCTATTTAGCACAAATTGAGATTTTGTTCATAATTATTATATTGCCTATAGAAGATGCAATTTTCATGAATAATTTGTGAACAAAATTAAATGTCTAAGTGATCCATATAATTTTGAATAATTGGAGCTTAGCCACAGCAACTCTAATTATACAAAATTATATATTAATTGGTTCAGGATCACATTTGGTTAAAGGACATTTATTGTAATTAGTTGTACTTAATATAATAAATTTTATCCCATAAGAATTTTTATTATATTGGTATGACTAATTGGGATAAAATATCAAATTATATTTTTTGATTTACCCACAAGGATTAGAAAAGGGAACATAATTTGATAGTTTTGTCATGCAATGAAATGGATCTAATTGAATTAGAACTTTAACCCACAGGCAAGTTTTATGTCATAGATTCATGATATTATGCATGATTTACATTGGTAAAGCATGATTTATGTTTATTAGCCTCAATATTTTGGATCATAAGCATGTTTATTTTAATTATGCAGTCATACAACCTGTGAATTTCTCTGACGTTCGATGTGATATCCCTGAGCTGAAAGGGGATAACTATAAGGTCTGGAAGGAGAGAATTCTCCTTCACTTAGGGTGGATGGACATTGATTATGCTGTAATGAAAGACGAGCCTGTAATTACTGAAACCAGCACTCAGGATAAGATTGCTCTTTATGAACGTTGGGAGTGATCTAATCGCTTTAGCGTCATGTTCATAAAGACTAAAATCTCTGCTGGTATACGTGGTTTCGTCGAACAGTATGACAAAGTCCGGGCATTGCTGAAGGCTATTGATGAGCAATTTGAAACTTCAGATAAGGCACTTGCTAGCACCCTAATCATGAGGTTCTCATCCTTAAGGCTCGCCAGTGTGAGAGGTGTGCGTGAGCACATCATGGAGATGAGGGACATAGTGGCTCAACTAAAGAACCTTGAGGTGGATATGTCTGAATCTTTCTTGGTGCACTACATTCTGAACACCCTTCCAAAACAATATGGGCCCTTTAAGATTTCCTACAATACACATAAAGACAAATGGTCAATAAATGAACTTCTGACCATGTGTACTCAAGAAGAAGGGCGGCTTGTAATGGAAATGGGTGAAAATGTACTAACAACCACGAGAGGAAAGAATCAGATCAAGACCAATATCAGGCCAAGGACAAAGGGAAGAGTAAAATACCTCCCAAAGCTGTCATTAAGAAGGAATCCAAGTGTTTCTTCTGTAAAAAGAAGGGACACATGAAGAAGGATTACACAAAATTTCAGAGTTGGCTTGAAAAGAAAGGTAATCCAATCTCATTGGTTTGTTATGAATCTAATATGGTTGATGTTGTTTATAACATATGGTGGATTGATTCTAGATCTACAATCCATGTTTCGAATACCTTGTAGGGTATGCGAAAACTAAGGAAGCCAGTGGGAAGTGAGCTAAGCATCTCTTCAGGAAACAAGATGCGTTCATATGTGGAAGCCATCGGAACATGCACCTTAGTTTTAAGTAGTGGTTTTACTTTGGAATTGTTTAAGACATTTTATGTTCCAAACTTTTCTAGGAACTTAATTTCTGTTTCCAGACTTGTACCTTTGGAATATTCCTTTACTTTTTTCAGACAAATGTTTCAGTTTATTTTATAAATCTGATCTTGTTGGGAATGGTATTTTGTCTGATGGTCTTTTCTCAATTAACTTGCAAAATGAACCACATCATACTGCTATGCATGTTCAATCTGGCATTAAACGTTGTGTTATAAATGAGAATTCCTCTATGTTGTGGCATCGGAGATTAGGACATATCTCCATTGAGAGAATCAAGAGGTTAGTGACTGATGGAGTACTTAGTACTTTGGATTTTACTGACTTCGAGACTTGTGTGGGTTGCAATAAGGGAAAGCTAACCAACAAGTCTAAGAAAGGTGCCAAGAGGAGTTCAGAAATATTAGAAATCATACATTCAGATATTTGTAGTCCAGTAATGGACTCATATGGTCCGAGATACTTCATCTCTTTTATAGATGATTACTCACGGTACATGTATCTCTACTTGCTTCATACAAAAGACGAAGCATTAGACGCCTTTAAAGTTTTCAAGGCTGAAGTAGAGAAACAATGCGGAAAGCAAATAAAGATCGTGAGGACAGATAGAGGTGGAGAATATTATGGTAGATACACTGAGGATGGACAAGCTCAAGGTCCATTTGCGAGTTTTCTTCGAGAGCATGAGATAGTTGCCTAATACACCATGCCTGGTTCTCGGATCAGAATGGTGTAGTAGAAAGAAGAAACCAAACATTAATGGACATGGTGATGAGTATGCAGAGTAACTCCAACCTGCCTAAGTCCTTGTGGAATGAAGCTCTTAAGACGGCTGTGTATATATTAAACCGGGTTCCGACTAAGGCTATCCCAAAGATGCCATTTGAGTTATGGAAAGGTTGGAAACCAAGTTTGCGACATATACGCATTTGGGGATGCCCGTTTGAAGTAAGAGTATACAACCCACAAGAGAAGAAGCTAGATCCGAGGACCATTAGTGGGTATTTCATTGGATATGCCGAAAGATCCAAAGGATATAGATTCTATTGTCCAACTCACAGCACTAGATTTGTGGAATCAAGGAACGCCAAGTTTCTTGAGAATGACTTGATTAGTGGGAGCGATCAATTTCGGAACATAGTTTCTGAAAGAGATCATACTGAAGCTCAACCATCTACATCAAGTGATCGGTTGATCATAGTTCATAGCACTCCTATAGTTCAACCGAGTGTTGTGCAACCAATCATTGAGATTCCATAAATTGCTGATAATAATCTAGAAGGTCAAATTGCTCAAGAACCACCGGAACAATCGAGCAACAAGTTGGACAATAGATTCCTTAGGAAAATGTTGAACCAACATTAAGGAGATCTACTAGAGAAAGGAAATCGGCAATTTCTAGTGATTATGTTGTGTATCTGCAAGAATCGGACTATAACATTGGAGCCAAAAATGGTCCCGAAACATTTTCACAAGCCATAAGTTGCCAAGAACCGAAACTTTGGTACGATGCAATGAAGGATGAGATGGATTCTATGGCATCCAATGGAGTCTGGGATCTTGTCGAGTTGCCTGATGGTGCAAAAGCCATAAGGTGTAAATGGGTCTATAAAACGAAGAAAGACTCATTGGCCAACATCGAAAGATATAAGGCAAGACTCGTCGCCAAAGGATTCACTCAGAAAGAAGGAATCGACTACAAGGAGACCTTTTCTCCTGTATCCAAGAAAGATTCTCTCCGCATTATCTTAGCACTTGTTGCTCATTTTGACTTAGAGTTGCAATAGATGGATGTGAAAACGGCATTTCTCAATGGTGAACTAGAGGAAGAGGTTTATATGAAACAACCAGAAGGATTCTCCTCTAGTAATGGTGAGCAGTTGGTATGCAAGCTTAAGAAATCCATATATGGGTTGAAGCAGGCCTCCCGTTAGTGGTATTTGAAATTTCATGACGTCATCTCTTCATTTGGATTTGTAGAGAACATCATGGATCAATGCATATACCAGAAGGTCAGTGGGAGTAAAATTTGTTTCCTGGTTCTATATGTGGATGACATTCTACTTGCAACCAATGACAAGGGTATGCTACATGAGGTAAAACAATTCCTCTCTAAAAAATTTGACATGAAGGATATAGGTGATGCATCCTTCGTTATAGGCATTAAGATACAAAGAGACAGATATAAAGGCACTTTGGGTCTGTCTCAAGAGGCCTATATCAACAAAGTTTTGGAGAGATTTCGGATGAAAAATTGGTCACCGAGTATAGCTCCCATTGTGAAGGGTGACAGATTCAATCTGAATTAGTGCCTAAAAAATGACCTTGAAAGAGAACAGATGCGCAACATTTCATATGCTTCAGCTGTTGGAAGTCTTATGTATGCTCAGGTTTGCACAAGACCTGACATTACATTTGCTGTAGGAATGTTGGGCAGATATCAGAGTGATCCAAGATTAGACCACTAGAAGGCTGCAAAGAAGGTGATGAGGTACCTACAAGGAACCAAAGACTACATGGTTATGTATAGACGGACTGACAATTTGGAAGTCATTAGCTACTCTGACTCTGACTTTGCTGGCTACATTGATTCACGAAAATCAACTTTCGGATACATTTTTATGCTAGCTGGTGGAGCTATTTCATGGAGGAGCGCCAAACAAACCTTGACTGCTACTTCCACTATGGAGGCCGAGTTTGTATCCTATTTTGAGGCTACCTTACATGGTGTATGGATCAGGAGTTTCATTTCTGGGCTTAGGATTGTGGATTCTATCTCTAGGCCATTGAGGATATTCTGTGACAATTCAGCTGCTGCTTTTATGGGTAAAAACAATAAGAGCGGTAGTCGAAGCAAACACATCGACATTAAATATCTGGCCATAAGAGAGCGTGTTAAGGATAAAGCAGTGGTCATTGAACACATAAGCACTGAATTGATGATTGCCGATCCCTTGACTAAAGGCATGCCACCAGTAAAATTTAGGGATCATATGGACAGAATAGGACTTGGTTCCCTCATGTAATTGTTGTACCTTGTAATGAAACTCTATATTTATCATGTTTTCTCATTTTAACTTCAGTTAAGTACATAACTTTATTTCTGAGAAATATATCACTAAAGTTTGGACCTAGAATAAACATAGGGTTTATTCATTAAGTTACACGTGCAAATTTTAAGAGACAAAATATATTGTAATATATAGAAGATAATACTCATCATTTAGAGGACCTATTGCCATGATTCATGTATTTTGTTTCTTATTGAAATGGTTGATGGGATGTATGGGCCAAGTGGGAGAATGTTAAACTATGATTGGCCCACGTGGAGCATTCAAATTGGACATCAACCGTCGAACGGTTATTCTAGCAATTAACTGTTCGACAACGTTTTTTTAAAAACCGTGTGATGGTCACGGTTTAATGTACGTGAATTTTCATTCTCTTGATCCCTGAGCATACAAACAAAACACGAATTCATCACACCATCAAGAAAGGTTTGTGAGTGCTCAGAAAAAGAAATAAAACACAGCATAAACTACTGTTGCAGAACGGGCCGAATTACAGAGCATTAAGCAATGGCCGGAGGTAATTTGATGATTCATTGATTTGCTTCTGCTTCGCATAATTTCGTTGTCATAACATTATAAACACCAACCTGCATAACATATTCCTTTGTAGGAACAAGTTTAGGGTAAAAAAAAAAGATACGGACACTCTGCTTATTTTGGAAATTTTAGTTCTCCAAATATATCTCAATCGTATGTGAAATTCAGCTACCAAAATGAAATTAAAATCACCACAGGTATTTAACTATCATCACAAAATAAAACATTGAAAACTGTTGGTTTTGGAACCATAATAAGTGAAAATAGTGGAATCAGTCGAATAATATATAACAAAAATTTTCATAACAAAGTAGGAGATTGCAATACTTTTATGTGTTGCATTAATTGTAAGTTATACGAACAATTTACTAGGTGAAAAATTTATGTGCACACGTAAATGTCTGTATGTGCGAGATCATCTACTCTTATAATCCATTTTGGTTGGAAAAAAAAATTAAAGAAAGGCAAAAGAGTTTTGCCAAATGAGTAAATTGTATGGTTGTATCTTGAATTATTTACTTTTTATATAACGCATTTTAAATTTTTAATCTTGGCATAATACACCATGAGCTTTGAAATTATTAACGATTAAGGTCCAATAATTACTTTTAATTTCTGTTAATTATTCCTTTTCACATGTTTAGCTTCAGTTTTTTTTTAAAAAAAATGATGAGCTTTATCTTTAAAAAAACTCATGTGTGAATCTTAGAACCAAAATTTTCTATGCTTTTTAACACATGTTAGGTATTGGACGTCAATTGCTAATGATTTCAAAATTCATAGTGTATTTTGCTAAAATTAAAATTTGGGTGCATTATGCAAAAAACCTATAGTTTGAGGTATAATATTGTAATTTACCAAATCAACATCTTTCTTAAAGCGGAATACTAAGACATAATTAGAATCTAACTTTTAAATGGTAAAATCATTTAATTTATTTCAGATTGTTTTCATGGCAATAGTGACGACGGAGGTGGTGACGGGGAACTTGCCGTTCATGAAGATGGATTTACAAGGGATAGAAAAAGCAGGAGTTTGTTTTGGAGCTGTGACATTTGCGGCTATATTTGCGTGGTTCAGCAGCGCCAGAAGCAAAGTTGGTCGGATGTTCATGGTCACTTGTAGCACCTTCATCGACGACCTCGTCGACCAAATTGTCGATGGCTTTTCTACGAAACTGAATTCAGTGACTGGTCCGATGATGTATGATAATATGTTTCATTATTCGACCGCGCTGCGCTATCGTAACAGTTTAAGTTGTTGGCAAATGTATTCAAATAGGTACAAGAAAAATGTAAGAAAGTGGGAATGGTATTTTGTTTAATTTGAACCTTAAAAGAAATATTTCTCTCAATTGCAAGGTAGGTATGCAAAGTTGTGAGAGTAGGGATATTCTGTCGAATGTAAACATTTAAAGAATTTGGATAAAGCAGCGATAGATATTATTACAAAGGAAATGCATAAGTGGCTAGATTACGTGAGCTTTATGACATATTTATAATTGAGAAAATCACGTAGAATGTGTAACGCCCTGAAATTAATTTAATGTTATCATAATGTAAAATGATGTATTAGTGTGTCATAATTAATGTTTCAATGTTAATTTGATCATTTGGTTAAATTTTGAATTTTAAGTTGTTTTGTTAATTTAATGAATTCTAATGATTCCTTATTATTTTAAAATGTTATTTTGAGTTTTTAAGACACAACAGTTTGTAAAACGTTAAAAATATTCCGTTTTACAAAACCATGGGCGGCACATGATTTTCGCACAGTAAAACCGTCCACCATTTTTCTCTATTTATTCTCTCTCTCACTCTCTTCCTCTCATTCTCTCTGTTCTCTCTCTCTCTCTCTCCCGTGTGATCCCTCTCTCACTCCCTCTCTTGGTTTCTCTCATTCTCTCTCATTTCTCTCTCAAATTTTTGAAACAAAATTTGAATCCAAGCTTCGGGTTAGCGAGTAGGAAGCTCGGGGACGTGATTTGGCAACCAAGAACGTGGATTTAAAGCTTCGATTCGAGGTTAGTTTTGAAATTTCTAAACTTTTTCTAAATTTTTGATTTTTGTGCATTTTTGAAATCCAAGCTTGTTTGAGCTTAGAAAACCCTTGATTTGAGTTAAAGGAACTTAGAACACCTAGAATCTATGCTTTGTTTGAAGAAAAAGGGATTAGATTCAAGATTTTTTTCATTTTTCCTCATTTTCTTGCATTTTTGGATTTTTGTGTTTAAATATTGTTTAAATGAGTCCAAAAGTATTCTATTATTGTTAAAAATTCTGGGTTTTTCCAGTTCGACAGGCCAAATTCAAAGGATCGGCAGGCCGGATTCATTTGTCCGGCAGACCGAACCTGGAAAATGTTCGGCCGACCGTACTTGATTTTCGACAAACAATTCAGCCGGCCAAAGCATGGCGTCCGGCAGGCCAGTAGGGCATGGAAAAATTTTATGATTTTTTACCTGTTTTCACTGTTTTGAACCCCGATTGAAATTCCAACCTTGTAAAATGATTTTAAAGATACAAATGGCACACTAGGACATCATGAAATGGTTTAGTAACATAGAATGTCTCAAACTAGATATTGATCGACTTAGTGTGTATCTAGGATCGTTCGTGGTTCCGTGGAGCTAACGTATAGCGGACCGGGATTACGGTGTGGGGCATTGGCATGAGTATCGAGGTAGGACTTCTTCCTTATCTTTGGTAACCTAGTTTCAAAATGATTTGACTTTGAAAATGGTTTCTATAAAAATGTTTTCAACGGTTGATTGAAAATAGAATTTATTGGTTATATTTTTGTAAACCATGAACTGAGATGAACTTCATAATGAATAATAATGAAAACATCTAGTAAATGGGTTTTGAATAATGTTAGAAATGAATGTAAGGGCATGATGCCATATCAGAGATCGGGTCGTATAGCGATCGACCTCGATGGTGATATTCATGTGGTTTGCCTAGGAAAAGAAATAATGTATTTCTGGTCGACCGAATAAACTATTTTGGATAAGAACGGTTTTATTAAATTTATTTATTCAAGGTTTCTTTTAGATAATTCCTTGAATAGGGAGATTTTTCTTTAAATTAAATGATTTATTAAAATATAGTCCTACTGAGCCTTTCGCTCACATTTTCTTTGTTGTTTTTAAATTTCTCTCCTCCCCCCCCCTTCTAGGTGGATTTCCTCTTAGGTTCAGAGAGGACTCAACGGATAGAACTCAGGAGCAGGAGGAGGACTAGTAGATTATTTGTATTATTTGATCAAGGCATGTAATGTTTTTAACTTTCTTTATGCTTGTACTGTGATTGTATTATTATATTGTCAGTACTATGTGTGTGCATAAGTTGTGGGTCAGTGGGACCCTTACTCGCGGTTCTTTATTATTTTATTATTCGCTTAATGACTTCACCTGCTTAATGTTTATGAATTCTTTTATAAAAAGTAGTTTTGAAACTTTCACATTTTTATTATTTAACTTAACCCCTAAATTCTTGATTTTAATTAAATTCCTCTTTTAATTAATTTAAATAACCCGCCACGTCACCTCCCGTACTTCAGGGCGTGACAAAATGCCCCCTATAAATACTCATTGTTAAAATTCTTTTTTTTTCACTTTTTAAATTTGTACCTTTAAAGTTTATTTTCTCTTAAATATAATTTATTAATTTACTTTTTTACCCTTAGTTAAAAGATAAAACAGAAACCTTAAGACTATCTTACTTTCTCTTTCTTCTCTCTCTTTCCCTCTATCTGTATACTTCCCTTTCTTCCGTTTTAGATCTGGATTTTTTTTTCAGACTGATCTCCTAATGGGAGCTTCCAGAGTCGATCATGGTGCTCCTACCATCGGAGAAAGCATCCTTCCCGATCAACTACCTTTGTTGCCTTCTTTGGTGTGCTGCAAGAGGGAGCTAGTGAAGCGGATCGCCGTCATACTAGAGTCGATCGTGTCGCCCTTGCCATTAGAGAAAGCCGCCTTGAGTCGATCACGACACTTCTGGAGTCAAACATTGCGGATATATAATACGGAATAATTTATTTGTTGATTCTGTTTTTCTCTTTTTTCAATTTGAATGAACCTTTCATTCCAATCTCTGAATATTTGGTGAATTTTGGTGATAACTTTTTAGCATCTAGAAAGTGTTCCATTTGCCTAAGTTCCTTACACAATGTTTGCTACTTCTATTCCAAGAATGCGTCGTCGTCGTCGGTGTATGGTTTTGTCGAGTTCAAAGCCGATATCATAGCGCTCTGTTGTCGTTCATACTAGAAATTTCACTTTGGTGAAGAAGTTACTGGTAATGCATTTGAGCTTGGATTTTGTTCAGTGCTTTGATTTGATAATTGTGGTTGAAGTTGAGATTTAAAATGTTGAGTGTATATATGTTTTTTTTAAAAGTATGTGCATATGATTTTTCTTTTTCTTTGGTAGAAATTAGATTGTGGAATTTTTTGTTTTTATTCTTTGTTCGAAGATTGTGGAATTTTTTTGGTGATTTGATAAAATATTTGAATTTGTTGTTAGTATTTGAATGGAACCTCGCATGTTCCAAGATGGAATCTAGCAGGTTCCAATGAGTTTCAGATGAAATCTGGCAGTTCTAATGATTTTTTTGACAAAATATGGCAGGTTTTGCATTAAAATTTGATGGGTTTCGTGTTGGAATCTTACGGGTTCCGGTGAGTTTCGGGATAGAATCCTACGGTTCCTAGATATTTTGGACAAAATGTAGCAAGTTTTGTGTTAAAACCTGACGGGTTCTGGGATAGAACCTAGTGGATTCTATGATGGAATCTGGCAGGCTCCAGGACAAAATTTGGCAGGTTCTAGTGAGTTCCCTTATGAGTGAGTGAGAAAGGAGGGTAATTTAGACTTTTAATAAATCATCAATTTCTAATAAAGGGACAGTTTTAATAAGTGGTCTGCTAGAGGGCATTGTTAATAAGTTGGGACATTGGGGGCATTTTTGTAAGTTGTCCTTTATAATTTTATCATACATTACTATTTGCCCATCCCTCATCATTTCCTATGTTTTCTATTAGAGTAAATTGTGACGTTAGCCTTTAAACTTTCACAAAAGTGTGATTTTAGTCTTAAACTTTTTTTTTTAATTTATCAATCTCTAACCTTTCCTTTTAGTTGCTAAATGACAATTTTATGGTTCAAACTGTTGAGTTTGACCATTAAAAATTGTTGGATATCATTTTTTAAATTAAAAATTACTAAATTATCCTTCAAATAAAATATAAAAAGAAAAATATATACAAATTAGATTTTAATTCCTCAAAAAAAAAATCTCACTATGTCAAAGGGTAAAAAAAAAAATCTCTTTCCTTCCTTCCATCATCTTCTTCCTTCTTCCTCCAAAAAGGCCACCCCACGCATCCCTTAACTCCGGTTGATGGCATCACCTCCCACCAAATCTTTGGCCACTCAAAACTCCAACTCCTTCTTCTCCAAAAATGCCGCCTTGACACTGCCCCCCTCCCCACATGACTCCAACTACCACCTAGGAAGTTTGGCTTCCCTCTCCATTCAAACTCTAACCTTGTCCACAACTATCTTCATTCAGGCTTGAACAAGGATTATCAAGTCTTTAAAAGCTTAAGGAATCAAGCTCCAAGATTGATAATCTAATCTCAAAACATCTTTCTTTTTGCTTTAAATTGTTATTTATAATGAAGATAAAAAAAAATAAATGTGACACCTGTTATTTTCCTAACGGGTATTATGGTAATTAAATTAATTATTGATGTGCCAATTAAAAATTTGTTGTATTTAAAATCTATTTCACAATATTCATTTCTACTTATTTTTAGAATTTTTATAAATTTCCTATATTTATTTAGTATATTTACCAAAAATGCCATGGTAGCCCTCTTTTATTATCTTTATCGTGTAATGATTAAAAAGAAAATAAATAAACAAATAAAGAGAAGACAAGACTTGAATCAAACAAGTCACATGCCTTGTTTCCCCACAAAGGCCTCATCCCCTTCTTTTCTTTCTTCTTGTGAGTCTCCTAATAAGACTATTCACTGACATGCCTAATGCCACTAACTCCTAAAACATATCAGACAGCTCATTTTCTCCCACATTTCACATCACTCACTCTTTTTCTCTCTTTTTCTATTTCATCTCTCTCCTTCACCTTCTTAATTTGATCAAAAAGTTCAATCTTAACTTAAGATCTCTTTTCTCAAGCAAAGAGTCAAGCCTAATAACTTCTCAAGGAAACAAGGTAGAGTTTCAAACCAAAAACCCAAATTCTTCTATGCCTTTCCTTTATTCCAAGTTACTATTTTTAGATCATGTAATTGTTTTTCATTTCGTGATTTGGGCTTGTGCTTTTATATACATGCAAGTTGAAATGTGTTTGTTTTGAGTTTGAACAATTTCCTATTTAGATCATGTTTTTGTAAAGTTCTATAAAAGTCAATGTTTGAGAATTTTTAAACATGTTTTACGCATAAAAATTTTAGGGAAAATGATTTACGTGTTTTATTGGCATGATAATCTATGGTTTATGTGTATTTTTTTCATGCTCTGGGATTGGTTAAAACAGGTCAGACAGAGCTTTGAAGCTCAAAATCTTTAAAAACAGAAAACTATAGTTTTCTAGATTTTGCCTCAAGCAGTAGGTCGAGCTTAATCAGCAAGCCAATCGGATGATCCAAATTCATATGTTTTCATTGTTTTGTGTTACAAAATGTTCCAAGGATTTCATATAAATGATTATGGCACACTAATAAGAATAGATGATAAATTGGTATGATTAGGGATTAGTAATTTTAGTTAAAATATGGTTATTTTATACGTCATAGGATGATGGAGTACTTGGAGCTTACATGGTGAGCTTCTTATTGTGAGCTGAAAGTTATCAACAGGTAATTTGCGAAGAGGTAAGGATTCTATTACTCATCTTTTGTGAGGTCTTTATGGAATTAAAATTGATTGTTTTACCGCAAGATATATATATCTATGTTGAACTGTTATTATATGAGTATCATATATGAAACTATGACATGAACTCATCTTGTAATGTACGGCGAGGAACATAATGAATTGATACATGTTGTTATAAATTGAAAAGCATAGTTAGAAAAACTGACGTCCATAAATAATGATTGAATATAGAGAAATGGTGAGACGTGAAGAGGGCGGCGGTTACGTCCTTGGGCATGAATACCCTAAAAGGTAAAATAGGGGCAGGTGATGACGCTCCCTTTGGTCGAAAGTCCTAGAACGCACTGAATAGGAATCGACTTGGTGAGGACTCGGGGCTTAATGTCTCCTCATCGAAACACCCTTGGAATGTTTGGAGGGTGATCAAGCGTGCCCATTTGGGTTTCGTTGAGTCGAGTGATATGATATTCTATTGCATGGTGGATACAGATGAGCATAATTGAATCCTAAATTACTATGTATATATATATGTATGGAACTTGGTAAGAATTATCATAAGATATATACCAGAATTGAACATGATAAAATTGATGAATAATGATGAGAACTAACTAACCATGCACGTTTTAATGTGGTAAGGATAAAAACCTAAAGGTGAGTAATGGTTTTCCTACTGAGTATGTTGTCGCTCATTCCCTCATATTTTCATCTTTTTAGAACTCACAATGTATGAGTTGGTGATAAGATACATAGTTGAAGAAGCTATATAGCTGTATTACGATGGAATTGTATCATTTGTTGAGAATGTTCTTCATAGAAATGTAAGCATCGATTGTTACTTTCTATGACTGTATTAGGATATGTTGAGGGTTGAAATGATGATGACGACAGTTTTGTATTATTAAATTTAAGGTGCTACATTAAACTGTAGTTTAATTGTCGTTTATATTTTCATTTTTGATTTAAGGGTTTTCATTTGAGTCCCGAGCAACTTTATTTTTGAAGTTTTACTTTTATTTTAGATTTTTATTTTAATTCATTACAAACTGTTAACCCTTATATAGGGGCGTTACAAAATTTTTAGTATCAGAGCCTAGGTTCGGTTAACCTAGGGAGTGTAGCAACATTTTAAAAATTTGTTTTTAAGATGGTTTTGAAGTTGAATTTTCATTGTTATCATCAAAATGAACCTTCAGGTTGATTTATACAGTCCACAAGGATTTAAAATGGAAAGGCCTTAGAATGAAAATATTTACGGCTATGTGAGTATGATAATTATATAAAAGGAAAGTATTAATAGTTATGAGGGAATGGAAATTATATGAAATGGGTTTATAAGTAGAATGTTTATGAGAGGTTCGTATAATACTAGGATTTATAAGCATATCTAATTCGTATAGAATAATGAGAATATCGTATAGATACAAAAATTTAAGAGCCTTTTATCTTGTAAAAAACAATAAGAAATATAAGGCTTGATTTGTTGATTTCAAAGTTTGGCATAGATGTGCCCAATTCTTCGTAATTGATTCAGACTTAAGTAGTGATTATGTGTGGATTTGGTGGAGTACACAAGTGTCAATAACTTTTCTTGAAAGTTCTATTTACTTGAGGAATATGAGATAAGATAGGAATCCATGGTATTGAATCTTGAGTGAGATAATCGTTAGACTTTTGTTCTGTCGAGACTGTGTAAAGGCAAGAATGCATGAATTTCAAGGTTGAAATATTTTGTTGTGTACATTGTATTTAAGTGCATCAATAAATCATTATGAATAGATGCAATGTGAAAATGACCAATAGGAGTTTCCTTAGGTAGAACATAATACTTAAAGCACCTATAATAATTTTGGATAATTATGATGAAAGGTTTAACTTCTATTTGTTTAGATGTGAATCTTTTAGTTACCTGAGGTTTTGTTATACAAGAAAATTAAATATTGTATAAGTGGAATTGTGGGGATTGTAGATGTTCTTAAGTAGTAGCATCAAAGGTCTTTGTTCATTGATATGATCTATGTTAGAAGACGTAAATCGTATTGATTTCAAGTTTAGTCACATTCTAAATCCTTGGTAGTAATGATGATGAATCCATTGACAGATGTTGAGTATTAAGGATAACATATGAATGTATACATTGTTTAATAAGGTCTTGATTAAAACAAATTATTTGAGTTACTAAAGGATTATGTTGTTATGTAATGATTTGAATACCATTCAGGAAGATCCCTAATTGTCATGAAATTCGACTTGTTGTTGATAGTTATTTTTATTTTTAGTAGACTTTGAAATGGGCTTAAGATCTATACAAATTGGTTTCAATTTTATTCTTGTTATTTAACTCGTTCTAAATGTGTTAAGGCTCGAAACAACCTAAACCATTTCAGCTTAGAACCTAGGCCAAATCCTGAATCAGTTTGACTCACACTGTCTCTCCTACGTGTCCTCTATATGTGTCATCTATAATGGTTTAATCATTGTTTACATATACGTCTACTGTGCATAGGAGCTTATTTCTCCGAGCTCACTTTCCCTCTCTTAGTTTGTTATTTTCTCTCTAAATCGCAAATCCTCTTCTTTCTCTTTAGAACTTCTTTTTCTCTAAAAGAAGGAATTCTAGGATTCTGCAACTTATTGTCTCAAGTTTTCCTTTCTATTTACTTTTCTTTCATCTCATCATGGACCCAAAGTACCAACACTTGAGAAAGTATTTCCCATCACTCTCCCAAAAGATTCTCAGAAAGAAATACAAGGCTAGGATCACTCGATTGTAGATTCTTATGCATTTTGGCATCCCTTGTGATGTGAGAATGTCGATAAAGGAGAAGATCCATCCTAGTGACTTTAGTCAAGACGTTGGGTTACTAGGAATGGGTATCAGTTGTAGTATGATGAAAAGAAGAGCTCGTGCTATCGCGATAACTTGTAACAAATGAGGAAGACAAAATTGCAACGGTAAATGTAATTCACCTAGTTATATGTCTACGCATAGAGAAAATAAAATAAGGTTTTGTAGGGATGGACTTTCAAAGGAGAACTTGGATAGGATCCATCCTTCTTTTCATGTTCACCCTAGTGGATATGTTCAAGGAGCTATTTTCAAACTCTAGCCTAAATTCCATGCAGAAAGACAACGCCTCAGGAATATGGTATTTCTAGGTCCTGTTTGCCAAGCCATAAGAAAACTAGATGGGAAATAAACCATTGCTCTAAAAAGGTTGTTTAGTCTTTGCTTGTTTGGAATCGTTTCAGTTGATGTTCAATAGTCTATGTCTTTCTTTTACTCAGAACATTTGTCTTTGTGTTTGAAATACTTGTGATTATTAGATTGATATAGTAAGTGTGAGTATTTTATTTAATTTATAGTTTTCTTTAATATAAATAATATAATAAAATATATTATCTTCTCAGATATATCACATGCGATACTATAACATGTTTGAATTTTAGAAACTTATCCAGATATTTCGAGATTTGTGTCTTAAATTTCAAAAGTTCTATAGTAGTTTGTCATTTATATTGATTTTCTAGATTTGGTATACATTAGTCAAAAGTTATACAATATGTGTCTAAAATTTTTTTCAAAAAGAATATCAAACTTTTCATAAACTGTTAATTGCTTTTTCTTACTTTCTTACCTGTACAATATTTTATTTAAACCTTTGGATTATCTTTTTGTTACCTACTCATTTGTCTTTTTAGTCCTTTTACGTATTCCTCATCCTTAAAATCTCAAGTAGAACCCTGAGTCTAAATAGAGTAGACACAAACAACCAATCGTATAAATCAAATATGTCTACCTCCCAGTCAATCAGGAAAATAAACAATGTCTGTGTCTTTTGTGGTTCCAGTCCTAGAAAAGATAAAGTTTATCTAAAAGCTACAAGACACTTAGGACAAGCCTTGGCATGTAGGAAAATTAACCTAACTTACAGGGGTGGTAGTTTAGGATTAATGGGAAATGTGGCAACAATAGTTAAGTCTGGCGGTGTCGAAGTCCTGGGAATTATTCCTCGACTCCTGGCTGAGGGGAACTTTTGTGGAAAAACAATATGTAGGGAGAAAAGAGTTTTAGACACCCTTGAATGTCATAAAAACATGATTGATAATTCTGATGCTTTTATAGCATTATCTGGTGGTCTAGATACTCTTGAGGAAATATTTGTGGTTGCTAATAGGGATTTATTGGGCTTTCATTTCAAACCCTTAGGACTTTTAAATGTAAATGGTTATGCTGTGGAGGAAAACTTTATTGTGGAATTGGGGAGACAAATCTTTGTTACTGCTTCATCCGGAATCCGACACTACAATGTCTAAGCTTAAATGGGAGAAGGAAAGCCAAAAGTGGCCATTTGATTTGAATCTTAGTCTGCAATCTTTTGGTTTCACCCATGGTGTATACGTCCATGTTTCATGAGTTATGAATAACCATTTTCCCCACACTCTGTGTTTCTCATGGTATGTTTTTATTAAAACCTTTAGATTTATTGACCCTAATGCCAAGATGGCTGATGATACGAAGTACTTGGTGCTCTCGAAACACATCCTATTTACGGTCTGATTTTTTGTTTATTGATGTTGTATTTGTTAGACATATATGCCCTAAGAAGTAAAAATGTAATAAGTTTTTGGAGACATTTTTATCAATAAAGAATTTATTTATTGTTTTTATACCAAATCTTTTCCTCTTTACGTTCATATTTGTTGAATGTATGTTAAGCAAACAATAGTCTTAGACTATCGGTCTAAACCTTAAGAATTGGGCATATGATGGACAGATTATGTGAAAGATACGATTCTTAAGGTGATGGTCTAAAACATAAGATCCGCAATTGAAGGAATAAAGTTGGGTGCTTTATTCATGTAAAGATTGTTATGTTGTCTATATCCCTATTGGGAGATAATTTGTCTTGACCATCGGTGGTGGACTCCGTGAATAGAAACATTGGTACGTTGTCATAGGTGACGATGTGTTGGAGAGGACATAAAGTGAATTGATTTGGATTAATACTTCTATCTTGGCAAATCGATTCACTTTAGACAACATTTGTATTGTATCTTAATCCTCAGATGAATAGTTTGCCTGTCGTCTTAACTTGTGTCTTTTGATGTACCAAAGGGTGACAACCATATCTTAATAGTGGTATGCATGCCGGTACGTTGGAGGCATGACTCTTGATAGCGTAGACTTGTTATTCATAGATATGGAATCCATAGCTCCTCTTTAGGAGTAGTGACATCCTCTTATATGCATTATCCTTTAATTGAAAAACTAGAGCACTCAACTGTTTAGATACATAGGTGTAACCGAATGGTATACTGTCTGTGGATGGTTAGTTTTTCGATGGTGAGATAATAGAACATAAGATAAAAATAATCAAGAAGGTAAGACAGAACTTGTCCTTAAGCCGATTATGGATAATCATATGGGATGCGATATACTATGATATGTCATGGAGACTTGGCTATACGGGCTTCGTATTCTATGTAGTTCAAGAGAACCGCTCCAAGCTTTTAGTGGAGTAGCGTTGGAGTTGATAATTATGAAATGTATATCTGGGATATTGGGTTTCATAATTATCGGGAGCTTAAACTATATAGGTCCATTTGGTCCCATTTGCTAGCTCACAAAATCCTATAACGATACGGCGTGCTTTTTTAATAATTGGTAACTTATGTCGGATTTATTAGATTGGTTGAAATTTGGAAGAATCAAATAATTCATGTATGTTTATCGGTTGAATTAATTTTGTGATAAAATTAATTCAAGATAAACTTGTTGAATTATTGGTATTGGATAATTCTTGTCTGTTGATCGGTTGATTTAATTTTGGATAAATTAGATCAAGATAAACTTGTAGAATTATTGAGAATTCATTTACTTTCTTAGAGATTAGCTAGATAAAGTTATTTTGATCAGATAACTTCTCTATTGAGTTATTTGAATTAAAACTGAGACTTTATCCTATAGAATCTTGGGTGAAAAATAAAAGATTTGTTGAGATTTTTATTCGGCTATTCGGCCTGCCGATCCACGTGTTCGGCCTGTCGATGAGGCTGTTCGGCCTACCGATCATCCTGATCGACCTGTTGATAAGCGAAGGATAAGATCACGCATTTTTTCACAGATCTTATTAGATATTGATCCAAACTTGATTCTGTTTCGAGTTTTTGAGAGCTAATCTGATAAGGACTGACCCTAGACCCAACCTCTTTCAATAAGGAGTAAGTCACTTGAGTTATTTAGATCAATTGAGAGATTAAGACCGATACTCTACTGGTGAGAATCTGAAAACTCTCTGAGAGCTTTTGTTTACAAATCACGAACACTAGCTTTAGGTTCTCTCGATTGGTTGGAAGGAGAGTCACTTGGTGGAAGAGCTGTATGTGTGAGCCCACACTCACTCCGATCGTGGATAGAGAATAGCAAAGAAGACCAGTTGGTTGAGGCTCTTATGGAACGTTACTTCTCTTTACGTTTTGCGAGAGCTTTTTGGCATACAAAGGTTAGTAAGATCTGGTTATTTTATGCATATAGCATGTCAAACTTGTGTTTTAGAAAATACTCTGATATTAAATTTTCACTGCTGTACTATTTTTTCAATAATTGGTATCAGAGCCATAGTTTTTATATAAATTTACGAGTTTGTGATCATACTATATGTATAAATTTTATGATCTTAATCTCTCCTATGCTTGAATTTAATTTTATAGAGAGTTGGCACTCTAGGTTTCTATATATTTTTATGTTGCCATAGATTATGTGGTGAATATTTATTAATTAATTATGGTTGATTAAATTGTTATTTAATTATTTATTAATTAATTAATTTATACGGGTTATGGTTCCTTAGAGGTTAGAATGTGTATCTAGGTTTTTCATGTAATTAGATGGCGGACTATCATCTCCAGTCTAGGAATTATTGTTTAATTTTTAAATTTGTAAGAATTTTATAATTAAATAATTATTCAAAAAAGACGGATCTAGAAAATTAATGATGGTGCTCCAAGGTATTTCCTAAGTCTCTAATTTTATGTTTTTGAATTGTTGAAAATAAAATTGATGAATTGCATTAAAAATTGTATTTTTTAGAATGGGAGATCTCTGCTCGGTCAGCAGATTCGGCTGGCTGATGGTCACAGATCGATAGGCCAGACTTGAGGTTCGACAGGCCGTCAATAGGGCAAAAATCAGGTGGCTCGATGGCAGGCCGAACTTTCATGAGTCAACAGGTCGATCTTCCTGATCGGCAGGCCGATCTGGGTGATCGGCCTGCCCACTGAGAGCTAGAAAATTTTCAAAAAAGTTGCAGTTTTTTCAATGCAGTTTTAATTTTGTTTTTGGGACAATTCTGAGAAACATTAAATTTGGATATGATCAAAAATATGAAGTATTCGATTCATACGGGATTGAAGAATTGAAGATGGACAATACATGAAAAAAGGATACAGCGTGAGGATTCAAGGATAAAGAATCGATAATATATGTCTCGATTATTCTCTTGTAATCTTAGTTTTCTATTCTCTAGGGTGGAACCATTATATTACGGTTATTTATTATTTGCTTGTAGCTTTGCTTGATTGCTTTGCTTGTCTGCATTATAATATGATTTGCCATGTATATTGATAACATGCCATATAGAATGCGGAGTGCCGCTCATATTAAAATTGTTCATGCATGATCTTAAAATAAAACCTTAATTTCAATAGATTGAGTGGGAGATGGTTTTTGAAGAGAGGACCTAAGGCTTCCATCGTTGGTCTATAGGCAGAACATGGTGGTCCCGGCCCTAGGAAAGGATTTCTATAATGTACCAGATTGGATCTCTGAGAGGATAAGGTATTTTAGCATGATTTATGATTACACATCCCTAGGTGGTGATTGTAAATCACGGATAAAATATTGAAATGATAGTTATATACTCATGTTAATTTTATTATTAACCTCTCCTAGGAGCTCTATTAATAGAATTAATGGCCAAAGAAACGATTATTAATATATGCTGGATCATACGGGAACTGGATGGCATATATTAATCAGGAAGGGATCCGTGTTCCTGATTGAATTTGACATGACTCCCCTAGGAGCTTGTTGAATTCTGAGTTGGGAATTATTGTTATAAGGTTGTGATATTTTTGAGGTTTTGACACATAAACACATTTGTATTTTTACATGATTCTGTTATCTTAATAAATTATTATTATATCTTTGCTTATGTTTGGTATATGATTCTTTATTGTAGATTAAAAATGTCTAAAAATGTTTTATCATCGATACTTGACAAAAACCTATTAACTAGAGAGAATTATAATGATTGGAAATAGAACCTGGATATCGTCCTCTCCTTTGAGAAACTGAAATATGTACTGACAACCTCTTGTCCTCCTAGGCCTACGGGAGACTCATCTATTGAGCAATTCCAAGCGTATGATCACTAGAAAGATGCTAATGATCAGGCCCGCTGCTATGTTATGGCTAGCATGAATAACGTGCTGCAGGCTCAACATCAGGATTATGAGCCTGTGAAGCAGATCTTGGATAATCTTGAGGATATGTTTGGAGGCTAGGCCATAACAAAGCTGCAAGGGATGCTTTGGAAACTCTTAAACTGTAACCAAAGACCGGGGACATCTGTAAAGGAGCACATGATGTTGGTCATTGGTTACCTCGCTAAGGCACAAACCAATGGAGACGACATCGATGCTGAAACTCAGATGACTATGGTCTTTGAGACTCTGTCAAAGGAATTTATTCCATTTAGAGCTACTTTTAATTTAAGCAATAGACAGGATATAACATTGACTAAATTAATGAAACAGTTATAGGAGTTTGAACTACTAATCAGGGAGTCTCCTGCGGGTGGAGAGGCCAACATGGAGCTGCTTCTGGTTCCAATCACAACTCTAGGAATGGAAAGAAGCAACGGGCCAAGAATGGGAAGTCTTCTATTCCTGCTACCACCAAGAGCAAGAAGAAGAAGAAGAAGAACCCGAAGAAGCTTAAGTGCTTCTTCTATGGGAAGGTCAAGCATATCAAGAAGCATTGCAAGGACTTCCTTTCCAAAAGAGGTAGGTGTGATCTTCTATATTTAGAAACTTGTTTGGTTGAGGAATCAAGTGACATTTAGGTCATAGATTCCAGTGCAACTAATCATGTTTGTATTTCTCTGTAAGGGTTCAAAGAAATGAGAAGTCTACTGCATGAAGACTTCACGCTTCGGATGGGCGATGGAACCTTGGTCTCAGCGGAAGCAGTGGGAGATGTCCATCTTTATTTTAATAATTATAGGAATTTATTTTTGCAAGATTGTTTTTATATTCCTAAATTTAAAAGGAATTGAATTTCTGTAGCTTGTTTATTTAAAGACTCCTATTTGGTTTCTTTTAATGATAAAGTGGTTATTCGTAAAAAAAAAATCTTTTATTTGTTCTAGGATGGATGCAAAATAATCTATATTTTATCAAACCTGAGATGGACTTATTGCTTAATGCTGAGATGAATGATATTAACTCTAAAAGACTTAAAACTTCTCACTCTAATAAGACTTATCTTTGGCATTTACGCCTTGGTCATATTAACCTGAATAGGATTCAAAGGTTGATAAGGAATGGACCTTTAAGTCACTTAAAGGTGGAATCTATACCTCAATGTGAATCTTGTTTGGAGGGTAAAATGACCAAAAGACCATTCAGGTCTAAGGGCAATAGGGCCGAAAGGGTTCTAGAATTGTGCATAGTGATGTTTGCGGACCAATGAACATCCGGGCACAAAGAGGGTATGAGTACTTCGTCACTTTATTGACGATTACTCAAGATATGGGTATATGTACCTGATGCACCATAAAAGTGAAACTTTTGACAAGTTCATGGAGTTTCAGGCTGAAGTAGAAAAGCAATTGGGTAGACCCATGAAGGCACTTTGATTCGATTGAGGTGGAGAATACCTTTCTGATGAGTTCTTGGAACACTTATTAGAGAATGAGATTTTATCCCATTTGACTGCGCCGGGCACTCTGCAACAGAGTGGCGTAGCGGAAAGAAGAAGTAGGACTTTATTGGACATGATTAGGTCCATGATGAGTTATGCATCATTTCCTTTATCCTTTTGGGGATATGCACTACAAACCGCATGTTATCTTTTGAACAATGTGCCTTCAAAATCGGTCCCTAAAACTCCTCACGAGTTGTGGACGGGTAGGAAGATATTCTTAAACCATATTCGCATATGGGGATGTCCGGCTCATGTCCTGTTTAAGGATCTGAATAAGTTGGAAGCATGTTTGAAAGTTTGTGTGTTTGTAGGATATCCAAAAGGGACTAAAGGGGGTTATTTTTATAACCCAAAAGAAAATAAAGTCGTGGTTTCAACTAATGCAACTTTCCTTGAGGAGAGTTACATGTACAACTTTAAACCTCGAAGCAAAGTGGTGCTTGAGGAGTTAAGGAGTGATCTAATCACTCCTGAGGTTTCGAATGAAACCATTCCGATTGGTGTAGAAAAACCAAACAAACTTGAACAACAACCTGAGGGGCTTCGGCGTAGTGGGAGGATCGGGCGTCAACCTGAAAGGTATATGTTCAATGAGGAGGTCTTCTTGGTTGAACTGGATGAACATGATAGGGATCCTTATACTTACATAGAGGCTATGGAGGATGTTGATTCAAAACTCTGGACAGAGGCCATGAACACAAAGATGAAGTCTATGGAGACTAATTAGGTCTGGGAGCTTGTGGATCTTCTCGAAGGGGTAAAACCCATAGGGTGTAAGTGGATCTACAAGAGGAAAAGAAGAGTGGATGGAAAGATTGAAACCTTTAAGGCTAGACTAGTAGCTAAGTGTTATACGCAAAAAGAAGGAATTGATTATGAGGAAACCTTTTCGCCTGTAGCCATGCTTAAATCCATCCGGATTCTCTTATCCATAGCTGCCACTCTCGACTATGAGATATGGCAGATGGATGTCAAGACGGCTTTTCTGAATGGCTATCTTGATGAGTCTATTTATATGGAACAACCAGACGGGTTCAAGGTCACGGGTCAAGAGGGTAAGGTTTGTAAGCTGCTGAAGTCAATTTATGGACTTAAGTAGGCTTTCTGTTCTTAGAACATAAGATTTGATCAGGTGATCAAGACTTATGGGTTCTCACAAAATGTGGATGAGCCATGTGTTTATAAACACATTAAGGATAGGAAGGTGGTTTTTCTATTGCTCTATGTAGATGACATTCTGCTAATTGGCAATGACATCGGGGCATTGCCATCGACCAAATTATGGTTGACTAAGCAGTTTGATATGAAGGACTTGGGTGAGGCTAATTTTGTTCTGGGTATCCAGATCTTTTGGGATAGGAAGAACAAAGTGATAGCTTTGTCTCAGGCCGGCTACATAGATAAAATCCTTAGAAGGTTTGCAATGCAAGATTCCAAGAAAGGTGGGCAATCATCTAGGTCTGGAATTACTCTTTCTAAGAAAGACTCTCCAAAGTCTTATGAAGAAAGAGAATACATGAAGAAGGTGCATTATGCTTCAGCAGTGGGTAGTCTCATGTATGCCATGCTTTGCACACGATCAAATATTAGTTATGCGGTCGGGATTGTAAGTCGATTTCAGGCGGATCAAGTACCAAACCATTGGGTTACGGTAAAGCATATTTTCAAGTACCTGAGAATGACTCGAGGGTATATGCTTGTGTATTTGGGTGAGGACTTGACTCCTCTAGGATACACTGACTCGGATTTTTAATCTTGTCTAGATTCTAGGAAATCGACTTCAGGTTTTGTGTTTACTCTGGGCGGCGGTGCCATCAGTTGGAGAAGTGTGAAGCAAGATTGCACTTCGGATTCAACGATACAGGCCGAGTATGTGGTAGCTAGTGATGCTTCGAAAGAAGTAGTGTGGCTCCGCAAGTTCCTTGGGGATCTTGAGGTAGTTCCTAGTATGGATAAGGCGGTATCATTGTACTGTGATAACGGTGCAGCGGTAGCTAATGCTAAGGAACCAAGATTTCACAAGAAGAGTAAACATATTGATCGGAAGTATCATGTGATAAAGGACTTCATTGAGGACGGGCATGTCACGGTGTGCAAGATCACATCAGAGGACAATTCAGCTGATCCATTTACGAAGACACTTACTGGGAGAGTTTTTGAGAAGTATGTGGAAGCTATGGGGATACAAGATTTATTGTATTTTCTCACTTAGTGCAAGTGGGAGATTGTTAGACATGTATGCCCTAAAAAGTAAAAATGTAATAAGTTTTTGAAGATATTTTTATCAATAAAGAATTTATTTATTGTTTATATACCAAATCTTGTCCTCTTTACGTCATATTTGTTAAATGTATGTTAAGCAAACAATAGTCTGAGACTGTCGGTCTAAACCTTAAGAATTGGGCATATGATGGATAAATTATGCGAAAGACACGATTTTTAAGGTGATAGTCTAAAACATAAGATCCACAATCGAGATAATAAAGTTGGGCGCTTTATTCATGTAAAAATTGTTATGTTGTCTATATCCCTATTGGGAGATGGTTTATCTTGACCATCGGAGGTGGACTCTGTGAATACAAACATTGACACATTGTCATAGGTGAAGATTTTGTTGAGGGATTTGATATTTAGAATATAATTGATGTCCCAAGCCAATGAACAGAAACATGGTGATCCATATTTGGAGCTAAAATAGCACAGAGGGTGTAGAGTCAAAAGCGAAATCATTATAGAATTGTGATTTTTACTAGTATAGTTAGATTTTGAAATTTCGAGGACGAAATTTCTTTAAGGGGGTAGAGCTGTGATACCTGTTATTTTTCTAACCGGTATTATGGTAATTAAATTAATTATTAGTGTGCCAATTAAAAATTTGTTTCATTTAAAATCTATTTCACAATATTTATTTCTACTTATTTTTAGAATTTTTTTAAATTTCCTATATTTATTTAGTATATTCACCAAAATGCCATGGTAGACCCTCTTTTATTATCTTTCTCGTATAATGGTTAAAAAGAAAATAAATAAACAAGTAAAGAGAATATAAGACTTGAATCAAATAAATCGCATGCCTTGGTTCCCCACAAAGGCCTTATCCCCTTTCTTTTCTTTCTTTTTGTGAGTCTCTTAAAAAGACTATTCACTTGTATGCCTAAAGCCATCAACTCCTAAAACATATTGGACAACTTATTTTCTCTCACATTTCATATCACTCACCTTTTCTCTCCTTCTTTATATTTCGTCTTTCTCCTTCACGTTCTCAATTTGATCAAAAAGTTCAATCTCAACTTAGGATCTCTTTTCTCAAGCAAAGAGTTAAACCTAATAACTTCTCAAGGAAACAAGGTAGAGTTTCTAACTACAAACCCAAATTCTTCTCTGCCTTCCCTTTATTCCAAGTTACTAGGTTTAGATTATATAATTGTTTTTCATTTCGTGATTTGGGCTTCTGCTTTTATATACATGCAAGTTGAATTGTGTTTGTTTTGAGTTTGAATCCTATTTAGATCATGTTTTTGTAAAGTTCTGCAAAAGTCAATGTTTGAGAATTTTTAAACATGTTTTACGCATAAAAATTTTGGGGAAAAAGATTTACATGTTTTATTGGCATGATAATCTATGGTTTTTGTGTATTTTTTTCATGCTCTGGGATTTGTTAAAATAGGTCAGACTAAGCTTTGAAGCTCAAAATCTTTAAAAACAGAAAACTAGAGTTTTCTAGATTTTGCCTCAAGCAGTAGGCCGAGCTTAATCGGCAAGCCAATTAGATAATCCAAATTCATATGTTTTCATCGTTTTGTGTTACAAAATGTTCCAAAGATTTCATATAAATGATTATGGCACACTAATAAGAATAGATGATAAATTGGTATGATTAGGGATTAGGAATTTTAGTTAAAGTATGGTTATTTTATACGTCATACGATGACGGAGTACTTAGAGCTTACGTGGTGAGCTTGTTATTATAAGCTGGAAGTTATCAATAGGGTAATTCGCGAAGAGGTAGGGATTCTATTACTCATCTTTTGTGAGATTTTTATGGAATTAAAATTGATTATTTTACCACAAGATATATATATCTATGTTGAACTGCTATTATATGAGTATCACATATGAAACTATGACATGAACTCGTCCTGTATTGTACGGCAAGGAACATAATGAATTGACACATGTTGTTATAAATTGAAAAGCATGGTTAGGAAAACTGACTCTATAAATAATGATTGAATCTAGAGAAATGGTGAGACATGAAGAGGACAGCGGTTACATCCTTGGGCATGAATACCCTAAAAGGTAAAATATGAGGGAGGTGATGACGCTCCTTTGGGTCGAAAGTCTAGAACGCACTGTATAGGAATCGACTTAGTGAGGGCTCGGGGCTTAATGTCCCCTCACCAGAACACCCTTGGAATGTTTGGAGGGTGATCAAGAGTGCCCATTTGGGTTTCGTTGAGTTGAGTGATATGATATTCTATTACATAGTGGTACAGATGAGCATAATTGAATCCTAAATTAATGTATATATATGTATGTATGGAACTTGGTAAGAATTATCATAAGATATCCACTAGAATTGAACATGATAAAATTGATGAATAATGATGAGAACTAACTAACCATACACGTTTTAATGTGGTAAGGATAAAAACCTAAAGGTGAGTAATGGTTTTCCCTACTGAGCATGTTGTCGCTCATTCCCTCATATTTTTATCTTTTTAGGACTCATAATGTGTGAGGTGGTGACAAGATACATAGTTGAAGAAGCTATATAGTTGTATTACGATGGAATTGTATCATTTGTTGAGAATGTTCTTCATGGAAATATAAGCATCGATTGTTACTTTCTATAACTGTATTAAGATATATTGAGGGTTGAAATGATGATGATGATAGTTTTGTATTATTAAATTTAAGGTGCTGCATTAAACTATAGTTTAATTGTTGTTTATATTTTTATTTTTGATTTAAGGGTTTTCATTTGAGTCCTAGGCAACCTTGTTTTTAAAGTTTTACTTTTATTTTTGATTTGATTTTAATTCATTACAAACTGTTAACACTCATATAGGTGCATTACAATAAAAGAAAAGGGAAAGAAAAAAAATCACAAAACCCAGCTCCCTGCCCACCACCAACCCCACCTCTATATAACCACCCTCAAACTTGTAGCCCTTCCTGGAGCCCCCCAACCCATTGGCCATCTCCCTTCAAACCATCAAAATAAAAGGGAAAAAAAAAACCCAAAACCTAGCGCCCCCTGTCACCCACCCCTGCCCATTGCCCCCCCTCCCACGCTAGCGACTGCACCTCCTCTCAACCACTCCCAAACTCCAACGTCCTTCCTAGAGCCCCCTAGCCCATCGGCCATCTCCCCTGAAACTAGCAAAATAAAAGATCTGAATTTTTAGAGTAGATCTTCTATTTTTAGGAATATTAGATCTCATCTTTATTTCAAAAAAAATCTAATTTTAATAATATATATTTATTGTCTTTTACTTTTTTATTGTTTTTATGTTTTAATTATAATTTATTTAAAATATATTAGGTATCTTATAAAATACTCTTACAAAAATGGTCGTGTAACCTTCATATTATGTACATTTAACATTCGTCTGGTTAAATTGATCCTTCAACAACTAAAAGAAAAGGTTAGGAATTATTAAATTTAAAAAAAAAAGTTGGGGACCAAAATCATACTTTCGTAAGAGGTTAGTGACTAACTTGACAAATTACTGTTTCTATTACTCCACAACTGTACCTTTAAGAGCCAAACAAAAATAGCGTGTTTAGGAAGTGAATTGGAAATAAGTATTATTGAACTCAAAATACTGTAGCATATGAGAGCTTTACATGGTAGCATATTTTTGCTTTACATTGTTTGAGTTAGAACTCACTTTACCAAACTCCTTAAAATTTTAATTATTGCTTATGATAGGCCTTATACTTGTGACGTTGTAGGAGATTATGTTATCTTAATGTCCCTAGAACTAGCAGAATGGGGCAGCTGCTAAGGAGATTTGAGATATATATATCGATAAAATTAGGCCAAAGTCGTTGAGGAAAAAAAAAAGAAGAAGAAGAAGAAGAGAAGAGAAGAGAAAAAGAAAACAAAAAAAGCTTGGTCTGAAAACCAAGCCTTTCTTGTGGCTATAACTATTTTGTAGTGCCCAACAAGGTCTTAAAAGGGTCAAGTCAAGGAAAAAAAAAAAAAGAACAAACAAAACCACTTTGTGCTCCCATTCCCACTTCCCATGAGTTGATACTGTTCATGAAGCGTCTTTTTTTTCCCCCTCCCCTTCTTGGTCTTCTAACAGAAAAAGAAACCTTATTCACTTGCATAAGATGCTTTTGTTTGATTTTTTTTTTAACATCTGTTCCACCCACTCATCGTAACGCCCCTGAATTTCAAAGCAAGGTTAGTTATGTTAAGTTTAGTTATTAAGTGTGCCAGAGTAAATTTTGTTGATAGTTTTAGTCATTTAAAGATATTGTTGCATTTGTCCTATTTGAAAATTTGAATTTTAGTGTTAAAAATACCAAATGACATTTTACCCCACATTTTTCCATATTTACGAAAATGCCATTGGGCCTTTAAATTTCCTTTTTCTTTTTCCTTTCCCTTCCCATTTCTCACGATTACTCTCTCTCTCTTTCACTCACCTCTCTCTTTCCCTCTCGCCGTCTCTTTCTCTCTCTCATTCTCTCAAAAATTTTGATTTCAAAATCGAGTCCAAGCTTCGATTTAGCAGATTGGAGGCTTAGGAACGTGATTAAGCAACCACAAACACGATTCAAGGATTGAATCAAGGTTAGTTTTCAAAATTTTAAAACTTTTTCAATTTTCATTGTATTTTGCAACCTGAGCTTTGATGAGCTTAGATAATGTTTAATCTAAGCTTATAGGACTTGTTTTACAATGAATCTAAGCTTTATTTGAACAAAAATTGAATTAATCAAGTTTTTGTATTTTTCTTTGATTTTCAAATCAAAGGTGAAATTGAGTTTAAATTTGAAAAAAATGCTTTAAATGTGTTCTATTATGGTTTTCTATGCTTTATATATGATTTTCATGATCTGGGAATTGAAAAATAGGTTTTAAATTTGAATTTTGAGCTTGGGGAGGTCGAGACTTGAAGTCTCGGCTTCCTAGATTTTTCCAGTTCAGTAGGCCAAACTACGTGCTCGGCAGGCCAGATTCATCTGTTCGGCAGGCCGAACCTGGGAAAAGTTCAATGGCCGGTCCTGGTTGGTCAGCACAATTCGGCAGGTCGATTCAGGGTGTTCCGCAAGCCGACTGTGGACTTAGAAAAATTATGTTTTTACTATGGTTTTCAATGTTTGATGATTCCGAAATGTTACAAAAAGAATTATGATTTTGGATTATGATTATTTTGAGTTAAAGGCACACTGATAATTAAATTAAAATAATGATATTTGTTAAATATTATTTTTGATCTTAAATACAGTTTTTAAGGTTTTGAACGTATGTGGAAAGTACGTTGGATTTTATTTGGAGCTTACGTTATTGGATTTTAATGAGGTGGGATATTGCTATCCCTTTCTTTGGTAGCCCCTTTTAAATTATTTGGCTAAAGTTTATTTCTTAAATGTTTTCTTTAAGAATGATTTTGGTGATTGATTTTGAAGAATTGAATTTCGATATTCCTTTCGGATTTCCAAAAACCCGTACGGTGATGTTTGTCAAGTTTTATTTAAGTAAGTACTAATTGATTTTTATTAACATCTTGAGATTAGATTATCAATGATATTTTATCTATAAATGTTATTTTTAAATAACTTGTTTTTAAATAATTATCATACTGAGCCTTCCGCTCACGTTTTCCTGTTTTTAAAATCCCACTTCCAGGTTAAGGAGGAAGGATGGGCCCAGGATCGAAACCTAGCTCTTTGGATTGAAATGGTATTTTCTTTAGAACTGTGGTATGATGCGTGTACTGTACGACTTGTCCCAGTGTTGATGTCATTTCCGCCTCTGTTAATAGTATATTTTAATTTATCTTAAACACGATGATTTGTGATGAATTTTAATGATTTTGTATTATTGATATTATGATTTATTTATTTATTTATTTATCTACTCACTTTTGTGGTAAGCATCCACGTGATGGCGAATAATAATAGGATCTCGGCCCCACCTTCGTGACATTCACGTGACGGTGACTGCCGATGTTATTATTTATTTTGATTATATTTATTTATTTTTCACGTATATTTATACTCTTTTCTCTATTTATCTAAAATTCCCCGACCCTTTCCCAGGACGTCACACTCATAAAAGCAACTGAGTAATCATACCCGAAAAGCAACGACATATTGATATATATGGCATCGATATGTATCAATGCATCCATCCACCACCCGGATTGTTCCCACCTTTATTGTTGACTGTTCAGATTTAAAGGGACGTTCGTGATCGGTTCAGGGAGCCGGAAAGAAAATAATAATCTGCTTTTGTCGGTAACCGGTTAATCGCAAGTGATGAGAGCACTTAGCCCAACAACAAAGAATATATACCGATAAACATTTTTTTTTTAATTTTTAAGATACTCAACGACAACACTATTGATCGATGTATAACCATTAAGGGATATTACCAAATAAATACTCTACAATCCACGTAACAAGATATTCTTTTTTGTTAGATGCGAAATCGAATCTAAAAAACAAGTATTCTTACTCTTTCTCATCAAATATGGTTAAGGGTGTGTGAACTGTGAAGAAACGATCATTGTCGATGCCTCCTCCATGGCACACCAAAATATTGCATCCCCACCCCTTCTGATCTGTTGCCCCCCGTTTCAAGAAACCTACCACCCATTGGCCTCCTCTGGCAATGTCGCTGTCCCCACCCTCCAAAAAGTTCAATCTGATTGAGAAGATAAATTCTTCTGATCAGGAAGATCAAGATTTTTATTTATTTATTTATTTTGGTAGTGGTAGTAGTAGAAGAAGTAGATGAGAAGAGGAGGATAATAATGTCGAAGAGATTTTTTACTTTTTCGTGAGATTTTTTTAGATGAGAATTTTCTTTTAAAAAATAATTATGTTTTTGTTAGAAGAAAAAAATAAGTGTTTGTATGTGTGAATCACTCTAACAAATGTATAAATTAAGTTTATGCTGAGTCATACATGTACGAAAGGTGGGCAGCCAGACACTTTTTTATCTTTCAATATTTCATATAAAATTGTATAAAAATTTATATACTAACTTTCTTAAGATTATATTCTGTCCTCCTCTCCCCCAAAATTATCTGTCGCATTCATTTAATTTTTTTTTTTAAATGTTAGCATAAGCTTCACCTTCCCGTATTAATTTTATGGCTCCACTCCTAATTACAGGGGCTAATAAAGACCGATGAGTAATAGAAATTAACTCTAGATTCATAGGACAGATTGACATAAAAATTGACATGTTATTAAAACGAAAATGAGGTTTTTAAAATTAATAGGCATACTATTTTATTAAAATTTTATTGAGAGAATTGTTGTTGGGTTTATTAAAGGGAAAGTGAGGTTTTGCAAAAAAGAAAAAAAAAAGATTAGGCAAGAAATAGCTAAGTTAAAAAAATTATTAAAAAATTTGAGGCTAACATTTATTGTTAATATGAATGAAAAAAGTTATAAATAATAATAATAATAATAATAATAATAATAATATCGTCTTTGAACAAATTTGTAAGTTAATCTTATCAACTTTGCAAATTATTGACGCAGTTCAATTACTATCTGATTTAGAGCTAACTGAAACATCATAGCCTGATTTAGAGCTTCAATTACCATAAAAAGTTGCCAAGTTACGTTGCAAATCAACCAACGGTACTATTTTAATTTACATTGTCACATGATCGCTTATCAATATATTGTCCCACAAACGCGTCAACAGAAAGCCCAGAAATTTGTCACATAATTACAAAATTGCCAGTTTATTCGTGGTTTAACAATTAACTTCAGGTAGCCCATCAATTACACTCTGACTTACATAGCCGAAAACATACCACGTGGGGTAATTAAAAAATTAGAAAATTAGAAAAGCAACTTAAAAAGGCTAAATGCCCGCTACGTTTGTGGGGGAGGGGATGATTCCAAGCTCCTTTCGTCCGTCCACGAGCTTGATGGCCCGGAATATCTGACGAAGTCATTGTGTTAACAGCGTTCTCTTCGAGCCAATCGAAGTTCTGCACATTTCAGATGGTGGTAAAGTGAGGCGAGCTCTTCCTCATTCAGTTAGATTATTCCATAAGATATGCTTAGTTTGACCCTTTTTCTTTTTGTTTAAATCTTCATATAGAATGCTAACAAAATCCTATATGCATGCACAACTACATAACTATATGTATATATGATATATATATATATATATGTTTTTTTTTCCCCCTTCCTTTCTCTTTTCTCAGCTTTATTTTTACTAACTTTTATCTTTTACAATTAACAGCTAATTTGACACAAGATAGTTGTTGGTTTTCTAAAACGATTTTAAATGAAATATACGGAAACATGGTAAAGGTGTGGAACATATATAACAAAAATTTACATAAAACTTTTGTAAAACAACAATATAGAGTATATTAATTTAACGCTTAATAAATATAAATATAATTTTGTGCTTACCCAGTTCAAGAGGAGATGTCATAGATCTTCTTTCAAGAAACATTCTCTAAATGAAATTACAGTCTTCCTCGCCTAGTCCTCGGCATTGATTGGACGACTATGTGGGCATAGAAGGGAATTAGGCTTTTTCATGATCACTCAACTAACATTTAGCCTCCCACTAATCTCCGCACATGAACAAACTAAAACTAGGAATGGAAGAACTTTTCTTGTCTTTTCTTTCTCTCTTTACATGCATACTACTAAGGTTTACTTGCAGAGTCTTTGCTGTCTAACCAAGACTCTCAATTGTGTATAAAATAAATAAAGGAGGTTTTTATTTATAGAAAATATGAGACCTAATTAATTCTGTAAGCTTCTTTTATTTTAATTTTAAATATCATATATTTAATTAAAATAAATGTGATAATTCTTTCCTTTCCTTATCTATTGTAGGCACCATACATAGATATCATATTTGTGTGTGTAGTGCCAACGAGGAAAAAGGAGAGAGAAAAATATGATTGTTATCCAATCTGATTTGTTTTTAAATTCAAAGTTCCTAATTTTGGATTAGATCACATTTATCAAAATTAGAACTTTCTAGTAAAGAAACTTGGTGAACAAATCTTGGACTGTACAAAGAACCCTTCCATGTACAGATACACACCATACACGGTGGGTCCAATATGTGTCTTCGAAAATAAATTACTATATATTTATTATTAAATAATTTATTATTTAATAATTATAAATTAATTCATGAAAAATGTATTTGGAGTGATATTTAATTTAGAATTCCATAATTATAAATTAATTAATTAAACCACTAATTTTACTTGTCCAAACAGTATTTACAAGAATGGCTAGGGGGACTAATGGACTCATAATTTCAAGCTTCAATAAAACTAATATATTAATTAAACTCTTTAATTAATATATTATTTTTTTATTAATTCCAATGTTACTTTATTAAAAACTTAGAATTGCACTCTTACAATCCTAGATATAATTACTCATACTTTAAAGTTGTTTATTTGATAAGTCATTATATATAAGTTGATCCTCCATAAATAATTCATAATTATAGCTAGGAAAATCTATTAACGTATCTAATTATATCTTTATCCTTAAGTACTATTAATCATCTAATGAGTAATAAATGTATGAACTTAATTACAAATTGAATGCTTATATTATTTAAAACTAAAATTAACACTCAAGAAAATTATTCATCTATTTCTCGTTAGAGAAAGAATGGATTCCTTCTTATGATATTAACATTCCCGACTACTAACTTCATCATGCCTCCAAAATGCAAAGGATGGAATAAGATTCTCGAATCCATACCAAGTAAATCAAAAGACATAATTTCACAAATAGGAGTCGGATAATAACTCAAGATTAAGATCATCTTATATATAACTGACAGATTAGAATTAGCTATATTTGAATGGAAATTATTTAGTTGCTTATATCACATCATGTTCCTATCCTATATAATCTTCTTATGTATAGTGCGATCATTTAATGACTCACTATATTATGGTCCAGATAAGACCATTTTATCCTTAATGAAAATGGCATACACTAGTTGTAATATCTAAAAAATTAATTAGTTTAAATCTAGAATTTAATGAAGATTTAAACGATGAATTTTTTTCGTAGATTTTCTTATTTTGTTATTATGCAATTATGTGATTAAGATATAAGAAAATTCCATGTGCATATTGTGTGCAAATTGTCATACATTAAAGTGCGTTTGTATGTACAAATTTTGTGAGTGAAATACTCAAAAAATTTTAAATGTCTTAAAAAGCAAAATTAATGTCACATGGGTTGAATTAAAATCCAATTTTTAATAAAAATACCCATTAAGTAAATATTAATTTATAAGATCAACAAATCATGTAAAAGTCTTAGGCAATATAAGAGTTGACAACATATTAGTTAATTAAATTGGTATAGATTTTTGTATCTGCAATCCACCAAGTTTTCAAATGCAATGTATAGAGACACTCAGAAAAGTATAGTGATCGATATAGTAGAATTATACAGAATGAATACCCACACAGATAGTTGAACTTTTGATAGGAATTAAATAGTATGAGTACACAATGTACTTGAATATTTTTAGACTAAAAGAAAAAATATCTCCTCAATGCCATAATGATAAAACAAGAAAAATGCAGTTTAGAATGGATTTAAACTGTAAAAGTAAAACCTAGGTAGACAAAGTGTACAAAAAGTCAATCCATTTGTACCTCAAAAATTGTGCAAAATTTCTCCTTAATTCTCTAATAAAATCTGGTTTTCAAGAGGGGTTTTTGTAGCAAAATTTTTGTTACATTTAGGTCTTTAGACTAATGGCCTATAAATACCAAGGGACCAATTTGAAAACCATATTTTTTCCCTCTCTAAGTTTTGCTCCAAAGGCCAAAATTAGCTCCATTTTCTTTCCCAAAATCCATACCTCTTTGAGCAAAATGTCCTTAGGGGTTGTTTCCAAATCATGGCTTAAAATAAAATGTAGATATTATTCAAGTTTATGCTTTATTTCAAGAGTATGTCTCATATTTAAGATGGATTTTTTCATGTGCATATCTATGTTATTCTATCATTAATTATTGCATACAAACTAGATAAATTTACATTGATATAAACTAATTTATTTTAACAAAATCTTACAAGTTTGTTCTTCATTCCACTCTCCACTAATGTGGAATGACAATAAATAAAAGATTATTAGGACTTTATTCGGCTTGCAATATAAGACTAGGGTAAAAAGTTCAGATGAAAGTTAAATTTAAAGCTTGATTCACCTATAAGATACTTACATTATTCTCGACTCTTTGAAATGTACAAATTGTTACCTAAGTAACGAACCCAGACTTGAAGTAAACTCTCATTTGACATCCACTTTTTATTCTTTTTTTTTTTACTTTTCTTTTCTTTACTTTTTTATCTTTTATTTTTAATTATTTTTTTGAATTTTTGAATTTACAGACATATAGAATAAACAACTTGCTTTCATAACCCTTCCTATCCTCCCTTAACATTAGCATAATCCAAAATACATTTGAACCGAATGAATGAAAGGTAAAAAGAAAGGATATGAAATTATTAAAAAGGTTAAGCTAAAAATTTATGGGAGACAAAGAAAATGAAACAATAAGCATAACAGGGTAACAAAGGATATAAAATGTATAAAGATAAGCTTGAAAGACTCAAATGATTCGAAGATGACTTAAATTATGTCCTTAACTTAGTATTATTTAGGATTTTGCCTTAAGAAGGGTTCAAACAAATTATAAGATTTTATAAAGATAAATCAAATTATATTAACAAAAACAATCTCTAAATTAGTATAACAAATCAAAGTTTAAGATTAAGTTCTCAAATTTTGAGAGAAATCAATCTAAATGTAAGGCTAACAAAAGAAATTAACATAAGCTTAAACAATACTTGAATTTTATAACAAGACATGATTTAGCCATGTTTCTTTATCGGACATGAGGCATTTTAGAAACAAAAAAAAAAAAACAAATATTTACAAAACATTTTTTAAGTTTTTAAAATTTTTTGATTATTTAAAGATTTTTCAATTTTTAGTTTTTTTTTAATCAGATGCGGATGCTGACAAACTCAATAGAATAAAATATTATACAAACATGATTAGGACATGTCTTAAGAATGCTTAAGACTTCATAACTCAGCTATCCTAAACATGCATGCATGCACACAATATGGAGAATATAAGCATCAATGAAAATATATGAAAAATGACATTCTCAGACCAAATTGAGACACATTTCAAAACTAACTCTTTCACTCAGCCATCTCAACACTAAACAAGAATATTAACAGTTTTACAAATAGCACACCATTTTTTTTTTGGTTTTTTTTTTTGGGTTTTAGAACAAGTCTCATTTTAGACACACAAAAACAGACTCAAACATGAAAAATTTTGGCATAAATTTGAAAAATTTTGACACAAACTCTCTTCCCCCAACCTAAATTGGATATGTTTAACAAGATTAAGTAGAAAAAGTAACAACATATATATAAGAATTGTTATTCAAAGCACAAAAAGAAAAATAAACAAAATATAAATAAACATGATGTAAGTAAAATTGAAAGATTAAAGAGTTTAAAAAGAAAGATCTAAAATTTGTTTGCGCTTCCCACTAAACTTTGAAGTTGTAGTGTCTGCCTCAGAAGTGATGACTTGTATTTTCTCGAGCAATTCCTCAATAGTAGGTGTAGAGATAAAAATATTTCTTCCTAAATTTACAAGAAAATTTTGTACCATAGCAGTATCTAGAAAACTTAAAAGACTATAAAAAAAAACCACTAACATTAAACACACCTAGTGGTTTATTAAGAATACCTAACTAATATCAACTAGCTATGACAAACATTTATTCTTCAGTTCCTATACCTCTTGGTAAAACAATGAAAGCATTTGAGTGACGAATCATAAGTTTTAAATGATTAGGGATATTGTTGACAATTTTCTCGATTCATATGGTTTTATCACAAAGATTATCTTGAACAAGAAAACGAGGGATAATATCTAGGACTTTTCTTGCTTTGGCTCTAGCTATGACAATTCCCATTAAACTAAGACTACTCCCTCTATTCACAAGATTTATCTTTTTCTTAGCTAAGACTTGCCTTAAATGGAATGCAACATTCAAATAGTCATTACCCTTTCTTGAATTAGAACCAGAAAATACATAGATGTTTTTGAAATTCAAAGATGATTGGGACAAGGACTCCATAATAGTTTTTAAGAATCTAAGACTCTTTTTTTAGATTTTTATTTTTTTTAATTGAAAACTTTTTACACTACTCTGAGTAAGACTCTAACGTCGAGTAAGATATAATACATAATCGAGTGTAATCGAAGACAAATGGGCAAGCGAAGATAGATGAAGACAAATATGACTCAACTGTGGAACTTTTAAAATTTTTACTTTAAAAATTATTCAACTTTTGAAAAATTAAACAAAACTGTACAACTTTTGAGAAAATTGGAAAAAACTAAAACGTATACGACACATCAAATACCTACCAAATAGTGTATCTGACAGATAAGATAAAATATATTAAAAATAAATAGGACAAACACAATAATTAAATAAACAACTACTGTAACAATCACAATAAAAAAAATCCTTTTTTTAATTTTTTAATTTTTTTCTTTTTGATGAAAATTTATTTGAGAATGAACAAAAACTCATGTTCATCAAAATGTACCTAGAGAAAATCCATTACTCTGCCATTTTGATGATTTATCACTAAAACCAAGTTCATATCTCAAATAATTTCTCAACAAATTTTTTTTTAAAGAAAGCAAAAACATACAAAAACTAAAAATACTACAGATTTGGCTTAGAACCAAACAAACCAAGTGTCTGTTTCCCTTCTAACATTCCTGTAAACTGAACAATTGGGTCTTTTAATGTTATATTCCCTAGACATTTTTTTTCTACATGAAACTGAGGCCAAAGTTTATAAATGGCTCCTTGAACAGAACCACAAAGATGGCCTAAAAGAGAATCTTGAAGATCATCTAAGTTTTCTTTAGAAAGCCCATCTTTATAGAGAAGTATTTTATCCTCCTTATTTATAGACGTAAAACCTTTTGACTTGCAGCTATGGTCACAATTTTGACGAGAACACTAAGGACACTTTGAAACTCTAGCTTGGGCTCTTCTTTTCCTAGTACATAGACTTGTACCCATCCTAAGGAGACCTTTATTTATGACATGACTAGGACGAGTAAGACCTTTTATATACATTTTTACATCAATTGAAAGTTTAAAACGAGAAAGGACCCAAAGACGAGTGATTCAAGCTTGTACTTTTGCCTAATTTCTTTCTAAGGATGGGAAGAAAGTATTTCTTTAGGTGATAATATTTAGGATCAATGATTTAATAGATAAAAAGAGATTCTTGAGAGTGAATTGAGAGCTTTGAGAGCGATTTGAGTGGTTTGAGTAGAACACAGAGCTTTTAAGAGAGTGTTGAAAAGATTTTGTAGGATTAAGAAAGAAAAGTTTAAAGGATTTTCAAAGGAAGTGTTTAAAGATCAAAGAAACTTTGAACGTCTTCTAGAAATCTTCAAAGGAAAAGCCTTGAAAATCTAGAGAAAAAGCAAAGAGAGTTCGAGAGCTTAGAGAGAGAAAAAATTTTAGAGAGAGAAAGAACTAAGAATTGTGGGCTTGGATATATAGTAAATGGTTTTATAGACAAAGGATGTATTACTATTTAGACACATGAGAAACTGTTCTAATATGTGTGAAATGTTAATTAGGGCTAGGCCAAGTAGTAATTAGGCTAAGTGATTTAAAAATAGTGGTGAAAAACAACAACATTTATTTACAAAGAAAAAGAAATTCTTTTGTGAATTTAAAAGTTTTAATTTTTTAAAACTTCTTTTTTTGTGTTTTAAGAAAAATTCTAAAAATCATAAAAATTCATTTTTATTATTTCATTAAAATGCGTTTCTAGAGGCCGTTGATACAAAGTATCAACTAATCAAACCTGATTATATCCTCTATAACCTTAGCCACTTTAAATGAATTTTTGAAATTATTTTCTGAATTTTAGGAAAAACAAAGAAAATAAAAATACATCACACCAAAGCAAAGTTACAAAAATATAGAAATCCAAACATAATAACATAATACAAGCATTAATCTATAATTATAATTTCATCTTCAGAATCGGAATCAACGAGGTTGATGACTGGCGGAATAGTTGCCCTTAAACTTCCCAAAAGATAATATTCCTAAAAAGTTAAGTAGTATTCCAAAAAGTTAAGTAGCCAAATGCTTCAAAAAATCTTTTCTAAAACTCTTCTTCATTCATGAGTTCATACATAAGTTTATCCATAAGGTCACCCATAGGTTCATCTTCAGGTTCTTCAAAAACTTCATTTCCAAATTTAGGTTTGAAAATTGAATTTTCAGCTTCAAAAGTTTCATTAGTTAAAAGCATTCATGGGATGGTTATTAACTTTTGGCGAAACATTTGAATTAAAGGTATTAGCCAAGTCAGCTAAAGGATTAACAGATATTTTAGAAGTATTGGCCTCAACAAAATTCACTTCACACTTTTCAAAAGGAGATTGTGCCATGTTAAATATATTGAATTTTGAAGTCATATTTTTCAAAGATAATTTTAGTACTTCATTTCTACAATTGATCAAACATTAGAAGTTGTAAGAAATGGAACTGATAATTCGACAAAATAGAGTTATTTTACTACATTTTTATGTGTAAAATTGGCTTTATCATAGAGATTTTTAATTTATTTTGTTTTGGTGTAATTAAATTTGTTTTATTTTTAGTTTTTAATTTATGTTGTTGTGTTTTAAATTAATTTGTAAATAATTTTAATGTGTTGTAAATATTTTTTTCCCTTTTATATTTAAATTCCTCAATTGTGTATTTAATTAGTAAGATTTGTGTAAAAATGTAGTAAAAATTTTATTAGGTTCGGATTTAGAAAAGAAAAGGAAAAGAAAAGGAAAAAAAAATCAAATTTGATTTCAGCCTTTAATCTTGGCCGTTGGACGAAGTGGATGGATGCTGGCTGGGATTGGACAAGTATGGAACACACGCTGAAGAGAAGAGAGTAGCTGACAGCTACTTTCACGCGGGCCCCAACAGAGCAGTCACGCTACAGCCACTCCAGCCAATCCGTGTGGCGTGTGCATTACACACGCGCGTTCTGGCCCGTCCGGTGAGAGAAATCCGGGTCCCTGGCCAGATTTTGGGCAATTGTCACTCTTCCGTCAGCGTTTTTGGGTAAATTCTGACCTGATGAAGACTAGTTTCGTATGCTAACCTGATGAAGCACAAAAATTATGCTATATTACATGGATGGCAATTGCATTTTGGAGAGTGAATCAGCTCTCAATTTGATGAAATTTTCTATTCCAAAATTTTAACTTTTCAAGGCTACAAGTAGCCTTAAATCCGTCTGTTGAGAGGCAACCCTTAGTTTCGAATTCTCTCTCCATTTTAGAGAGCTTCTTAACTCTTAGGATTTTAAAGCAGTAAAAAAAAAAAAGAGTAAAAAAATCTTTTGTAATTTCTTAGTGAGGTATTTTTTTCAATTTCCTTATAACTTCCAAGGGGAGGAGGAGTGAAACTATTTGAACGAAAGACTTAGTAGATTTATTTTGCTAAACAAGTCCATTCTAATCTTTCTCTTATTTTATTGTTGTTGTAATGAATGCATTATTGTGTGTTGTTGCTATTATTTTTGTTATTATGAACGAATTTTCTTTATGCGGGAATTATGATGTAGCTATTATGAACATTTTATTTAGCTAAATTATGTTATTATGATTTTCATATTTATATTAAGCATTTATTTTTGAGCTTAATGCTTTCAAAAACCTGATCAACTTTTGAATAAATTAAAAATTAAATTGAAATCGAGCGGAGATATTTGTGACTTAGCTTACTAAAATAAATACCATAATTCTAGGGGAGGATAGAGATATACCTTTATGTTTTATGTCGTTATTTTGAAATTACCCTGAAGCTTAATAAACTTAGATATAATAAATTCACATAGAGATATAATGCATTTTTATGCTAAAGTATATTTTGTGTATGACTTGAGAAATAATATATAAAACAATAAGGAATTCAACCGACCATCAACGTAATATGAAAAATCATAATACATGTTTAATTAAATAAAATTAGGATTAATATAGTGAAATCATAATTCCATCAGCCTTTCATTGTTGAATTTTAATTCAGGTTAAATTTCAAGATTGTTCAAATTTTGTGTAATTTTAATTTTAAATTTTAGAATTGTCTTTTTAAATTTTCAAAAGTGCTGAATTAACGGTTACTCAAATAAAATTAGAATTAATAAATTTTTGTTATTAATAAACAAAATTTCAGCATAGGAACCATATTTCTCACTCTTTATTACTTGTTTTCGATAATGTGCACTTATGTTTCAAAAAATCCACAACAAGTTTTTGGCTCCATTGTCGAGAAAGTTCTGTTTTATAATATCAATACTAGTCAATTTTAATTTTAATCTGAGCTTCATTTTTCTTTATCTATAGTTTAGGCTAGTATATGAAAAAAACTAGAGGCTTGCCACTTGTACCTATTGATTTAGAAATCCAAAGAACATTCTTAAGATTACTTAGAGACAAGAGAAGAGGTTTTAGGAAACAAAAATCTAACATGGCTGAAACTGTAGAAAATGTGAATGAAAATGTCAACAGAAATAGAGCTTTAAGAGATTATGCAGTACCAACAATCAATGGCTATAATTCAAGTATTCATAGACCCACCATCATGGCTAACAGCTTCGAAATCAAGCCTGCAATAATTTAAATGATCCAAATCTCTATTCAGTTTGGTGGTCTACCCACTGATAATCAAAATGTACATATAACTAATTTTTAGAAATATGTGATATTTTCAAACATAATGGCGTTACTGATCACGCCATAAAATTGCTTTTTCCTTTCTTTTTTAGGGACAATGTGAAAAGTTAGTTGAACTTCTTCCTCAAGCGTCTATCACGATGTGGAATGATTTTTTTTAGAAATTCTTAGCTAAATTTTACCCTCCTATGAAAACTGCAAAAATGAGGAATGACATCACTCAGTTCGTTCAACATGACATGGAGACGCTGTACGAAGTATGGGAAAGATACAAAGATATGCTACGAAGGTGTCCTTATCACGGCCTTCCAAAGTGGCTGTAAGTACAAACGTTTTACAACCGTTTAAGTGAAAACACTAAAACTTTGGTTGATGCTACAGCTGAAGGGGCACTTATGGGGGAAAACCATTAATGAAGCATATGAACTACTGGAAGAGATGGCATCAAATAATAACCAATAGCCTTTTGATTGGTTGTTGCAAAGGCAAAACATGGGAGTTTATGAGTTAGATGCTATTACAACTTTGACAGCTCATATAAACTCTGACCAAACAATTAGGGAATTTGGAGGTGAATGCTACTCATACTTCTTCCCAAAGTTATGAATCATGTGGTCAATGCCACGCCAGTATGGACTGAAAAATGGTGGAATCATTTCCCACTCAACCACAACAAGCAATTTTTGTTTCCAACTTTAAGCGACAAATGTATAATCCTACATGGAAAAATCATCCAAACTTTTCGTTGAGTAACAACCAAAATGTCTTGAGACCACCTTCCCCTGGATTTCAACAACCTCAACAATTGCAATTGAAAAGCTTCCATTAGAAGATATTGTCATTTAACCTGCTGCCACCACCAATCAATTATTTCCAAAACTTATCAATTTATATCCAAAACTGAGCAAACCTTTCAAAACCATTTGACCTCTATTCAAAGTTTGAAAGCACAAGTTGGTCAAATTGCTAACGCTCTCATTTGAAGAACACAAGGAACATTGCCAAGTACTACTGAAACAAACCCTCGAGAGCATGTCAAAGCAATCACTCTTTGATGTGGCAAGGAGTTGAAAGATCTTATTAGAGAAGATGTTGACGATCTTGAACCATCTAAACCTCCAAAGGAAGTTGAAGAATCAAAGTCAATTTTTTTCCTGACCACTCACCACCTTGTGTTCTACCTATTCCATTTCCATAAAGGCTTAGAAAAAAAAAACTTGGATAAGCAATTTTTCAAATTTCTTGAAGTCTTTAAGAAGTTACACATCAACATCCTTTTTGCTGACACCTTGGCATAAATGCCCAGCAATGTGAAGTTCATGAAGGAGATTCTATCCATCAAAAGGAAGTTGGAAGCTTATGAAACAATGACATTGACAGAAGAATGCAGTGTAATCTTGCAAAAGAAGCTACCATCAAAGCTCAAAGACCTAGGAAGTTTTACCATTTCCTGTATGATCAAAAATTCCCATTTTGAAAAAGCCTTGTGTGATTTAGGTCTGAGCATCAATTTAATGCCTGTTTCTGTTTACAAGAAGCTTGGACTAGGAGAAGCAAAACCTACTATGGTTCCACTTCAACTTGTTGATAGATCAATCAAATACCCAAGAGGCATGATTGAGGATGTCCTTGTCAAAGTTGACAAATTCATTTTCCCTACAGACTTCATTGTCTTGGACATGGAAAGAGACCAGGAAATACATATCATTCTTGGTCAACCATTCCTTGCCATAGAGAGAACTTTGATTGATGTCTAAAAAGGAGTATCAACCATGAGTATCCAAGATGAACAAGTTACTTTCAATTTCCTTAAGGCAATTAAATTTCCGTCTGAAGCTAAAAGTTGTTTCCGAGTGGACACCATTGATTGATTCATAACTAAGGAGTTTTTCAAAGCTCATCCAAAAGATCCGCTCAAAGCTTGTCTTGTCAAAGGAGAATTTGTCAATTTAGAGAATCAAGAAATTAAAGAATGCATGACCTCGTTGGAAGTAGTTCCTATAGCTAATTTCTTCAAGAAGCAAGGAATTGAAGAACTTGGAAAAGGGCAAACACATACAATTTTGTCAATCATAAAGCCACCCAATCTCGAGCTGAAACCATTGTCTTTCTCTACACTTCTAGTTATTCTCTCAGCTTCTTTGAGTGAATCATAAGAGGCGAAGTTGCTTCGTGTTTTAAGAGAGCATCAGACTACCTTATGATGGTCTATTACTGACATCAAAAGAATAAGTCCTTCAACTGCATGCACAGAATTTTAATGGAGAAAAATTTCAAACCAACTATGGAACACCAATGTCGTTTAAATCCAAAAATGAAAGAAGTCGTGGGAGATGAGGTACTCAAGTGGCTTTATGTTGGAATCATTTACCCAATTTTTGATAGTCATTGGGTAAGCCCAGCACAAGTAGTACCTAAGAAAGGAGGCATAACTGTTGTGAAAAATGAAACATTGAAATTTTTCCCACAAGAAAGTTATGGGATGGCGAGTATACATTGATTACAGAAAACTGAACGAAGCTACTCAAAAGGATCATTTTCCTTTGCCATTAATTGATCAAATGTTGGAAAGACTTGTTGGTCATCCATACTACTACTTCCTTGATGGTTACTCTGGATACAGTCAAATTTTAATTGTACCTGAGGATCAAGAGAAGACTACCTTCACTTGTCCTTATGGAACTTTTGCATTTCGAAGAATGCTTTTGGTCTTTTTAATGCGCTAGCAACATTTCAAAGGTGCATGATGTCCATCTTTTCTGACATGGTAGACAAAATCATTGAAGTTTTCATGGATGACTTTTATGTTTTTGGGACCTCTTTTGATGATTGTTTTTCAAACTCAGCTTTGGTATTAAAAACATGTGAAGAGACAAGCTTGGTCCTAAATTAGAAAAGGTCTCATTTCATGGTAAAAGAAGGCATTGTTCTTGGACATCGAATCTTAGCTAAAGGAATTGAAGTGGATAGAGCAAAAATTGAAATCGTTGAGAAATTACCACTATAGACTTTTGTGAAAGGTATGAGAAGTTTCTTAGGACATGTAGGATTTTACCATCGCTTCATAAAGGATTTTTCTCAAATAACAAAGCCCTTATGCAATCTATTGATAAAAGATGTCTCGTTTAACTTTGATGAGTCTTGTTTACAAGCCTTCAATTTGTTGAAAAAGAAGCTGACCACAACTCTTGTTATTAGAGCACCTAACTTGAGTTTGCCTTTTGAACTTATGTGTGTGACGACCCGCCTTTTCAGGCAATCACTTTACTTTCTTAAACATCGTTTCATAAATAGTAATCTTACTTACTTAGTAAGAAAAATACTGAAATAATTTTTTTTTCTTTAAACGTTCTTTAAAACTGATGCGACCTCTATCGCATTTCAAGTTGAGACCTCGCTCAACACTTGCCCTTAAAATCGTTTCAAATCGTTTCTTAAAACTTAATAAGAAATATTTATTAAATCATAGATTAGAACTTTATTTTATAATTACATAAAACAGATCGTAAACTGTATCTTAAAACTTTGAAAACACAACATTAAACAATGGAAAACCTTTTCTTTACATAGCGGAAGCAAACAGTGATGGTATCCATACCCAAATCTTTGCATCTGTCCTCCGTAGCACCCCGCTCTTCTAGCGGGTCCTATTGGTCACCCATAAATTACCTACAGCATGAAAATTTTTTAATGAGCTTTCGCTCAGTAAGTTCAAACATAAACTCACAACTCATTTAATCATGCTTTAAAACTTTTCTCATAAAAACCTTTCTCTTGAAACATTTTTCATAAACGTTTTCCATAAACATTTTTTAAAACGTTTTTCATAAACATTTTTCATAAAACATTTCTAAAACGTTTTGTATAAATATTTTTCGTAAAACATGTCTTGAACGTTTTGCTTAAAACGTCGTTCATAAACCTTTTCTTGAAAACAGGAAAATGTTTTTCATAAATATTTATCATAAAACATTTCTTTGAATGTTTTCCATAACATAACATATAAATATTTCATAAAAAGGCATTCAAGCAACATCAGAATGCATGACTCCATTTATGCTCAATTATTAACTTCAATTATGAGCATTTTATGAACATTCTTTTCTTACTTTAACTTTCTATCTTCGTTCTTTAACTTTCCTTATCTTACTTTACTTCTATCCTTGTTCCTTATCTTTCCTTACTTTATAACCTTTAGTGTTCATACCAACATCTTTAATCATGAGATCATAAACGTGATGCTCCCCTTGTGGGAGACTTAAGACCATCGAACTTCGTGGTCATGTACCTCACATCTAGGACGTCAAACTTTAACTTTACTTTTATTGTCTCATAACAAGGAGACTGGTATGACACTTTCTTTTTCTCTTTACGTTACCTTCTTATTAACTTTAGTGAGCATTTCAAATGCAAGCACATCATATGCAAACACACTTGCGATTCATAGCTTGTACTATAAAACCTATTGTATAACAAATGCAACTTATTGCATAATAAATGCAACATAAAAATGCAAACACATTTTGCTAATCATAACTTGTATTCTAACACTTATTGCATAACAAATGCAACATATTGCTTAATAAATACATCATAAAACGCAAACACATTTTGCAAATTATAACTTTTATTCTAAAACTTATTGCACAACAAATGCAACTTATTGCATAACCAATGCATCATATAACTTATAACTTAAATTATAAAACATCATGCATTGTCATAATGCAAAACATACTTAAATACTTTGAAAATCATAACTTGAACTTTTAAAAACGTTATGCATATCAATATGCAAATAGACTTTAAACATAAAAATTGCAAATTCATTGCAAATCTTTTTCTTGAACTTTAAAACTTTTTTCATAATAAATGCAAACATACTTTAAAGAAACTTGCATAATAATTGCAAACTCATTTGCATATTATATAAATACGCATTTAAAAATCATTTATTTCATACTGTAGGTGAGATTTGAACTTACCCAAACTATGCTCTAGCGTTCTCTATTCCGTTCATTTTCCTTCCATTAGTCAGCCTTTGTGTCCTGATCAAACGACAGCCGACTTATTAGTTAACTTTCTTTATTATCAATCCACTCGATTGATAATAAAACGTAAACATTAACTATTCTTTTCTTTTTTAACTTGACTAGTATACTTTCGTTTACCGTTGTCTTTACTTAACCTTATAAACCATCGGTTTACCTTTCCTTCACTTAGCTTTGTAACCCATCGGGGTTACTTTTCCTTTTAACGTCGTAACCCATCGGTTTACCTCTTGTTTACTTAAACATCCCTTATTAAATTTCCTGTCTTACTGGCGATTTCATTACTTAATGTATTACGAAACATTTTCTGTCTAAGAACGTTATGCTAAATCAGAGTGTTCGACTCCGTTCTAGCCGTTTCCTTAATAATGACGATTTTACTCTTAACATGTTTTTCGTCACCCTTGTAACATTATAAAACTCATTCTTATATAAAATAGTGTAACAATCACTAATCATGCATTTCATAAATTTTTATAAAAGCATCTAAAATAATTTATTTTAAAACGGTTCATACTATAGGCGAGATTCCTACTTACTTGGACTTCAAGCTAAGCAAGTCCAGTTGTATCTTGCTACATCTACAGTATGCAAAGCATCCTCTGCAGTGCTCCTCGAGTGACCATGAATAGCTAGGAATGCTTCCTGGAGATCATACATCACTAGAACTGTCATTCTGGACTCCGTTATTGTAGTTTGAATCGCTTCGATCCGCATACAATCAGTACCAAATGATTTTCACCAGAGTAGAATTAGCTCGAACAGAGGTCACTATTGCATTCAGAACGTCGAAACGAGTCAGGAGGTGATCTCGGATCTTCGATCGGAGGTCTGGATCACAAAATCCCAAATTGGCCGTTGACCGCCGGACCGCCGTCAATTGGCTCCGTTGGCGACTGGGCTCGGGCTACCCCTCCTAATTCGACCCTCCTGAGTTGATTGGTGGGGTCAATTTTACCCAATTTGGCTTCCATATGCTCAAATCGAGGATGGGTTATTCGGCCAAAATGGACGACATGATCTCCTATCTCCGGCGGAGATACCGTGCAATTAAGCTAGGGGTTTTGCTCCTCCAGTCACTCTGAGCATTTCCCCTCCATTGTCATCCCTCAATGTCATCAAAATTGGCAGAATCGACAAGGTTCATGGCGGCCCACGGCGGCGTTGATCGTTTCTGCTCCTTCGACGGTGATCTGAAGAAATTGGAGGATGGGTCTTGACCTCCTTGATCCTCTGAAGAAAATTATGCCATCAATTTGGCTCAACACGGCCTAAAATGGTGAACCCAAGTTCACCCACGGCGGCTCATGACAGGAGTCCTCGATCTCCAACGAGGGGCGGTAGAATAGTGCAATTGAGTGAGGGGTCTTGCTCGTCATCGCCCTCTGGTCCTTTTGGAACCGGCGGTGTGTCACACTGCCGTTGGAGACGGTGGGTCCGACGGTGGCTCCACGGCGACAACAAGGCTACTCCGTCGAGGCTTTTCCAACCAAAATCAAGCTGGAAAAGTGGTACCATCTTGATCCTCTCCTCATGCTGAGTCCATAGACACCATGATCACATCAATTGGTGGTCGGACTGCAGAAAAATCACGTCGGGAAGAAATGGGTTTCTTTGCCACTTTAGGTGGCGTGTAAGGCTTCCTTCGGTGACTTTTTGGGTGGCACGACACCTCGTTGGACTCAGCTCAACGAGAGCTTTCCATTGGTGTGGGAGGTGTCAAAAACAAACACCAGAAGCTCGAACGAGATTTGAGGAGAGAGAGAGAGAAAATCTAGAGAGAGAAAGTAGAGAGAGAGAGCCAATTTTTTTTTTCTGATTTTTCCTTCTTTTTTTATTTTTGCACTTTTATAAAAGAAATTATGGTCCACACAATCCAATTCTTATACTGCATTGCTCTAATACTGTATAATTTTTCATGTTATTATACAGTATTTTTCATTCAACTGTACTTTGTCTTAATATAATCCTTAACTTAATGCATTTTTAATGCATTAGAAATTCTCGGATGTTACAATGTGCGATGCAAGTGATTATGCAATTGGAGCTGTGTAAGGCCAACGAAAAATAAAGTGTTGTATATAAACTGCGGCTGATTTGGTGGGTCCTTCTGTTACAAGAATTTGATTTGGAGATTTGTGATAAGAAAGGATCAGAAAATCTTGTGGCAGATCATTTATCACGATTAGAGTTAAGGGAAAAAGCAGAAAACATTGTTCAAGCAATTAAGGAAGAATTTCTTGATAAGATGTTGTTTTCCCTATAAGCAATCAATAGCCCTTGGTATGCTGACATTGTGAATTTTCTAGCAAGCAACATTGAACCTTGATTTGACACGTCAATAAAAGAAGAAATTCTTTTCTAATATAAAACATTAGTTTTGTAATGATCCATATCTCTACAAGCATTGCCTTGATTAAATCATTCGAAGATGTGTTCCAAATGAAGAAATCGAAAGCTCTTAAGGCATTGCCAATCCTTAGAGTTGGAAGGCATTTTGGAGGGATAAGGCATTGCCAATACTTTAATCTAGATTCTATTTGCTAACTTTGTTTAGAGATGCCAATTCATTTGTTGTTGCTTGTGGTCGCTACCAAAGCATTGGGAACATTTCCCAGAGGAAGGAGATGCCCATCAACAACATTTTTGAGGTTGAAATTTTTGGTGCCTGGGGTATAGATTTCATTGGTCTGTTCCACCGTTGTACAATAACAAATACATCTTGGTGGCTGTAGACTATGTTTCCCAACAGGCAGAAGCTATTATTTTACCTACAAATGATGCCAAGGTTGTGCCTAATTTCCTTTGAAAGAATATCTTCACTAGATTTGGCACACCTAGAGCAATGATAAGCGATGAGGGTGAACACTTCAGTAACTGCCAATTTGAAGCTTTATTGACCAAGTATGGGGTTTGACATGAGGTTACGATAGCCTATCATCTCTAAACTAGTGGTCAAGTAGAAGTATCAAATAGAGAAGTAAAGAGGATATTGGAGAAAACGATGAGCTTTTCACGCAAGGATTAGGTGAAAAAGCTTGATGATGCATTATTGGCCTATCGTACGGGCTATAAAACACCAATTGAGATGTCTCCTTATCGCTTAATCTTTAGAAAGGCTTGTCATCTACCTATTGAACTTGAGCACAAAGCATTCTAGGCTATCAAGAAGTTGAATTTTGATCTTGAAGCTATTGGAGAAAAGAGGCTATTACAACTCAATGAGATGGAAGAATTTCAAAATGAAGCTTATGAAAATGCTACAAGGAACGAACAAAACAGTAGCATGATAAGCACATATTATAGAGCGATTTCAAACCTGGTCAAAAGGTTCTCCTCTACAATTTACGTCTCCATCTCTTACGAGGAAAATTGCAATCTTGTTGGTCGGGCCTATTCACTATTACAAAGGTCTTTACATATGGAGTCGTTGAGGTCCATGATGACACCAAAGGAACATTCAAAGTTAATAGACAACGACTGGAGCATTACGTGGGGGTTGAATTTGAAAGACAAAAGACCTCCATCACTTTTACCAACCCTACCTCAATTGAAACTGAAAGTTAGGCTAAGGAACTTAATTTAGGCGCTTCTTGGGAGGCAACCTAAGTCCATTTATTGTATTTTTATGTTTTTATGTTTGTTTAAGTAATCTCAGCTTTTGTTTTTAAAAGTGTTTTTGTTTTGTTTTTGTGCTTTTCAGATATAAATAAATAAGGAGGAAACTGTTATCAAGTCCAACAACACCGAGCTGCAAAGTCAAGGGAGTATTTTTATTTCTTTTCTTTTCTTTCCTATTTAATACACATTGAGGACAATTTAAGTTTAAGTGTAGGGAGGGAAATCATAAATTAGTGTTGTATGTCAGTTTTTTTGTAAAAATTTAAAAAAAATTAAAAAATTTTAAAAAGTTAAGAGTATTGTATAATTCAACTGGTGTTTTTTTTTTTTTGGAAAAACTCATAAAGTTAGCTTAATTTATATATCTTTTTTAAAAATGTAAATATTTTTTAATTATGTAATTAATTTTTTAGTTAGTTCCATTCTACATTGTGATATTCCAAAACTTGAGCACTTAATCTTGATCTTCGAAGTTGAATACATATTTAGAGAAAGTTTATGTAAATATGAATTTTCAAAACTGCTATATTCTAAAATTTATTTGATTTTCTGTCGAGGGGTAATCCTAGTCAACATTTAATCAATGATATAATTTAGGCTATCTTTGAACTATTTGAGCCTTCTATGCTTACCTTTGTATATATATATTCATCCCTAGTCACCTCATTAAGCCTTATTTTTCCTTTTTTTTTTATCACCCACAATTTTAATTTAGCTATAATTTTCTTGTTTCGCCGTAACTCATAAAGTATGTTAGATACTTTGTGACACATTTTGAGCATTACTTGTATACAAGAGGAAGGATGGTGTTGTGATAATTTGTTTTGAATGTTTGTATCTTAAAAAAAAAGAAATATAAATATAAAAAATATGTATAAAAAAAGGGTGGATGACAAAAGAAAGCAGAATTCAAGTTTGGGGATGTTATGTAATCGGGATTTTGACTTGTGCTCTTAAAAGATCTGTAAATAAAAACATGAGTTTATGGGTAATCTGAAGCATATTTGTGTCCAAATATCCTACCTGTTACCCTAGCCATACATTACAAGCCTAATAAAGTCCTAATAGCCATTGATTATGTGATTGTCCACATTAATGGAGAGAGGAATGAAAAACAAACCTGTAGGAATTGTTCATCATTAGAGATCTTTCACTTACCCATTATTTGCATAAACTAATCTAGACTGCATTCAATCAAAAGAAAAAAATTTTACATATACACAGAATAACCAAATGTAAAAGGGACTAGTTCTTGAATTAATTGTAATACTAAGTTAATATTTGTATTTTTCTCTAAGATATGTTCATTAATCATTCTTTGTGAAGTTTCATAAAAATCACCCATTTAGCACAATTTATTTCTAATTTGTTTTTGTGTGTTTTCTTGTCTTTTGCTAAAAAATAGCAAAATCTTAAGTTTGGGGTGTAATAATTCTATAAAATAGTGTTATTTTACCACTTTACATGTAAAATTGGCTTTGTCCTTCAGATTTTTAATTTATTTTAATGTATTTTGTTTTGTTTTGATTAATTTTGTTTTATTTTTAGTTTTTAATTTATGTTGTTTTATTTTAAATTAATTTGTAAATTTTTAATGTGTTGCAAATATTTTTCTCACCATTATATTTAATTTGCTCAAATGTGTATTTAATTAGGTAAGATTTGGCTAAAAGTGTAGTAAAAATTTATTAGGTTCGGATTTAGAAAAGAAAAGCGAAAGAAAACAAATAAAAAAAAATCAAATTTGATTTCAGCCTTTAATCTTGGCCATTGGATGAAGCGGATGGATGGCTGGGATTGGGCAAGTGTGGAACACACGCTGAAGAGAAAAGAGTGACCAATAGCTACTGACCATGTGGGCCCCACAGAGAGTCGTGCCAAAGCCACTCCAGCTAATCCGCACGGTGCGTGCAGGCACGCACACATTTCGGCACGTCCGCGAGAGAAATCTGGGTCCCTGGTCAGATTTTGGGCAAGTTTCGCTCTTCCTTTGGCTTTTTTCTTAAGCATAATAATTGTGCAATATTACATGGATAGTAATTGCTTTTTGGGCCGTGAATCAGCTCCCAACTGATTAAATTTTCTATTCCAAAATTTTAGCTTTTCAAGGCTATAAATAGCCTTGAATCCGTGTGTTGAGAGACACCCCTCAATCCCGAATTCTTTCTTCATTTTAGAGAGCTTCTCAGCTCTTATGATTTTAGAGCAGTAAAAAAGAGAGTAAAAAAAAATCTTTTATAATTTCTTAGTAAGTTATTGTTCTCATGTAATTTCCGTGTAACTTCCAAGAGAAAGAGGAGTGTAATTGTTTGAAGAAAGGACTTAGTAAATTTATTTTGCCAAACAAGTTTATTCTAAACCTTTCTCTTACTTTATTGTTGTTACAAGGAATGCATTATTGTGTACTGTTGTTATTATTTTTGCGATTATGAACTAATTTTCTTTATGTTGGAATTATGACGTAACTAAATTATTAATATTTTATTTAGTTAAATTATGTTATTATCATTTTTGTATTTTTGATGAGCCTTTATTTTTGAACTTAATGCTTTCAAAAGCCTGATCAACTTTTGAATGAATCGAGGATCAAATTGAAACCGAGAAGAGATATTTGCAAATTAGCTCATTAAAATAAACGCCATAATTCTAGGAGAGGATAGAGATATACCTTTCTGTTTTATGTGGTCCTTTTGGAATTATCATGAAATTTAATGAACTTAGGTATATTAAATTTATATAGAGATATAATGCATTTTTTATGCTTAAGTATATTTTGTGTATAACTTGAGAAAGAATACATAAAATAATAGAAAATTCGACCATCAATATAGTATGAAAAATCATAATAATATGTTTAATTAAATAAAATTAGGATTAATTTAGTGACATCATAATTCCAAGAACCTTTTATTATTGAATTTTAGTTTAGGTTAAATTTCAAAATTGTTTAAATTTTGTATTATTTTAATTTTAGAATTTGACTTTTTAAATTTTCAAAAGTGTTGAACAATTGTTACTCAAATAAAATTAGAATTAATAAATCTTGGTAATTAATAAAGAAAATTTCCTCTTGAGAACGATCTTTACTCACTCTTTATTACTTGCTTTTGATAGTGTGCACTTGTGTTTTCAAAAATCCACAACATGGACAACCTCAAATCATAGGAATTTGATATTTGAATTGCTAACAGGTTGTGTACCTAAAACAATAAAATCTACTGGGTAGTAAAATTTATTAATTTGAACTAACACATCCTCAACAACACCTCTTGGAATTTTTACACAACGATCAGCTAACTGAAGCGTGACAGATGTTGGCTTAAGTTCACCTAAACCTAACTGTCAGTAAACAGAATAAGGCAAAGGTTGATATTAGCACTAAGATCTAATGATGTCTGTTCAATTTGAGTGTTTCCTATGATACAAGAAATTATGGGACAATCTTGATCTTTGAACTTAAGTGGTGAATCATATTGAATGATGGAACTGATTGATAAGTTAGTTTTAGGCTAATTAATTAGATGATTTTCACTTAATATTTTTATTAGTTTTGAGCAATTTATAAGGATTTGACAGTGTTCTGTGTTCTTTTGTAGGTTTTGAGGAAAAGGGTACATGATAGCAAAATGCGGGGTAAAGTGGATAGAAAATGAGCAAAATTAGACTCGGGATGAAAATAGAGCCTAGACACCAACTTATGGGTACCTAGGCGCTCAGACAAATGAAGTTCCATACAAAAACATGAGAGCAAAGCACCTAGGCGCCATAATTGGAGCGCCTAGGCGCCATTCTATGAACTTAAAATCCAAGAGAAAAGTGCCTAGGCGCCATAACTTGGGTGCCTAGGCGCCATTCTTTGAAAAGGGCGAACAACATTGTGGCGTCTAGGCGCCACAATCCTTGCGCCTAGGCGCCAGTTCGAAAAAGGGGGCATGCCATTTGTGTAGCGCCTAGGCGCTAGAAACTCGAGCCTAGGCGCTGTTGCGATTCCAACTTAAATTTTAGTGTAATTTTATTCTAAAATTGCCCTTTCAAACCCCTAGCCTATAAATAAAACATTATAAAGGGTTGGAACACAAATTTTGACAGAGAGAAACTGCAGAAAAGAAAGGAGAGGATACACAACTTTGGAGAAGAAGATTGGTGCAACTCGGAGATGGAATCATCCTCCTATCCAAACATATAGTTCTTTTATTCTACTACTCATGTTTAAGAGATTGTTTAGAATGATTTTAGTTTCATTATGAACTAACTTTTTTTGTTCTAGGGCTGCGATGTAGCCAGATTATGAATATTCACTTTTATTTAATTTAATTCAATTCGATGTTTATTCAGTATCTATGTTAAGTGTTTAATCTAATCTTAATGCTTGTAAAAGTTTGCGCACCTTTTGCATGATTTGTGATTTAATTTGAGGCTGAGAAGCGATAATGAAATTAGACCATGATTGAATGCCATGAGATTATCATAGGATAGAGATATCTATGAGACTTGTGTAACACTATGAATTTCTTGTTCTTAATGAATCTTGGTAAGTTTAGAGTTTCCACAGAGATGTAGAAAATTTGCTAACTGGGATAAATTATTAATGCTTAAGAAAAATTAATGACTACCTAAGAGAAATTCATTATCGGCATAGGAATAAATGTCAATTGATTAAATTAGATAAAAGTAGATATGATTAATCTGGTGAGTCAGAAACCCTAGAAGTCTTAATATATTGAATTCTCATCTGTCAAAGTTGCAATTTCTCAATTTTCATTCATTTAGTTGTCTTACTTTTACCATTTTCATCATTCCATTGTTTCCTATATTTCAGTTGTTCAAATAGAATTAGAGTTAAAGTAATTTGGTACTTAGTGATAGTTAGTCCTTGAGGGAACGATCTCTACTCTTACTTTTTTTACTTGTTAACGATACGTGCACTTGCATTAGAAAATCCACAACAAGTTTTTGGTGCTGTTGCCTGGGACTATTTGGTTTTCACTAATATCAAATAAAATAACTTTAGTTTTGCTTTGGATTTGTCTTTTAATTTTATTAATTATAGTTATTTGCAGTTCTTTGTCACAGGAATTCTATCTAGGTGTATGCGAAGGTCTGGGAGCAGTGACTTATTTCCTCTCGATTTTGAGATAGAACGCACTTGTCGGAGGAATAGGAAGGAGAGAAGAGAAGCTCTCAATCAGTTGCAAGACACCATGGCTGATCCGAATGAAGTTTGAAATAAGGCCCATCCACCAATGGCCTTAAGGGACTATGCATTACCAACTGCGACAGTTATCCAACCAGTCATAAGAAGGCCAGCTATTGGAGCTAATAACTTTGAGCTGAAGCCGGTGACTTTGCAGATGATTTAAGGAATACAATTCACTGGATTGGCCACTGAAGATCCCAATGCTCATATTGCAAATCTTCTGGAGATTTGTGATACTGTTAAGTATAATGGTGTTTTTGATGATGCCATTCACCTTCGGTTGTTCCCTTTCTCTTTGAGGGATAAAGCAAAAAATTGGTTGAACTCTTTACTGTAGATTCTATCACCACCTGGGAAGATTTGGTTCGCAAGTTCCTAGCCAAGTTCTTTCCTCCTGCAAAACAGCAAAGATGAGGATTGAGATCAACAATTTCACTCAATATGAAGGCGAGACTTTATATGATGCTTGGGAGAGATATAAAGAGCTATTAAGGAAGTGTCCCCATCATGGGTTGCCTAAGTGGATGCAAGTCCATAATTTTTACAATGGGTTGACAGGTAACACCAGAACTCTAATTGATGCATCTACAGGGGGAGCTTTTATGAAGAAAAATGAGGATGAAGCATATGAGTTGTTGGAGGATATGGCCACAAGTGATAGGTCAATGACAAGGAGAGTAGCTGGGGTTTATGAAGCTGAAGCTCTATCTACGTTGACTGCTCAAGTTGCAGCTCTTACTAAGCAAGTCCAGAACAGCCAATTGGCAGTCAATGCCATCCAGAATCCTCAGTTTATATGTGATTTCTGTTAAGGCAACCATCATAGTAAAGAATGTCAAGTGGGAAATCCATTTCAACCACCTCAGGCAGAGCAGCCATAGTTTGTTGGGAACTATAACAGACAACAGAACAACCCATACTCAAACACATACAATCTAGGATGGTGCAATCACCCAAACTTTTCATGGAGAAATAATCAAAATATGGGGCAGTCTCAACAGGGATTTCAACCACAAGAGAAGAAACTGATTTAGAAGCCGCTTTACTCCAGTTGACTAACAACACCGACAAGTTCATGACTAAGACTAGGACCAACTTTCAGAATCAAGCTGCTCAAATCCAAAATCTGGAAGCTCAAATTGGTCAATTAGCTAACATGTATGGTGGTCGACAACAAGGTAATTTGCCTAGCAACACGGAAGTGAATCCTAAAGAACAATGCAAGGCAATCACTTTGAGAAGCGGAAAAGAATTGGAGATGCCTTTAAGTGGTGAAAAGTCCAAAAAGATTGATCAAGAATAGGATGAAATCATGTCTAAAGCTCAACCATTACCCCCTCAGTAGCTAGAAGTGAGTATTCCTTTCTCTCAACGCCTCAAGAAGAGCAAATTAGATAAACAATTTGCTAAATTCTTTGATGTTTTCAAGAAGCTCCACATTAACATTCCTTTCGCCGATGCACTTGAACAACTGCCAAGCTATGTGAAGTTCATGAAAGACATCTTATCAAACAAGAGGAAGTTGGAGGAGTATAAAACTGTTGCACTTACTGAAGAGTGCAGTGCTATCATCCAGAGAAAGTTGCCTCAAAAGCTCAAAGATCCGGGAAGCTTCACTATTCCATGTGCCATTGGGAATTCTATATTTGAGAAGGCATTGTGCGATCTTGGTGCAAGCATTAATTTAATGCCTTTGTCTATTTTTAGAAAGCTTGGATTAGGTGAGGCTAGACCTATCACTATTTCTTTGCAGTTGGTTGATAGGTCTATTAAGCATCCAAGGGGAGTTATTGAAGATGTTCTCATCAAAGTAGACAAGTTTATATTCCCTGTAGATTTTGTGGTACTGGATATTGAAGAAGACAAGGAGATCCCTCTCATATTAGGGATATCGTTCTTGGCAACTGGATGGGCACTTATTGATGTTCAGAAGGGAGAATTAAGGCTTCAGGTATAGGAAGAAGAAGTGACTTTCAATGTCTTAAAGGCTATAAAATATCTGGGAGCTAGTGATAGCTGCTTTTGCATCGATGCATTGGATACATTAGTCTCTCAGCACTTTACCAAGCCAGAAGACTCTTTGGAAGCAAGCTTGACTCATCCCACTCCATCTACTCTTGAAGATGAAGACGTCATGGGGATTGTTCATTGGATGGATTCTTTTGGTCCCAACAATCGGAGGTATTTTGAACCTTTGGGACAAGGCCCTTCTCGATCCATTCCTTCAATTGAGAAACCACCTGCTCTTGAGCTCAAGCCATTACCGGATCATCTACGATATGCATTTCTTGGTGAGTCATCATCTTTGCTGGTAATTATTTCTTCTAGCCTTTTTCATGAAGAAGAAGACAAGTTGTTACGGGTGCTTAGAAGATATAAATCAGCTATTGGGTGGTCTTTAGTAGACATTAAGGGGATAAGTCCAACAATGTGCATGCACCGGATCTTAATGGAAGAAAATAGCAAACCATCAGAAGAGGCACAACGGAGACTAAATCCTACCATGAAGGAAGTGGTTCGCGAGGAGGTGTTAAAGTGGTTAGATGCGGGAGTGATTTACCTGATCTCTGATAGCTCATGGGTTAGCCCAGTGCAAGTAGTGCCAAAGAAGGGTGGTATGACTGTAGTGAAAAATGAAAATAATGAGCTAATTCCAACAAGGACTGTCATCGGATGGAGAATTTGCATAGACTACCAGAAACTAAATAAAGCTACCTGGAAAGATCACTTCCCATTACCCTTTGTTGATCAAATGTTGGATCATCTTGCAGGTCATGAGTATTACTGTTTTCTAGATGGCTACTCGGGGTACAACCAAATAGCTATTGTACCTGAAGACCAAGAGAAGACCACATTCACATGTCCTTATGGTACATTTGCATTCCATCGGATGCTGTTTGGCCTTTGCAATGCACCAGCAACCTTCCAAAGATGTATGATGGCGATCTTTTCAGACATGGTGGAGCGGATTATAGAAATATTCATGATGATTTCTCTGTTTTTAGTGACTCCTTTGATCATTGCCTGACTAATCTAGAATTGGTTTTGGAGAGATGTGAACAAACCAATCTTGTGCTTAATTGGGAGAAGTGCCACTTCATGGTAAAAGAAGGAATTGTCTTAGGCCACCGCGTTTCATCAAAGGGGATAGAGGTTGACCGAGCGAAGATAGAGACAATTGAGAAACTACCACCACCAACCTCAGTCAAGGGGATCCGGAGTTTTCTTGGCCATGCAGGTTTCTATAGAAGATTCATCAAAGATTTTTCCAAGATCTCTAAGCCTCTTTCGAATCTACTTGTGCAAGGTACTCCTTTTGACTTCAATGAAGAGTGTGAGAAGGAATTTATCACCCTAAAAGAGAAGCTTGTGTCTGCACCCATTGTTGTAGCTTCGGAATGGGAGCTCCCGTTTGAATTGATGTGTGACGCAAGTGATTATGCAGTAGGAACGGTTCTAGGACAGCGGAGGAATAAGGTATTTCACGCTATTTACTATGCTATCAGGACCCTCATTGATGCCCAACTCAACTATGCCACAACAGAGAAGGAATTACTTGCCATCATCTTCGCTTTCGACAAGTTCAGATCATACCTGATTGGCAATAAGGTAATAGTCTTTACATATCATTCTGTAATTAAATACCTTAAGGCCAAGAAGGATGCCAAGCCAAGACTTATCCGGTGGATTCTTTTACTCCAAGAATTTGATTTGGAGATTAGAGACAAGAAGGGTACAGAAAATCTAATAGTAGACCATCTCTCAAGACTTGAACAACCAGAAGAACAAGAGTTGCAACAGCCTCTCATTGGTGATCAGTTTCTAGACGAGCAACTCTTTGTCATCACATCTACAAGCTCTCTCCCATGGTATGTAGACTTTGTGAATTTTCTTGCAGGAAAGATCATGCCACCGGAACTCTCATATCAACAAAAGAAAAAGTTCTTGTCTGATGTAAAGCACTACTATTGGGAAGAACCAGTTCTTTACAGGCACTGTGCTGATCAAGTAATAAGAAGATGTGTGCCAGAAGATGAGGTAGAGGAGATCCTGAGACATTGCCACACGGAGGAAATAGAACGACGGCTAAGGTGTTGCAATCTGGGTTTTATTGGCCCACATTGTTCATAGATGCTCATGTTTTTGTTATAGCTTGTGATAGATGCCAACGATCGGGAAACATTTCAAGAAGGAATGAGATGCCCTTGAAGAATATTCTAGAAGTGGAGCTTTTTGATGTGTGGGGTATCGATTTCATGGGACCGTTTCCCTCATCCTACAACAAAAAGTATATCCTCCTTGCAGTGGATTATGTGTCAAAGTGGGTTGAAGCGGCTGCAACCTAAACCAACGATGGCAAGGTAGTACTTAATTTTCTCAAGAAACACATCTTTACAAGGTTCAAAACTCCATAAACTATCATAAGTGATGAGGGAACACACTTTTGCAATAAGCAATTTGCGGCTCTCTTGTCAAAATATGGAGTCAAACACCAAACTGCACTTGCTTACCATCCTCAGACTAATGGGGAAGCAGAGGTATCTAACAGAGAGGTGAAGCAGATTATGGAGAAAACGGTTCATAGCTCTCGCAAGGATTGGTCGAAAAAGTTAGATGAAGCTTTATGGGCCTATCGGACTGCATTTAAGACACCTATAGGAATGTCTCCTTATAGGTTGGTCTATGGGAAAGCTTGCCATCTTCTGGTGGACTTAGAGCATCGAGCATATTGGGCAATGAAACAGTTGAATATGGACATGCAAGCAGTGGGTGAGAGGCGCCTTTTGCAACTCAATGAGATGGATGAGTTCCGCAATGAAGCATATGAGAATGCAAATATCTATAAGGAGTGGACTAAAGCTTGGCATGATAAGCACATCTAGTAGAAGGAGTTTGTACCCAGATAGAAGGTGCTACTATATAATTCCATGCTTTGACTGTTTCCTGGAAAGCTTAAATCCAAATGGTCGGGCCCGTTGGTAGTCACCAAGGTGTTTCCTTATGGTGCAGTTGAACTAAATTATGAAGAGAAAGGAACCTTTAAGGTTAATGGACAACGTTTGAAGCCATATTTTGATGGTGGGATTGATCGCAACAAGTCCATCATCACTCTCAACTCACCATAAAGAAAAAAAGTCAGGCTGATGATGATAAAACAAGCGCTTCTTGGGAGGCAACCCAAGCTCTTTACCCTTATCTATTTTAGTTTTTATCATGTTAATTTAGTGTTTTATTTAGTTATAGGTTTTTGGTATTTGATAAGTTAATTATTATGAAGTTTATTTTTGTGCTGATTGCAGGTGTTCTCGGGGATAACACGGATTGCAGAGAAGACCCGAGAGGAAGGCGCCTAGGCGCCACTTCCTGGACGCCTAGGCGCTATAAAAGGTGTAGAAGACCCGAGAGGAAGGCGCCTAGGTCCCATTTCCTAGACGCCTAGGCACTATAAAAGGTGTAGAAGACCCGAGAGGAAGGCACCTAGGCGCCACTTCCTGGACGCCTAGGCGCTGAGCAAAAAAAAAAAACACTGATTTCAAACTAGCGCCTAGGCGCTGTGCAGTTTATAGACTTACTCACCCTGTTTTCAAACACAATCAGCGAAGAAAAAAAAAGAAAGAAGAAACACTCCTCTCGTCCCCCTCGTTCTCTCACCCCCCTCAATTGATTTTTTTTTCATCTCTTCGTCACTCTACCTCGTCCCCCTCATCCCAAATTCCTCACCCACCGTGTCAAAATGCCCCCATCCAAGTTCCTTCACGAGTTGGATGTTGGTGGTAAAACAGTGATGAAAATTACGAAACTTGGGCTGCATAAATTGGGTTTCTTTGCTCACAACAGGTAACTCTACTCTTCTATCTGCTTTGCCTAAGATTTGTTGAAATTTGGGGAGACTTAATTGACAAAGGGGAGTTTATCTGGAGTGGGATTATTGAGTGCATACCAAGTGTTCGACAAAAAGTCCGAGAGAGACAAAGGTATTGGTTGTTGCCAATTGACATCCAAGGTGTTAGTAGACATTACATGTGGGGCATTTGAGATCATTTGGTGACATTGGCGGTTGATTTGGAAAGTCTAAGAGAGAGTTGGGAGTGCCATTGTAAAAATAAAAATAAAATAATAAAAAAAGAGTTTTTGAAGAGGAGTTAGTGTGCATTGCAACCATGGCACCAAAAAAGCATGTGAAGGGCTCGACATCTGCGTAGTATGATATAGCTAAATTTGTCTCGCAGGCCACTTTTAATCGCTAACAGACCTTGTTGGAATGAAAGACTCCAATTGCTGAATGGGGACTCAATACCTGTGAATGGGTGATACGGGATCAAATTTTAGCTCATAGATGGGCCAATTTTGTGAAACAATCGGGCTCGAGCCTAACTACAGTGGTTCGAGAATTTTATGCCAATGCCTCAGAGCACGATAATGGAAAGGTTTTTGTAAGGGGAATATGGGTGAAGCTTGATCGTGCTGCTATCAACCAACACTTTGGGCTACCTAATATTGATAATGATGAATATCAAGCTTATTTGGAAAACATTGACCACAACAAATCCTCAATAGGTTGTGCACACCGGGCACTAATTGGAAAATGGGACGCAACGATGAGCACATCGTATTCCTGCCTAGTGCTTTGCGAAACAGGGCATACAAGGCATGGCATAATTTTATTTGTGCTCGCTTCATGCCAGTGTCTCATGTTAGTGATGTATTGAAAGAGCGAGCGGTGCTTCTATATGCTATCGTAACAGGGAAGAGCATTGATGTGGGCTGGGTGATTTCTTGGCAGATTGGTTTGAGTGTGCTACATGTGCACCTGGGCTTATACTTTCCCTCACTTATTACTGAGGTGTGCAGTAAAGCAGAAGTCCATTGGGATGCAACTAAAGAATGGGTGGGACCCCAGCATGTCATCAATGATTCGGTCCTCGCATCATACAGGGAGCTAGAAGCATAGGAGCCAATAGCAGGGGCCAGCTCCTCCAGGTCCCTTCGACCCCCACGACCACCCCGCTCTCCTAGTCAAGCCTCAGTGTACGAACGCCTGGATCGCATGGACAGACGTCTCGACCACATTGATGATAACATCTACAACCTGGCACAAATGATGAATCAAATGGCCCGGCACATGAATATGAATATGGACAATTTTTCGACAGTCACAGCTTTCAATGAAGAGGACAAAGTGCATGAGGACGAGGAGGAGTAGACTTCAACAATTTTCATTTTAGGGAGTGCTCTTTTCTTTTTCTTTTTCTTTTTATTTTTATTTTTTCTCTTATTTTATTTTCGTTTATTTTTTTTCTTTTTTCATTTTCCATTTTTAGTTTATGTTTATTTATTATTATTTTTCTTTTACATTGAGGACAATATACTGCTCAAGTTTGGGGGTGGTGTACTACTTCATGTTTGGTTTATGTCAATCAGTTATCTTCGTTTACTTAAGTTTTAAGTTAGGTTTCATTTTTTGTTTAGTAATTATGATAGGAAAGTTGTGTCGTTTGAGCACTATTTAACTTGCATCATAGGAGGCCAATGAAAAGACAATGGTTGAAATTGAATATGACTTTTAGGGGATAATAATTGTTGTGATCTATCCTTGTTTTCTTGTGATTGGTTTGCCATGCTATGATTCTTTGAGCACTTTGAGCACTCACGCCTTGATCACCTAAGTATTCTACACTTAAAGAACTTTTATGTTAATTAAGTGATATTTTTGATCTCAAATGAACGCTAGAGCCTATTTGATAATCACTCGAGGTGAAATCCTAGGCTACATAACATTAAGGACATGATTTAGGCCATTTTTGGACCGTTTGAGCCTTTTAAGCCTACCATTGACATCATTTAATCACTAGTTACCCCGTTGAGCCTTATTATCCATTTTCTTTGTTACCCACATAATTAGCCTAGCCTTGGATTAATTTTATCATACTTGGTCCCTCACTCATAAGCATGACTAGTTTGTCCAGGAAATTATTTGAAGGTAGTTGGTATGATGGGAGGATGGGTGGAGTTTTGAAGAACTTATCAAGGAAATATGTTTTACTATCATTCATTCATGGGTGAAGTTTTGAGTATTGTCATCAATAGATTATACAGTCATGTTTACAGCTTTGGGTATTGCTATTAAGGGATTGTGTGTTTATGCTTATTCATTACAAAAACAAAACAAAACAAAACAAAAAGAAAAAAGAAAAAAAATGATATATACATCAAATAAATGTGAATGACAAAGGGAGTGCAACATAAGTTTGGGGGTGTACTTAGAAAGAAAGAAAAAAAAATGATGTTCTCATAAGGTCCTGAGATAAATTGTGTGTTTATGGGTGAATTTTGAGCTACATTATATCATTTATCTCACCTTTTTACCTTAGCCACACATTACAAGCCGAATAAAGTCCTATTGATCTTTGATGTTGCGATAGTCTACATTAGTGGAGAGTGGGTTTGAAAAATAGGCCTATGGAGTTCATAAATTTCACTAATCTAGAGATCTTTCATAATATGCTTGTTGACATAAACTAATCCGAGTGTAGGTACATAAGTGCTAGAGGCATTACACAAACACTCAAGGAATTATGAGTATGGTAAACTTGAGATTTAAATTGATTTTTTTAACATGATCACAATAGTTAGAGTTTCCTTTGAGTCATAAACTTTATGCAATGTTTGAGGCCAAGTATGATGAAAAATTAAATTGATGCTTGAACTATGTAGTATGTTAGTGTCAATCGCGTTCTTTTTGTCTATTTCTTTGTTCTTCTTTTGTGTCTTTTGCTCGAGAACTAGCAAAATCTTAAGTTTAGGGGTATTTGATAAGTTAGTTTTAGGCTAATTGATTAGATGATTTTCACTTAATATTTTTATTAGTTTTGAGCAATTTATAAGGATTTGATAGTGTTCTGTGTTCTTTTGTAGGTTTTGAGGAAAAAGGATACATGATAGCAAAATGCAGGGCAAAGCGGATAGAAAATGAGCAAAATTAGACTCGGGATGAAAATGGAGCCTAGACACCAGCTTATGGGCGCCTAGGCACTCAGACAAACGAAGTTTCATACAAAAACCCGAGACCAAAGTGCCTAGGCGCCATAACTGGAGTGCCTAGGCGCCATTCTATGAACTTAAAATCCAAGAGAAAAGTGCCTAGGCGCCATAACTTGGGCACCCAGGTGCCATTTTTTGAAAAGGACGAACAACACTGTGGCGCCTAGGCGCCAGTTTGAAAAAGGGGGCATGCCATATGTGTAGAGCCTAGGCGCTTCAATCCTAGCGCCTAGGCGCCATTACGAGGCCTAGGTGCCAGAAACTCGAGCCTAGGCACCGTTGCGATTCAAACTTAAATTTCAGTGTAATTTTGTTCCAAAATTGCCCTTTCAAACCCTAGCCTATAAATAGAACATTATAAAGGGTTGGAACACGAATTTTGACAGAGAGAAACTGCAGAAAAGAAAGGAAAAGATACACTACTTTGGAGAAGAAGATTGGTGCAACCCGGAGACGGAATCATCCTCCTATCCAAACATATAGTTCTTTTCTTCTACTCCTCATGTTTAAGAGATTGTTTAGAATGATTTTTAGTTTCATTATGAACTAACTTTCTTTGTTCTAGGGCTACGATGTAGCCGGATTATGAATATTCACTTGTATTTAATTTAATTCAATTCGATGTTTATTCAGTATCTATGTTGAGTGTTTAATCTAATCTTAATGCTTGTAAAAGTTTGCGCACCTTTTGCATGATTTGTGATTTAATTTGAGGCTGAGAAGCGATAATGAAATTAGACCATGATTGAATGCCATGAGATTATCATATGATAGAGATATCTATGAGACTTGTGTAACACTATGAATTTCTTGTTCTTAATGAATCTTGGTAAGTTTAGAGTTTCCACAGAGATATAGAAAATTTGCTAACTGGGATAAATTATTAATGCTTAAGAAAAATTAATGACTACCTAAGAGAAATTCATTATCGGCATAGGAATAAATGTCAATTGATTAAATTAGATAAAAGTAGATATGATTAATCTGGTGAGTCAGAAACCCTAAAAGTCTTAATATATTGAATTCTCATCTGTCAAAGTTGCAATTTCTCAATTTTCATTCATTTAGTTGTCTTACTTTTACCATTTTCATCATTCCATTTTTCCTATATTTCAGTTGTTCAAATAGAATTAGAGTTAAAGTAATTTGGTACTTAGTGACAGTTAGTCCTCGAGGGAACGATCTCTACTCTCACTTTTTTACTTGTTAACGATACGTGCACTTGTGTCAAAAAATCCACAACACTAACACTCTTAGTTAATAATATACTCTTAGTCACATTATGCTTCCTTTTAATTGTGCACAAATCTTTCAAAAATTTAACATAAGATGGGGCTTGCTTGATTGCATCTAAAATTAGAATGTTAATTTTAAAGTTAAAAAATTTCAGCATCTTTATCAGACTTCTCTGTTGAAAGCAAAGCTTGAGGAAATGGAACCTTTTGAATAAATTTTTCTTTTGAAACATCCTTTTTCTTTTCAGAATTTTCTTCATCACCATTAATTTTATCATCTCTTTTCAAGGTTGAATTAACCTTTTTGATCTATTGAAAGAATGGTTTTATTGCTAGTTTTTCCACTTCAAAGAATTGTGACAAAATTAACAGTTTCTTATTGTGATGGCGAACTAGAAAAGGCAACTTCACTAATAGATGGATAATGTATAGGTTGAGCAGGAAATTTGTTTTTTTCTTAAATGCAAAGTGAAGAGGTGAGCTTAGAAATGGACTCTTTAATTTCATGAATGTCTTGAGAAGTGTGAGTGTTATGAACTTCTTGTTTTCTGAATGAATGCTTTTTAAGCTTGCATGAATGATTGCAAAGTGTCTTCAAGAGTTTTGACTCGAGAATGATGATATTCAAAAGGTGAAAAATTTTGAGGAGGCCTTTGAAAATTTTGTGAATTTGATGGAAATTGTTGATTTTGAGATTTTTGTGGAAATGGAAGACAACTTTGAGAATTGTGAGGTGGAAGTGGTGGTGGTGATTGAAATTGTTATTGTGGTTGATCATTTGTCCAACTAAAATTGAGATGATCTCTTTATCATGAATGATATGTGTTAGAATGTGGAGATAGAAATGGCTTTCTAACTGGGTCCAATTGATTTGCATAATTTACCTATTCATAGCATTCTTCCTTAAAAACTAGGCATTTATAAGTTGAGTATCTTAGAGTTTGGCAAACAGTACACAAAGTTTTAATTTTAGGTTCCTAAACATTCTTACATTCCATGGCTTCAATCTTTTTAGTCAAATATGCAATCCTAGCATTTAGATCATTTTCTTAACTAAGTTGATGGACACCGCTTTGAGCATTAGCAAAGATTAGACCTAATTGAGCCTTCAGAATTACCATGTTGCCAATATTGAGAGTTATCAGGTAAATTATCTAGAAAATCTAACGCTTCATTAAGTTCTTTATCAAAGAATTCTCCATTACACATTGTTTCAATGAATTGACGGGTTTTATGAGTTAAACCTTCATAAAAGAAACTAATATAACACCATTTTTCAAAATCGTGACGTGGGTAAGAGTTCAACAAATCCTTAAAACGTTCCCAACATTGAAAATAGACTTCCTTTACATTTTGGAAAATATTTTGAATTTGTTTCTTTAGAGCATTGTTTTTATGAGTTGGAAAGAATTTCTTCAAAAACTTAGTTTATATTTCTTGTCATGTGCTAGTTGATCTTGGTTTTAAAGAAGTAAGCCAAGTTTTAACTTTATCTTTAAGAGAAAAAGAGAAAAGCTTAAGCTTAACAACTTCATTTGAAACATTTTGATCAATAAAAGTAGCACAAATGTCTTCAAACTCTCTAAGATGTAAATATAGATTCTCATATTCTAAACCATAAAAAGTTAGAAGCAAGTTAATCATGCCTAGCTTAAGTGTAAAATTGTGAACATTAAAAGGAAAAACCAAACACGATGGAGTTGATTCACAAGGTGGTTGCAAGTAATCACGTATTGAACAAACAACAATATTAATAATTTATTGATTTACCATATTATCATTATTAACACTTTCATCATCAGCAATTATGTTTAAATATGAAGATGCAATGGACAAAACAGGTGGTACAATAGGTCTTAGATTTTTCCTAACTAGATGACAAGATTTTGATGTACAAGACCAAGTATGCATGTAAAGCTAAGAGAATTACAAAAAGAAAAAGAAACAAAAATTTTAGTCTATGTGAATGGAAATATGAACAATAACATGCAAATTACGTGAACAAAAACTTTTTGCTTTTTTTGTTTTTTCTTATTTGCTATTTTTTGGCACCTATAAAACAAAAATATTAATAGAAATATCAACAGTATCGGGTAGTACAACCGTCCCTTTAAGATAAAAGAAAAATAAAAAGCATTGAAAAAGTAAAAAGTTAGAAGTTAGATTAGAATTAGAAAGTTAAAAGTGCTGGAAATATAAAAGTTAGACGCTAGAAAGTAAAAAAGAAAAATAAAGTGCAGAAAAATTAAAGTGCAAAAATAAAAATATAATAATAATAATAATAAGGCGGTTTACCAATCCATATATATAATATACTAATATATTATTCTTATGTCTGCCTATTCCCCATTAACAGCACTAAAAACTTGTTCGTATTAAAAATATAAATCCAATACAATCTCAAGTATGAGGCTGTCTAAGTAATAAAATTCAGTAAATCTGAAGTCAATCCTATAAGGAAAAAGTATTGCAAAGGACCAATATATCAGTTATATTGGTTTTAGCTAAAAATTTTAAGGATTAAAATTAGTTATTTCCAATTTACTTGTAATATTTAAAATTTTTTTTACTTTTTTCATTTTTTAGATTTTTGTTGTGATTTTTGAAACTTCAACAACAAGAAATATGACTAAAATTAGAATGGTAAATAGAACTTTAATAATAAGTGCAAGTTAACTAGGAAGAAACAACAATTTTAACGATGCTGAGGATTAAAGGTTCAATTCTAACAATTAATTTAAATATGTTTTAGTTTTTGTAAAATTATTTATTAAATTAGTTTAAGTATGTAATATGCCATCTTTTGTTTACAATAAATCAAGAGTTACTAAGAATTTAATTTGCAAATTCATGTGTATAATGCATCAAAAACTCATTTTAATAAATATGTATGATTTTAAAATTAATTAACTAAAATTACTAACAAAATTTATAATTAAGCACTTACCATGCCATTCGTTGTTTACAAATGATCAAAGTGTTGCTAAACACTACCCGTGCTAGTCCATGTCTACGATAAATCAAAACTTAATTTTGCCAGAATTTTAGCTAAGTTAATATAAAAATCATGTTTTCTAAAAATGATTTTGACGTTATAAACAATTTAGAAAACTTTGAAAAACTAAAAATATTTACCTTAATTTTCTAGAATTTCCCTCTCTCTCCTCAGGAAAAAAGAAAGTTTAGAAAGACATAGTGAAGGTAGAAACACACATATTTTACTAAGTACAACTATTTTACAATATAGAAACTAGAAGTATTTTACAAAAACATAAAGCTAAAACTAAGAAGAAAACTAACCTTAGAAGAGAGCAAAGAAGAGAATTAACTCCAAATTAAGAAGAATGAAGTGAATTACAATGCATAGAAGGGAGGTATTTATAGTAGAGGAAAATCTACTAGTTACAAGATTTTTTTTATATTTTTTTATTTTTTATTTTATTTAGAAATTTTTAGGTTGAAAATGAGTAGGATGGCAATATAGGATATTTTGGGATTTTTGAAGTAATTTTTATCCGCCCAACTTGTTTAACATCTGATATATATATTTTATTTTTTCCATTTTCTACACGTGAAACCACTCTTTAGAGTGCAAATTTCACTGTGTGATCCAGTGTGATGTGTGCAAAAATTGGATCAAGAAGAGGCATTAATTGCATGGACTAGGACTTGATCTAATGGCTTAAGAATGCTTGCTAGAGCTAGGACTGAGAGGACTAACAGCGGCCGTTAGATGGGTCTCTAGTAAGCAGATCGCCCGGCTGAGAAGAAGTGCTTACTTGTGTGCGCTTGATGCGATTCTTGTTAGACGTGTATGTTCTACGGAGTAAAAAGGTAATATATTTGTGGAGACATTTTTATCAATAAAGAATTTGTTCATTATCAAATTTTGTCTTCTTTACGTTCATATTTGTTGAATGTATGTTAAGCACACAAAAGTCTGAGACTATCAATCTAAACCTTTAAGAATTAGGCATATGATGGATAGATTATGCGGAAGACACGATTCTTAAGGTGATGGTCTAAATCATAAGATCCGCAATCGAGAGAATAAAGTTGGGCGTCTTATTCATGCGAAGATTATTATATTGTCTATATCCCTATTAAGAGATGGTTTGTTTTGGCCATCGGAGGTGGACTCCGCTAATAGAAATATGGGCACATTGTCATAGGTGACGATGTGTTGGATCGGGACATAAAGTGAATTGATTTGGATTAATAATTCTGTCTCGGCAAATCGATTCACTTTAGACAATCATTTGTATTGTATCTTAATCCTGAGATGAATGGTGGGCTCGTTGTCTTGACTTATATCTTTTGATATACCAAAAGGTGACATCTATATTTTAATAGTGGTATGCATGACGATACATTGGAAGCAATACTCTATATAATGTAGACCTATTATTCATAGATATGGAATCCATATCTCCTCTTTAGGAGTAATGATATCCTCTTATATGCGTTATCCTGTAATTGAAAAACTGAAGCACTCAATAATTTAGATACATAGGTGTAACTGAATGGCATACTGTCTTTGGATGGTAAGTTTTTCGATGGTGAGATAATAGAACGTAAGATAAAAATAATCGAGAAGAAAAGACAGAACTTATCCTTAAGCCGATTATGGATAATCCTATAGGGATACGATACACTATGATATGTCATGGAGACTTAGCTACACAGGCTTTGTAATTCTTTATACTTCGAGAGTGCAGCTCTAAGCTTTTAGTGGAGTTGCGTTGGAGTTGATAATATGAAATGTATATATGGGATATTGGGTTTCATAATTATCGGGAGCTTGAACTGTATAGGTCTATTTGGTCCCCTTTGCTAGCTCACAAAATCCTATAATGATATGGCGTGCTTTTTCAATAATTGGTGACTTATGTTAGATTTATCAGAATGACTGAAATTTGGTAAAATCAGATAATTCATGTCTATTTATCGGTGGAATTAATTTTATGATAAAATTAATTCAAGATAAACTTGCTGAATTATCGAGAACAGGTAATTCATGTCTGTTTATCAGTTGGATTAATTTTAAATTAATTCAAGATAAACTTGTTGAATTATCAAGAATATTTATTTTCCTAGAGATTATCTAGATATGACTGTTTTAATCAAATAACTTCTCTATTGGGTTATTTGAATTAAAACTAAGGCTCTATCCCAAGAATCTCAGGTGGAAAATAAAGATTCATAGGGATCTTTTGTCAGATGTTTCACAGGCTGATCTTTAAGTTTGGCCTGTCGATTGAGGAGGTTTGGCAGGCCGATCTACCAGTTTGGCCAGCCGATCGATGATAAAACGATCACGCGTTTTCCACGTGGATTTTATCAAATATCGATTCTGATTAGATTTTGATTTAAATTTTCAATGCCTTATTTGATAGGGACTGACTCCTAGGTCCAACCTCTATAAAAGTAGAGTGTCTCTTTATCATTTAGATTAGTTGAGAGATTAAGAGTGAAACTCTGCTGGTGAGATTTTGAAACTCCTTGAGAGCTCTTATTCACAAATCACAAACACTAGCTTTGGGTTCTCTCAATTGGTTGGAAGGAGAGTCGCTTGGTGGAAGAGTTATACTTATGGGCCTACACTCACTCCCATCGTGGATAGAGAATAGCAAAGAAGATTAGTTGGTTGAGGTCCTTCTAGAACTTTACTTCTCTTCACGGATTGCAGGAGTTCTTTGGCTTTAAGAGGTTAGTAAGATCTAGTTAATTTATGCATATAGTGTGTCAAACTTGTGTTTTGAAAAATACTCTAATATAAATTTTTTTTTAAAATTTTGTTGCGTACTATTTTTTCAACAATTGGTATCAGAGCCAGGTTTTTACGTAAGTTTATGTGTTTGTAATAATGCTATATGTATAAATTATGTGATCTTGATCTCTCATATACTTGAATTTAATTTTTTAGAGAGTTGACACTCTAGGTTTCTATATATTTATATGTTGTCATGGATTATATAGTGAATGTTTATTAACTAATTATGGTTGATTAAATTATTATTTAATTATTTATTAATTAATTAATTTATACCGGTTATGGTTCCTTAGAGATTAGAATGTGTATCTAAGTTTTTTCATGTAATTAGATGGTGGACTATCATCTCCATCTAGAAATTATTATTTAATTTTAAATTTGTAAGAATTTTATAATTAAATAATCATTCAGAGAAGACAGATCTAGAAGATGGATGATGACACTCCCAGGTATTTCTTGAGTCTCTAATTTTATGTTTTGAATTATTAAAAATAAAATTGATGAATTGCATTAAAAATTGTATTTTCTAGAAAGGGTGATTTCTCCTCGGTCGGCATGCCGACCCTCTAGTTTCACAGGCCGATGGTTGCAGATCGGCAGGCCAAATGTGAGGTTTGGTAGGTCGTCAGTGGGGCAGAAATCAGGTGGCTCTGGCGATAGGTCGAACTTTTGGTTCGGCAGGTCGATTAGTCATGGACCGGCAGGCCGATTTATGGAGATCGACAAGCTGAAGAATCATGACCGGCATGTCGATTATACAAATCGACTTGTCGGCAAGAGCTAGAAATTTTTCCAAAAAAGGTGTAGTTTTAATTTTATTTTTGGGACAATTCTGATAAATATTAAATTTGGATATGACCGAAAATTTGGAGTATTCGATTCATATGGGATTGAAGACTTAAAGATGTGCATTACATGAAGAAAGATACAACTTGAAGATTCAAAGATGAAGAATTGATAATATGTTTCGATTATTCTCTTGTAGTTTTTATTTTCTATTCTCTAGGGTAGAAACATAATATTACGGTAATTTATTATTATTTTGCTTGTAGCTTTGCTTGATTGCTTTACTTGTCTGCATTATAATATGATTTGCCATGTATATTGATAACATGCCATATAGAATAGGGAGTGCTGCTCATTTAAAATTGTTTATGCATGTTCTTAAATTAAAACCTTGATTTCAAAGGATTGAGTGGGAGAAGGTTTTCGAAGAGAGAACCTAAGGCCTCCATCGTTGGTCCATATGAAGAACATGGTGGCCCCGACCCCTGGGAAATGATTTCTATTATGTACCCGATTGGATCTCTAAGAGGATAAGGTATTTTAGCATAATTTATGGTTGCACACCCCTAGGTGGTGATTATAAATAGTGGATAAAATATTGAAACGATGGTTATATACTCATGTTAATTTTATTATTAACCTTCCCTAGGAGCTCTGTTAATAAAATTAATGGCCAAAAAATGATTATTAATATATGCTGGATCATGCGGGTCCTGAATGACATATATTAATCATGAGAGGATCCGCGTTCCTAACTGAGTTTGGCATGAATCCCTTAGAAGCTTATTGAATTCTGAGTTGGGAATTATCGTTGTAAGGTTGTGATATTTTTAAGGTTTTGACACATAAACACATTTGTATGTTTTTACATGATTATGTTATCTTATTAAATAATTATGGTATGTTTGCTTATGTTTGGTATATGATTTTTTATTGTAGATTAAAAATGTCTAAAAACGTTTTATCTTCTATACTTGACCAAAACCAATTAATCAGACAGAATTATAATGATTGAAAACAAAACCTGGGTATCGTCCTCTCTTTTGAGAAACTGAAATTTATACTAACAACCCCTTGTCCTCCTGAGCCTATGAGAGACTCCACTAATGAGCAATTCCAAGCCTACGATCACTGGAAAGATGCAAAAGATCAGGCCAGCTGCTATGCTATTGCTAGCAAGAATAATATGCTGCAGGCTCAACATGAGAATTATGAGACTGCAAAGCAGATCTTGGATAATCTAGAAGATATGTTTGGAGGCCAGGCCCTAACAAAATGGCAAGGGATGCTTCGAAAACTCTTAAACTATAAGTAGAGACCAGGGACATCTGCAAAGGAGTACATGATATTGGTCATAGGTTACCTCGCTAAGGCAAAAACCAATGGCATCGACATTGATGCTGAAACTTAGATGACTATGGCATTTGAGACTCTGTCAAAGGAATTTATTCTATTTAGAGCTACTTTTAATTTAAGCAATAGGCAGGATATGACCTTAATAGAGTTAATGAAACAGTTACAAGAGTTTGAACTGCTGATCAGGGAGTCTCTTGTTCGTGGAAAGGCCAATTTGACGGTTGCTTCTGGTTCCAAGCTCAACTCTAAGAATGGATAGAAACAACGAGCCAAAATGGGAAGTCTTCTGTTCTTGCTAACAACAAAATCAAGAAGAAGAAAAAGAAGAACCCAAAGAAGCTTAAGTGCTTCTTTTTCGGGAAGGTCGGGCACATAAAGAAGCATTGCAAGGACTTCCTTTTCAAAGGAGGTATGTGTTATTTTCTGTATTTAGAAACTTGTTTGGTTGAGGAATCTAGTGACATTTGGGTCATAGATTCTGGTACAACAAATCATGTTTGTGTTTCTTTACAAGGGTTCATAGAAACGAGAAGTCTGCTTCATGAAGACTTCATACTTCGGATGGGCAATGGATCATTGGTCTTAGCAGAAGCAGTGAGAGAAGTCCATCTTTATTTTGATAATTATAGGAATTTAATTTTACGAGATTGTTTTTATGTTCCTAAATTTAAGAGGAATTTAATTTCTGTAGCTTGTTTATTTAAAGACTCCTATTTGGTTTCTTTTAATAATAAAGTGGCTCGTAAAAACAAATCTTTTTTCTGTTCTGGATGGATGCAAAATAATCTATATTTTATCAAACCTAAGATGGACTTACTACTTAATGCTGAGATAAATGATAATAACTCTAAAAGACTTAAAACTTCTCACTTTAATAAGACTTATCTTTAGCATTTACGCCTTGGTCATATTAATTTGAATAGGATTCAAAGGTCGGTAAGGTATGGACCTTTAAGTCACTTAAAGGCAAAATCTATACCATAATGTAAATCTTGTTTGGAGGGTAAAATAACCAAAAGAGCATTCGGGTCTAAGGGCAATAGGGCCAAAGGGGTTCTAGAACTTGTGCATAGTGATGTTTATGGACCGATGAACATCTTGACACAAGGAGGGTCTAAGTACTTCCTCACTTTTATTGACGATCACTCAAGGTATGGGTATGTGTACCTAATGCACCACAAGAGTGAAAGTTATGACAAGTTCAAGGAGTTTTGGGTTGAAGTGGAAAAGCAATTAGGTAGACCCATAAAGGCACTTTGATCCGATCGAGGTGGTAAGTACCTTTCTGGTGAGTTCTTAGGACATTTATTAGAGAATGAGATTTTATCCCATTTGATTGTGCCGAGCACTCTGCAGCAGAATGGCATGGCGAAGAGAGTAAATAAGACTTTATTGGACATGGTTAGGCCCATGATGAGTTATTCATCATTGTCTTTATCCTTTTGGGGATATACACTATAAACTGCATGTTATCTTTTGAACAACGTGCCTTCAAAATCGGTCCTTAAAACTCCTCACAAGTTATGGATGGGCAAAAAGATATCCTTAAACCATATTCACAAACGGGGATGTCTGATTCATGTCTCGTTTAAGGATGCAAATAAGTTGGAAGTATGTTCAAAAGTTTACGTGTTTGTAGTATATCCAGAAGGGACTAAGGGGGTTATTTCTATAACCCAAAGGAAAATAAAGTCGTAGTTTCAACTAATACAACTTTCCTTGAGGAGATTACATGGATGACTTTAAGCCTCAAAGCAAAGTGGTGCTTAAGGAGTTAAGGAGTGATCCAACCATCTTCCGAGGTTCCAAATGAAATGGTTTCGATCAGTGTAGAAAAGCCAAATGAACCCAAACAATAACCTAAGGGGCTTCGGCGTAGTTGGAGGATCGGGCATCAACCTGAGAGGTATATGTTTAATGGGGAGGCCTTCTTTGCTGAACCGGATGAGCATGACAAGGATTCTTATACTTATGCAGAGGCTATGGAGAATGTTGATTCGAAACTCTAGACATAGGCCATGAACATAGAGTGAAGTCTATGGAGACTAATAGGGTCTGGGAGCTTGTGGATCTTCCTGGAGGGGTAAAGCCCATATGATGTAAGTGGATTTACAAGGGAAAAAGAGGAGTGGATGGAAAGGTCAAAATCTGTAAGGCTAGACTGGTAGTTAAGGGTTATATGCAAAAAAAAAGAATAGATTATGAGCAAACCTTTTCACTTGTAGCCATGCTTAAGTTCATCCGGATTCTCTTGTCCATACCTACCGCTCTTGACTACGAGATTTGACAGATGGATGCCAAGATGGCTTTTCTAAATGGCTATCTTGATGAGTCCATTTATATGAAACAACCAGACAGGTTTAAAATTAAGAGTAAAGAGGGTAGGGTTTGTAAGTTGCTAGAGTCAATTTATGGACTTAAGCAGGCTTTCCATTCTTAGAACATAAGATTTGATCAGGTGATCAAGACTTATGGGTTCTCACAAAATGTGGATGAGCCACGTGTTTACAAACACATTAAGGATGAGAAGGTGGTTTTTCTACTACTCTATGTAGATGACATTCTACGAATTGGCAATTACGTTGGGCCATTGTCATCGGTCAAATTATAGTTGACCAAGCAGTTTGACATGAAGGACTTGGGTGAGGCTAATTTTGTTATCAGTATTTAGATCTTTTAGGATAGGAAGAACAAAATGATAGCTTTGTCACAAGCCAGCTACATAGATAAAATTCGCAAGAAGTTTGCAATGCAGGATTCTAAGAAAGGTGAGCAACCATCTATGTCTGGAATTACTCTTTCTAAGAAAGACTCTCCAAAGTCTGAGGAAGAAAGAGAATACATGAAGAAGGTGCCTTATACTTTGGCAGTAGATAATCTCATGTATGCCATGCTTTGCACATGACCGGATATTTGTTATGCAATCGGGATTGTAAGTCGATTTTAAGCATATCCAAGACCGAACCATTGGGTTGCGATTAAGCATATTTTCAAGTACCTAAGAAGGACTCAAGGGTATATGCTTGTATATTCGGGTAAGGACTTAACTCCTCTAGGATATACTAATTCAAATTTCCAATTCTGTTTGGATTTTAGGAGATCGACTTCGGGTTTTGTGTTTACTCTGGATGGTGGTGCCATCAGTTGCAGAAGTGTGCAGAAAGATTGCACTTCAGATTCAACGATGGAGGCCGAGTATGCGGCAGCTAGTGATGCTTCGAAAGAAGCAATGTGGCTCTGCAAGTTCCTTGGGGATCTTGAGGTAGTTCCTAGCATGGATAAGATGGTATCACTATATTGTGATAATAGTGCGGCGGCAGCTAATGCTAAGGAATGAAGATTTCATAACAAGAGTAAGCATATTGATCGAAAGTATTATGTGATAAAGGACTTCATCGAGAGCGGCATGTCACAGTGTGCAAAATCGTGTTAGAGGACAATTTAGTTGATCCATTCATGAAGACACTTACTGGGAGAGCCTTTGAGAGGCATGTGGAAGCTATAGGGATACGAGATTTGTCATATTTACTCACTTAGTACAAGTGGGAGATTGTTAGACGTGTATGCCCTAAGGAGTAAAAATGTAATATATTTTTGGACATATTTTTATAATAAGAATTTATTTATTACTAAATTTTGTCCTCTTTATGTTAATATTTGTTGAACGTATGTTACGCAAATAAAAGTTTGAGACTGTCGGTCTGAACCTTTAAGAATTGGGCATATGATGGACAGATTATACGAAAGACACGATTCTTAAGGTGACGGTCTAAATCATAAGATCTGCAATCAAAGGAATAAAGTTGGGCATTTTTTTCATGCAAAGATTGTTATGTTGTCTATATCCTTATTGGGAGATGGTTTTTCTTGGCCATCGGAGGTGAACTCCGTGAATAGAAACATTGACACATTGTCATAGGTAACAATGTATTGGATCGGGACATAAAGTGAATTGATTTGGATTAATAATTTTATCTCGGCAAATCGATTCACTTTAGGCAATCATTTGTATTGTATCTTAATCCTGAGATGAATAGTATGTCCGTTGTCTTGACTTGTGTCTTTTGATGTACCAAAGGGTGACACCCACATTTTAATAATGGTATGCAAGCCAGTACATTAAAGGCATAACTCTAGATAGCGTAGACCTGTTATTCATAGATATAGAATCTATAGCTCCTCTTTAGGAGTAGTGATATCCTCTTATATGCGTCATCTTATAATTGAAAAACTAGAGCGCTTAACCATTTGGATATATAGGTGTAACCGAATAGTATACTGTCTTTGGATGGTAAGTTTTTCGATGGTCAGATAATGGAACGTAAGATAAAAATAATCGGGAAGGTAAGACAGAACTTGTCCTTAAGCCGATTATGGATAATCATATGGGGATACGATACACTATGATATGTCATGGAGACTTAGCTATATGAGCTTCGTAATTCTATGTAGTTCGAGAGTGCAGCTCCAAGCTTTTAGTGGAGTAACGTTGGTGTTGATAATTATGAAATGTATATCTAGGATATTGGGTTTAGTAATTATCGGGAGCTTGATCTGTTTATGTCCATTTGGTCCCCTTTGCTAGCTCACAAAATCCTATAACGATACGGCGTGCTTTTTCAATAATTGGTGACTTATGTTAGATTTATCAGATTGATTGAAATTTGGTAAAATCAGATAATTCATGTCTATTTATCGGTTGAATAAATTTTGTGATAAAATTAATTCAAGATAAACTTGTTGAATTATCGAGAACAGGTAATTTATGTTTGTTTATCAGTTGGATTAATTTTGAATTAATTCAAGACAGGCTTGTTAAATTATTAAGAATATTTATTTTCCTAAAGATTATCTAGACATGACTGTTTTAATCAAATAACTTCTCTATTGGGTTATTTGAGTTATTTGAATTAAAACTGAGGCTTTCTCCTAAGAATCTCGGGTGAAAAATAAAGATTCATAGGGATCTTTTGTCAGATGTTCGACAAGCCGATCTCTAAGTTCGGCCTGCCGATTAAGGAGGTTCAACAGGCCGATCTGCCAATTCGGCCTACCGACCGACGATAAAAGGATCACGCATTTTTCACTTGAATTTTATCAGATATCTATTCTGATTTGATTTTGATTCAATTTTTTAAGGCCTTATTTGATAGGGATTGACTCCTAGGTCCAACCTTTATAAAAGCAGAGTGAGTCTCTTTATCATTTAGATTAGTTGTGAGATTAAGAGTGAAACTTTGCTAGTGAGATTTTGAAACTCCCTAAGAGCTTTTGTTCACAAATCACAAGCACTAGCTTTGGGTTCTCCTAATTGGTTGGAAGGAGAGTCGCCTAGTGGAAGAGCCGTACGTGTGAGCCCACACTCACTCCGATCGTGGATAGAGAATAGCAAAGAAGGCCAGTTGGTTGAGTTCTTTTTAGAACGTTACTTCTCTTCACAAATTGCAGGAGTTCTTTGGCATTTAGACATTAGTAAGATCTGGTTAATTTATGCATATAGTGTGTCAAACTTGTGTTTTGAAAAATACTTTGATATAAATTTGTTTCAAAATTTTGCTGTATGTTATTTTTCCAACAATTCTCAAGGGGAGGGGGACGTGTAGATGATCTGGATACGTTAGGTAGTTTCGATCCGATGGCTGACAGAGCGCCACATGTTACTTTTTTATTTTTATTTTTATTTTTATTTTTATTTTTGAGGGATTTGAGTTTCCTTTGCGCCGTTTTGCTTTGTTTTTCTTACAGATTTCAAATATAAAATAAAATAAACAAATTAAAATTATTTATTTCACAAACATAATTTTTACAATAATTAAAAATATTTATTTTACAATAAAACAAACATTATTTACTAAAAATAGATAAAAATTTTAAAATTAGCAAACCTTAACAGATATACTATTTAAGACTCGAGAATACTTTTAGAAATTACTAGATATCTAATAGAATATATTTATAGACTCAAAACTTATTTTCAAATATTTTAAGACTCAAAATAAAATTATACAACATTATTTTTATGGTTTAAATTATTTACAAACTAATTAATTATAAAAAAATGGAGATGATTCTAAAAATTACTAGAAATATTATTAAATAGAAAAACATATTAAAAATATTTTTATACAAACAGACTAAAATACTAATTTTCACACAAATGCTATAATTAAGGGATTTAATGCTAAATGTTAATACAAAATGATGATATTTAGCTATAAGAAATGTGCATTTTCACAGTCTCATTAGCGAATTAAGAGTTTCGCTAATTACAAGCCGATGCAAAGATGTTAGTGGCCTTAGTGCTATACGTTACATACTCTCGATGGATCAAAAGCTTCCATCGACTGTAGTGGTTTCAAAAAGAGCCTTATGTGTATTCAAATTGACGTGTCGAGGAATCTTCCCGATATTGGGTCTCGTCCTGTGTCTTATTCTTTATACTTCATTAGAATTTATTGATGGAACTGGTTTTTATCGAGTGTCTTGTATTGTGTACCATAAAAGAGCACTAAGCAACGGCTTGAACAATTGGGTCATTACAAAAGATCCATTGCTTTAATTAAATAATTAATTATATATTAAGTATAATTTTAATTATTATCTTTAAATATCATCCTCTTATATATAATATTTATATGTAATATTTAAGGTGACATAGATAATTATAGTATTTTAATGATATTTATAAAATATTTAAAATACATGCATACAAATATATTGAGAAATTCACTTTATTTAATATTAATAAGTCATTTACAAAACATTATATGCTTTAAAGGAATCTAGCTTAATAGTGGCCTTATTATACCACTTGTGTTGTCACCTAATTGATAGGAAATGTTATGTGTTTAACAATTGCCTATTCTAACCATTTAACCTATAAGACGAATTGTTTTATTTACAATCACCTACTCTAACAATTTAACCTATAGAAAGAGTCCTTTTAATTGCAACTGCTTATTATATTTTTTTATTTTTTTAAATTTTTATTGTCTTATCTTCCTTGTTTTCTTTACTTAATTGTCTTGGATTACCAATCATAAAAAGTGAACCCGAACCTTTTTGGTGGCTCAATTAGGGACCGAAAACTTCCAGTCATATTTAAAAACAAACTAAATTTTATCTTCTCCGACTATTTTCTTGTTTTCTCAAAAGTATTCAGCACAATTGTTTATGATTACCTACCCACAAAATCCAGCCGCAACAGAAGATCCAACACAACAAAGTGAAATCCTTACCCATGTATTGACCGCACTGGAAAGTTTGAAACAAACACAAGAGCGGATTGTGCAAAGACTATTTGAAGTAGAAAAGGGAAAAGAGTAGATACTCTTGAATTAGTCTAACCTTATCAAAACAACAATACTCAAACATCGGGAAAGTCAGAATCCAACTGTGTCAGGAGTTCATGAAAATCCCACCAACCATCTCACAAGTGCAGATGTTTGTAATGGAACTTTAAGTGAGTTCATCACTAAAGATCAACTGCAAAACATGTTCCAAAAGGGAGAAGAAAGAGCCAACAAAATTGTCACAGCAGTAGATTTCTAACCACCTCACCCTAGCCATATTCTCCCTAGACCATACCCAAAGGATTATTCTAATCCTAGATTTAGGCAGCTTGATGGGGGGAATGCTAGAGAACACGTTGTTGGTTTCTTAGATGGTTTAAGGATCTTTGCTAGCGATCAAGAACTATGAATGCGATCAAGAACTATGAATGAGAGAGTTGTCAAAATCTCTCATAGATTGAGCTTATGCTTAGTTTGTTAGTTTGCCAGCGGGTGGCCTCAACTCTTGGGAAGAATTGGTAACAGTAGTCTGCACCAAATTCATTGTTGCAGATTGCAAGATAAGTCTTATGAATCTGGCAAATGAAAAAGCAATTGGAGCACGAATCACTTCTGGCTCATGTAAACATTCAAAATCAAGACATTAGACTGCAGTGAACACTACAACAAATTTTCTAATAAATGAAGAAATTGTCCAGCAGCCAACCCATCTCTCATTGTTGCCTCAAATCTGCGACCCAACCCTCAAACGTCGGTCACCCATTGCTCCACCGCTAGATCTGCTATCCAATTCCCACAAATTGTTCCTCGCTGCAATGTGCCATCACCATCACTCCAATCTGCCATTGATCCACAACCTAGACATCGCCAAGCTCCTCTTTTATACCTTGTTACCATCTGCCATCGTAAAACCTATCGTCACCAGCAACTTCTCTCCCATTGACCTTCCTTAATAAGCCAGAACCAAAATTATTTTAATAAAAACGAAAGTTTTATTAAATAATAAAACAAAGCTTATTAATAAAGGGTAATTTTATACACAATAAAAAGAACCATATTCCACTCCATGTATTTGTAAATTTACGACCAAACAAATCCAATGACTTTCTTTTTCTTGTTATTCCCATTCTCTTGCCGTTGCTATTGTCATAACCATTTGTTAGAAATCAAAGCAATAAGCAACAAAAAATAGAGAGAAAATTGCACACAAGATTTAAGTAGAAAAACCTTAATGAAGGGTGAAAAAACTACGGGCAGAGGAGAAGCAATTCACTAATTACAAAACAGAAATTACAACGGTATTAAGAGCGCTCAAATACAGAAATTCACTCACTCAATCACTCACAAACTCACAAAACTGAGTTCTCTATATCACTCTCAACACTATGATCTCTATAAAATTTTGTGACTCTCTAATATGTCTCTCTAATGTGACTCTGGAGAATATGATGTATTTATATGTATAGGGACTCAAACCCTAGCCCAAAATAACCCAAAAACGCGTAAAAACGTAAAATACACTATCAGGTCGCATTGGAGCGCCGTGGCACTGGTTTCCCGAATTAGAGCTCCGCGGCGCTGCTTTCAAGCGTCGCGGCGCTGGATTGTAGTGTCGCGGCGCTGGATTGTAGTGTCGCGGCCCTGCTTTCAAGCGTCACGGCGCTGCCTTACTTCCAAAGGGGTTGAGGGGTTTTGGGTCACAAAATAACAATCTCTACCTTGACACAAAATCTACCATAAAGAACTCCAATGTGTGATTAATCGAATTCTCCACCTCTTCCACAAAGCCCCAACGAGCAATTAACCAACACGAGCATGAACTCCAACCAAGTTCAAGCAATGCTCAAACTTAGTTGTAGGTAACGACTTAGTCATCATATCGGCAGGATTATCATGTGTACTGATTTTGCTCACAACAATATCACCACGAGCAACAATATCACGAACAAAGTGATAACAAACGTCAATGTGCTTCATCCTCTCATGAAACATTTGATCTTTAGTGAGAAAAATAGCACTCTGCCTATCACACATCACCACAGAAGTCTTCAAATCTTCACTGAGTTCTCCAAATAGGCCTTTCAACCAAATAGCTTCTTTAAAAGCCTCTGTAATAGCCATATATTCAGCCTCAGTAGTAGACAAAGCAACAGTAGCCTGCAAGGTAGCCTTCCAACTGATAGCACAACCACCAACTATAAACACATACCCAGTAAGTGACCTCCTCTTATCCAAGTCTCCAGCATAATCAGAATCAACATATCCCATAACACCATCTCTAGTCCTTCCAAAGTGCAAACAAACGTCAGTAGTACCACGCAAGTATCTGAGAATCCATTGCACCGTTTTCCAGTGCTCTTTACTTGGATTTGCCATGTATCTACTAACTACACTAACTGCATATGATAAATCTGGGCGAGAACATACCATAGCATACATGAGGGAACCTATTGTACTAGAGTATGGAACACGTGACATGTACTCAATCTCATCATCTGACTGTGGAGTTAACGCAGCTGAAAGTCTAAAATGTGCTGCTAACGGAGTGCTCACTGGTTTTGCTTTCTGCATGTTGAACCTATGTAAAACTTTTTAAATATAGCCTTTCTGACTTAGATAAAGCTTATCTGCCTTTCTATTTCTCAAAATCTCCATGCCAAGAATCTTCTTGGAAGCTCCCAAGTCCTTCATCTCAAACTCTCTATTGAGTTAAGCCTTTAACTTCTTAATCTCTCTTTTATCCTTAGTAGCAATCAACATATCATCAACATATAAGAGCAAATAAACAAAGGACCCATCATTACCCTTCTTAAAGTAGACACAACTGTCATAGCTACTCCTCTTAAACTCATGAGCGATCATAAATGAGTCAAATCTCTTATACCACTGCCTAAGAGACTGTTTCAAACCGTAAAGAGACTTTTTCAAGGAGCAAACATAGTCTTCTTTACCTAAAACAATGAAACCCTCGGGTTGCTGCATGTAAATGTCTTCCTTGAGCTCTCCATGCAAAAATGCAGTCTTCACATCTAACTGCTCAAGCTCAAGATCATAAGTGGCCACAATACCAAGCAAGGCTCGAATTGAGCTATGCTTAACCACAGGAGAAAATACATCTGTAAAGTCAACACCTGGAACCTGACTGTATCCTTTTGCAACCAGCCTAGCCTTGTACGTAGCATCTTCAACTCCCGGTGTGCCTTCTTTTCTTTTAAATACCCATTTGCAGCGAACAAATTTCTTCCCTTTGGGTAACTTCATCAAATCCCATGTGTCATTCTTATGTAGGGATTTCATCTCCTCCTGCATAGCAATCATCCACTTGCCAGAGTTAACTAAATTAACCGCCTTTGTATAGGTAGAAGGTTCTTCACCAGACTCAATACCTTCTGCCACTGATAAAACATAAGCCACCAAGTCAGCCTCAACATATCTCTGTGGAGGCCTAACATCTCTCCTCGGCCTATCCTTAGCAATAGAGTACTGTGATGGTGGCGGTGATGGCGATGGGGAAACACTATTGCCTTGACTCTCTGAACTTGACTGGGAAGTAGAATCGGATGATGTACTTGTCTCTATTTGAAACTCCACCTGTTTGCTAGATCTATCTCGATCAACATCACTAGAACCTATAGTAGATGTCCCACGTAACATGAAAGTCTCATCAAACACAACATCTCTACTGATAATAACTTTCTTGGTTTCTGGGCACCATAACTTATAGCCTTTAACACCAGGCTTGTAACCAAGAAATATACACTTCATGGATCTAGGCTCCAATTTTCCATTGTCAACATGAGCATAAGCAAGACAGCTGAAAATTCTTAAATTTGAGTAATCTGCAAGTTCTCCTGACCACATCTCTTGTAGTGTCTTCTTGTTAATAGCGATGGAAGGAGAACGATTGACCAAATAGCAAGCTATAGAAGTGGCTTCAACCCAAAATGACTTAGGTAGTCCAGCATTAGAGAGTATGCAGCGCACTTTCTCCATCAACGTCTTGTTCATTCTCTCGGCCACACCATTTTGCTGCGGAGTACGTCGGACTGTTAAGTCTCTCAGAATTCCCTCTGATTTACAGAAGGTATTAAATTCATTTGAACAAAACTCCAAGCCATTATCAGTGTTGAGACGTTTAACTGGCTTACCGGTCTGCTTTTCTATCATGGTCTTCCAATCTTTGAATGTAGCAAAGACATCATTCTTCTGCTTTAAAAAGAATGTCCATAACTTTCTGGAATAGTCATCAATGATGGTAAGCATATAATTAGCACCACCATAAGAAGGAACGGTCCCCAAAGGTCAAAATGAACATACTCTAAAATATCTTTTGTGTTGTGAATGCCTTTGCCAAATCGAACTCCCTTCTCCTTTCCAAAAACACAGTGCTCACAGAACTCCATCTTACCTGTGCACTGTCCATTAAGGAGCCCTCGCTTACTCAGCTCTGCCATCCCAAGCTCACTCATATGCCCTAGTTGCATATGCCATACCTTAGTGAGATCATCATCAGACATAGTGGAAGTAATAACTTTTGCATCACCAACAACTGTAGTACCCTGCAGAACATACAAACTAGCAGTCTTCTTTTGCGCTTTCATCATCACAAGAGCGCCTTTACTGACTTTCAAAACTCCACCTTCACCTGTGTACTTGTACCCTTTAGCATCAAGAGTACCTAAGGAAATTAAATTCCTCTTAAGATCGGGGACATGCCTCACATCACCTAGTGTCCTCACTATGCCATCATGTATCTTAATTCTGACAATACCAATACCAGCAACCTTGCATAGGGCGTTGTTTCCCATCAAAACAGAGCCCTTAGGAACAGTTTCATATGTTGAAAACCAGTCCCGGTTGGGACACATATGAAACGTACTTGCAGAGTCAAGAACCCAATCCTCACAGGGTTTAGAATCACCATCAGAAATTACCAAAAGCTCACCACCAGAGCCTTCTTCAACGACACTAGCCTCACCAGCATCTGGTTTCTTCCCCTTCTGATTTTCAGCCCTCTTGTTTTTATTCTACAGCTTATAACACTCAGTTTTAATGTGCTATTTCTTCTCGCAATAGTTACAGTACTTCTCCTTATTTCTGGATTTAGACCTACCTCTAATCTTAGTCCCAAAACTTCTCTCTTGGGTTCTACCTCTAATAACTAGACCCTCTCCTTGTGTTTCAGATCCAGTAACTCACTGCTTCATCTTTTCTTTAGAAAATAAAGCCTCATAAACCTCATCTAGGGTAAGAGTGTCCTGACTATACAAGATAGTATCCCTAAATGTGGCATATGATGAAGGCAGTGAACATAATAAAATTAACCCAAGGTCTTCTTCATCATACTTAACTTCCATAGCCTCCAAATCAGACACAATCTCCTTAAACACAGTTAAGCGATCCTCAAGAGACGTACATTTAGACATTCGATGAGAGTATAGACGCTGCTTTAAATGAAGTTTGCTAGTAAGACTCTTGGTCATGCATAATTGCTCCAGCTTGAGCCACAAAGCAGCAGCAGTCTTCTCCTTCAGTACATCTTGTAAAATCTTATTTGACAGATGAAGGTGTATTTGGGACAGAGCCTTTCGGTCCTTACGCTCTTTTTCCTCCTTTGACCATGATGAAGGCATCTTATCGAAACCCAATAGCACATCATCAAGGTCCATCTGCGCCAGAACAGCCCGCATCTTCACTTGCCATAGAGAAAACCTCATTGTGCGATCCAGCAGCGGAATATCAAATTTTATGGTTGCCATTGCAAATCAAAGCCAAATCTCTGATACCACTTGTTAGAAATCAAAGCAACAAGCAACAAGAAATAGAGAGAAAATTGCACACAAGATTTACGTGGAAAAACCCTAATGAAAGGTAAAAAACCACGGGCAGTGGAGAAACAATTCACTAATCACAAAACAGAAATTACAACGGTGTTTAGAGAGCTCAAATACAGAAATTCACTCACTCAATCACTCACAAACTCACAAAACTGAGTTCTCTGTATCCTCTTAACATTATGATCTCTATGAAATTTTGTGACTCTCTAATATGTCTCTCTAATGTGACTCTAGAGAATATGATGTATTTATATGTATGAGGACTCAAACCCTAGCCCAAAATAACAAAAAATACACTATTAGACCGCATTGGAGCGCCGCGACGTTGCTTTTTCTAGCGCCGCAACGCTGGTTTCCCGAATTAGAGCGCCGCGGCGCTACAATCCCACGGCGCTGGATTGTAGCGCCGCGGCCCTGCTTTCAAGCGTCGCGGCGCTGCCTTATTGCCAAAGGGGTTGAGGGGTTTTGGGTCACAAAATAACACAATTCCATAAACATTTCAATAATGTAACCAAACACAACCCTAGTTCTAATCTCGCTGTGTACTGAAAAACCACAAAGCTCTACTAAATTTGTCTAAAGTAAACTAATCTAATCTAATCCTTATACAACGATCAAATTCACTTAGAACTTTATTAAATTCGATTTTTTATAGGATGTTTGGAAAGGTGGTGGAAACCAGTGGTGAGAATCATTTTTACTGTAGCATATGAGAGTTTTATATTATAACATATTTTTTTATTGTTACTGTAACATGTAAAAATTTTATACTATTTATAATTAAAATTGTGATAAAAATTAAGTGGTTTTTACTACTGTCAAACACCCCTTAATCGTCTGTCAAAAAAAAAAAAAGAAAGTCCATTTTTTAATCAATTATTAATCAATTCCTGGAGAAAACGACATGTGATTCTGATCCGCTAGCTTTCGGAATCCCGCCACGTCAGCTCCTCAATCACGTGTATTCTTCCTCCTCTTACTGACACTACGCTTGAAAGCAGCGACTGCAAGGTACAATCTCTCTCTCTTTCTCTCTCTCCGTCTACAATAACAAATGGCCGTCGCTGGCTCGCGCTCGCCGTCATTCTCTCTCCTCTCCTCCTCTATCTCCTCTATCAAAACCTGGAATTCCACCTCTTCTCTCTCCTCCTCAGTCCACTTCCTCTCTCGCTTCCAACTCCGACCGAGAACTCCTCTGCTCCGCTGCCAATTCAAGCACGCCGCCGTTTCAGCATTTCCCGGCGTCGGCGAGGATTTGCCTCTTGATTACGGCGACCGGTTTCCGACGCCGGATCCTTCCGATCGCAGAAGAGCCGGCGTGCTGCTCCACCCGACGTCGTTTCGTGGACCCTTCGGGATTGGCGATCTTGGCGAAGAGGCCTTTCGTTTTCTTGATTGGCTACATGAAGCTGGTTGCTCTGTTTGGCAGGTGAGTGAATTTTCTTAACTCCGTTTGGATGCCGAGAAAATCACTAGTACACTGAAAAACATAAGTGAATTTTTGTCTTTGTAAGCTCTCTGTTTGGTTGCCAAGAAATTGGTAATAGAAAAGTGTAGTCTTTGATCCAATTTGTTTAAGTTAATTTCTTTGGTCATCCATCTGGCTTCGGAGAAAGCTGTGCATCATGTGATCCATATTTAGAAACTGTAATTTATGCTCAATTCTTCGATTAGAGCATGCCTAAGAAGAAGAAATCAACTTTTTAGTTCTTTAAACTATAAAAAAAGGGGGCACTTTAAGCTCTGTTTGGTTGCTGAGAATTTGGTAAATGAAAATTTGTAAAGGTTCTTTATCTAGTTATTCTCATGATACGATGTTGACGTATTGAATTCGCAGACTTCAAACTTTCTAAGAGCCAAGACTTGCGAGATGAACAAACGTAATAAAATTCCATGTTTTTGTTGCGAGGTTAATATATGCCTGAATGCGTATTTTTCTCAGGTTCTTCCTCTTGTTCCTCCAGGGAGGAGGGCTAATGAAGAGGGATCTCCCTACTCCGGCCAGGTGACATAGTTCCTTAAACCGTTTATCTTCAATTTTTACTCTTTTGTTCTTTATGGCTGAAACATCCATTACATTGCGAAATTGTCACATTCGATGTATTGTGCTTTGGATTTTTTGGGTTTGAGATGGAAAGTTTGAAAAGTGTGGCTTGAAACTGGAATTATGCTGGTTTAAAACGTTATGTATAATTGATTTCGAGCTCAATGTGAGACATGAGAGAAGCTGATTTTGAGTTTAATGGGAGCTTAAATTCAAACTTGGGTGCTTTTTGAGCTCAAGTTGTCTTATTAGACTTTGAGTTTGGGAACATCTAAACCCTTGCTCAATGGAAAATTTGGGTTCAAACTTCTTAAACCCTCCAAACAAACGCCCCCTTAGTTTTGAATCCTTTTGGCGGACTTTGTGATTGGATGATTTTTTATCAGGACTTTAAAAGACTCTGCATTGCCATTGATAATTTTTTGTGTCTAGGATGTAGCCTTTGTTTTAATCCTCTCAAGAAGAAACTTCATTAAGAAAAAGAGAGAAGAAGAAGAAGAAGAGGAAAGACGCACTAACTATCCTGCATTTTCGTGCAGCACAGTAATGAATAACTATCTTTGGTTATCAATTTCAGGATGCAAATTGTGGTAACACCCTTTTGATTTCTCTTGAAGAGCTAGTTAAAGACGGCTTGCTGAAAAAAGATGAGCTACCAAAACCAGTGTGAGGAACTGTTTATGTATCTGCACCCCATAATAATTAGAGAAAATACTTTTCTGTAACGAATTGTGCTACTTAGATTTGTGTCACTCATTTGTTCAGTGATGCCGAACGTGTGAACTTCTCAACAGTGGCAGAGATGAAGGATCCTTTAGTAGCAAAGGTAAACTATTACTATCTATTACAATATGTGTGTGCTCCAGTTGAGTGTTTGTTGGACTAGGAATTGGGTGGTGCACTGACATGGACGACTCTAGATATCTGTTTTATAGCCAATTTCTTTTCAAGTGTATAATTGTTTTGAAATGATTGTTACTACATGAACTAATGAATTTACCGTTAGTGTTAATGATGCATCTTCTCCTGTGTTTTCTTAGGCTGCTGAGAGACTTATTCAGAGTAAAGGTGATCTTAAAAGTCAGCTTGAAAAATTCCGCAGTGACCCTGATATATCAAGTAAGCCTTTCACATCTTTATTTTTTTGAGCTCTGCAATGACAATATGAAATTTAGTTTTACAGCCGTTCAATAATGCAGTTAAATTTATCTAAGTGCTAGTTTGCTTATATGTAGCTTTCTTTTACTGGACATTCATTTCTCTATCTCTTGTCAATTCTTGTTTGGCAATGTTTCAGGCTGGCTTGAGGATGCTGCTTACTTTGCCGCAATTGACAACAGTTTAGATACTTTCAATTGGTATCAGTGGCCGGAACCTTTGAAAAATCGACACCTTGCAGCCTTGGAGAACATCTACAAGAGCAAAAAGGACTTTGTAAGATTTACGCAACTCTGGAATTTGTTGTTGTCTTACATGTCTATGCAGTATCTTTATTGATGCTACAAAGCCTGTGTACTGCCTGCTCAAGCCTCTGATTTTGCAGATTGATATATTCATTGCTCAACAATTCTTATTCCAAAGGCAGTGGCAAGAAGTTCGGAAGTATGCACAGAGGAAAGGAATTAGTATAATGGGGGACATGCCCATTTATGTAGGTTACCATAGTGCTGATGTCTGGGCCAACAGAAAACAATTTTTACTGGTGAGTAATAGGTTAATTGATGATCAATTCTATTTATTAAAACGTGCTTCTTTAGTAATATTTACACATTTGTCTTGCAGAACCGGAATGGTTTTCCTCTATTAGTAAGTGGTGTTCCTCCTGATGCCTTCAGCGAGACCGGTCAGCTGTGGGACAGGTGCATATTATTCCAGACATTTCAGAAAATTGGTTGAATTTTTCCATGACTTTTGGAAGACCCCTAGAAAGTCAATTTTGGAAGATGCCTATATACTCATATTAAATGTGATTAGTATGGTTTGTCAGATATGCTGACTGAGCATATTTTGATGTTAAAATATGCTTTATTGCAAAGATTATAGGTACTGAAGCAAGGCTAAGTGCCTCCATTTAAACTCTATCTATCCCGTCTATATGAGTTTCTGTGTCTTTATTGCAAATGGAGTTAGATTTAACCTGGGATCGTTGCGTGGATTGCTCAAGCAGACTGCAGTGCCAATGGTTATGTGATTGTGCTCTCATGTGCCAATTCCCAAGGACTCAAAGGGATTTATTGTAAAACTAGGTCTATTAGATTCTTTCTTGCCAAAGAAAGTCAATCTTTTAGATGATTGGTTCTATAGTCCTTACCCTTGAGTCTTTGCTCTTCTGTTATAGCTTATGTAATTTTCTTTCCTCCTAAAAAGGAATGCTGTTTTGATATTAGTTCTCTGCGGTCCCTGTTCTAACAACAACAATTGATTTCTGGTGGTTGATCTTTTCTTTTTCTCTTGTGTCTTTGTTCCATGATTTATTGTGGCCTTTGTAATTACGTTACTTGTGTAAAATACTTTGTGTACTGCTTTATGGCTTGCTGATTAAATGAATTTTTACTTAAAAGCCCTCTTTACAATTGGCAAGCAATGGAGAAAGATGGATTTTCATGGTGGATACGTCGCTTACGACGTGCACAAGACCTTTATGATGAATTCAGGATAGACCACTTCAGAGGATTTGCTGGTTTCTGGGCTGTTCCTTCCGGTGAGATGATAGGAACTTGCTAGTTATAAATTAATGGTTGTTTTGCAATTTTTGCTTGACATTTACATGATGTTGTTGCACTAACATATTCACATACACAGATGCAAAAGTCGCAATGGTTGGACGATGGAAGGTATGTTCCTTTGTCAGAGTTGCTTATGATTTTACATAATTAGCTTGTTATTAAATCATGAATTTTTTGTGACAGTAGGCAGGACCTGGAAAATCCTTATTTGATGCCATCTTCGAAGCAGTTGGAAGGATGAATATTATAGCTGAAGATTTGGTACGGCTATCAGATTGTGGGAGGGGGGAAAACAGAAAGAAAATCCAATTCTTAACTAAAGTTCTTCCCTTTCTTGTACCTGTACTCATTTATGATGCTTCTGAAAATATTTTGAATGCACTCTTCTTCTTCTTCTTTTTCTTCTTCTTCTTATGATGCTTCTGAAAATATTTTGAATGCACTCTTCTTCTTCTTCTTCTTTATTATTTTATATACTTTGGTGTTTGCTGGATGCATTCTTATCTTTTCTACTTACATGACAGGGGGTTATTACCGAGGATGTAATTAAGCTTAGGAAATCCATTGGGGCACCCGGAATGGCCGTCCTTCAGTTTGGTATGAAATTGTTTCTAATTTAGTTTATTGTTGCCATATTATTAATACAAAAACGATTCTCAGTATTCTTGCCTGATTTTTCTGCTGTTTTATACTTTCTTGGTCCAGCTTTTGGAAGTGATGCTACTAATCCTCATTTACCCCATAACCATGAATCCAATCAAATTGTGTACACCGGAACTCATGATAATGACACGGTATTAGTCGTTCATTCAATCTTCTTTGTTTCTACATGGTACTAGGTTTTTGTTTTTTTATCTTTCCTCAGAGTAGTTTGCAATGCACCATGACACAGTGCATATATGGTATTGCCCATGGAAGCTTTACTTAATGATTGGCAATCTGACACCTTGAACTGAATTTGATTGGCTATAAACTTGTATCTGTTGGATCATTATTTTGTAATTTACAGCATAGGACTGGTTTATTCTGTCCTCATTAGCCTCTCAGCTGAGCTTATCTTCAATTTCAGATTTTAAAAGAAAGCCCGCTGATTATGGTTTGTTTTATTACAGATCCGTGGTTGGTGGGATGTTTTGCCAGAAGAAGAGAAGTCTAATGTGGGCGACACTACATTCCCTTTTTAACATTTCTAATTTTAACGTGATTATGGTTAAGCAAGGTTCAACATTTCTTTTAAATTTGGTGTGTTCTGATTCCTACCTTAGGTACGGAGGTATCTGTCATTTACCAACGAAGATGATATCTCATGGGAACTTATCAAAGCTGCGGTGTCTTCAGTTGCCCGAACCACTATAATACCTATGCAAGATATTCTTAGGTTAGGGAATTCTGCGAGGATGAACATTCCTGCAACTCAGGTAAATAATGAGTTTGTAAAAAAATGGCTAATAGGCAGAGAAGTTAGATCAACTATCTCCGTTCCTAAAATTGTTCGTGTCCAAGATTTTATTTGAAAGCTAATCATGATTGCATGGCAGGCCACCCGATTATAAAATGTATACAAATTTTTTTGTTCAGTAGTTCATCCTTTTCTGTAATGCTCGTACGTAATTCTATTTCACTTTGATTCTCTTGAAACAAAGCCCTTATTTTCTTTACCTTCTTTATGCTTTGTAGTCATTATAATGCTCTTTTTTCCTGTTTTAATTTTAAAATTTCATGTTACTGCAACTTTTACCTCGCACATGGAATTGCTTTAAGGCATATACCCACCTAAAGTTAGAAGCCAAGTTGGAACCCATTTCCTCCTCTCTTAAAATGATTAGAAGATATTTTCGGATTGTGTTTAACCCTTGAATTTTATTCAACACAGTTTGGTAATTGGAATTGGAGGGTCCCTAGTTCCATGAGCTTTGATAGTCTGGAGGATGAAGCTTCGAAACTGAGGGAGCTGCTATCAATGTATGGGCGACTGTAAGTGAGGTATTTGTGAATTATTTGTTCTTGAAGTAGCCACAAATTGTTTTCTGCAGATTAGACTCATCGACCTTTTTTCTGTGGAAGGATCTATGTATAGATTATTATTATTTTTTTAAATAAACCCTGCTGAACTAGAAGCAAGTTTGCTTATTATGGTGATGTATGTGAAATAAAATGGCATTCCCTTTTATTTGTTCATTTACGCGCTCATTTTCTTCTCCGCTAGTAAGGCATCAGTAGACACTTAAAACTATTGATCCGATACTAAGTTCATGCAGGCGTTGTGCTCATTTGTCTTTGTCCTAATATTAGTAAACGGTTCAACATCTTTTGAGTTGGGTTGTTGAAATGTAAACTCAATGGCATTAATCTTTTGACTTCTTCTCTGGATGCCACCCTAAATGCCTAGGTATTTTTGAACCATTGTAAAATGTAGGAGTACGATTGATCAATGAAAAACTTGCATTGTATTTATTCAGAAATATAAATAAAAAAATATCCTTGTGGTCTTCAAGGCAGGAAATAGTATTAAAAGTCATCCAAATTTCTAAAAGTGAAAAGTAAAGGTAAATAGTATAAAAGTAAAGAATGATAATGCAAATATGATGAATGAGAGTCCATAAGAACTTTCTAGCCGTAGAATTAAGATGCTTTCTCAATTGCTTTGATGCACTCCAGAACAGTTGCCTTCTGTGACATTGCTGTTATGAGGGCCTCATGCAAATTCTTGTTGGTCTTTAAGAGGGATCCAGCCAACAGAACCTGTAGTACCAATACCCAAAATTAGCAATCCAAAATGCAGAACATCAAATTTCTCTTTATCTTTCTCACCAATTAATCAGACTTTAGAAAGTGAAATATAAGTTCTCTCATCATGAATGAAAGATGAAAGGATCAGCCGTATATGCAGGTTGTGAGGAACTTACAGCCCATCTAGTGAGATTCTGTTGCTGCTCTTTGCTTAACTGTGGTTTGCTTCTGTTGATAAATCTCTAAAAGAATTAAGGAAAAACTCAATAGTTTGAGATCAACACTAAAGTTGTGGTGTACCGACAAGAAAGGTGTGAGGCAGGTAATTGTTACGTACCTGAAGAGTGAAAAGATCAGCAGATTGACCAACGACTTTGTCATATTTAAGGCCTTCTGCTGCGAGTCCAGCCATTGCCACCACTGCCAACCTAATAGCATGCCACAGAATTTTTCTCAATCATGATAGTTGAAGCAACCTAGCACTCAATGAAAATTGGACCCGTTTGAGAATGCTAGATTTTCAGCTTCACTGCGGGGTTCGACTAATAAACTTTGAAGGAATTTCTCCTCTCCTATACGGTGTTAAGCTAGAGGGATGTTATAGGCAGTCATTTTCGTTCGTCTTTAGTTTTCTTATTTTGGTTCGTCTTCTTGGATTTCTTTATGTAGTTTTCTGTTTTGAGATACTTATCTTTTTATACCTTCTATTTTAAATTAATTTAAAATCTGTACCTTCAGTTTTTAATCTCATCAAATGTATATCTTTATGTTAAATTTAATATACAAATTTATATCTTATTTTATTTTGACCTTTAAAATGACCAAATAATCTTTAAGTAAAATAAAGAACAATTAAAACTTTTAAAAAATAAAAATAAAATAAAAACATACAAAGCACTTATTTTGAGGGTATTTTATACATTTTTGAAGTTAAGAACCTTAGTATAAAGTTTTTTCAAATGTGTAAAGGTCTATTATTTTTAAATTTAAGGGTATTTTGAGCAATTTTTTAAATTATTTTTGGATATTGATTAGGAAAAGGTATAAATTTATGTATTAAATCTAATCAGAAGGTATAAATTCGATAAGATTCAAAACCGAAGGCATAATATTTGATTTAATACGAGGTATAAAAAGGTAAATAACTCTTCTTATTTTAGAGGATTTCTCATTCTCCTTCCTTTGTAATTGATTTGTCTTTCAACGGAAGAAATTTTTCTTATTGAAAAATAAATGAAGGAAATAACCTAGCAACAGGGAAGTACTGTTAAAGAGCCAGGGTTTGGATGAAATCTAAACTAGATGATGCGGAAGTAGTAATGCATAGTAATAGAATGTGGCTTGCTGCCTTGCTCATGGCAGGGTTAAGCTGAGGCTCTCTTTCTTTTTCTTGCTAGATATTGCATTTAAGAACTTATTTATTGGGGTGATTATCAGAATCTTGCATAAATCCATCTGCTTGGAGCACGAGCGGAATGTGGTTAAGCAATGATGCCTTTTTAACGAGTATTATAATAATACCTGTCTAATTCCTTGGTATCAAGCTGCCCACTGTATATCAGCTTTTCAAGCCTTTCATCAATGAGGTTAACATGCTCTTTCCCAATTTCCAGAGAATACCCCAGAATTGGTAGGCCCAGCAAGTAAGCAACTAAATAATCAAAGAGACCATTTTTCTTTTAGGAATGACCAATGACTAATGAGTGTCAAGTAAGCAAGTAAACCATCATTTAAGGAAATCAAATGTCAGAGATTGAGATCAAAGTGTTTGATATATGCATTTGGATTACCTAAAAAATGAGCTGCTTCATGTCTAGCAATCCTCTCCTGATAATCTGGAAAGAAAGATGAGAATCCATTGATGGCAGCTTGAAGAAGCCTAAAAAATACAGATTTAAGAGTCACTTGTGGTTCAAGAGAATAGTAAGCCTTGCCAAAATATTCATGAGCACTTGATAGAACAAATGAAAACATCAAAATATGAAAATTGTATTGCATATAGAGCTTATTCTTACCCAGGAGAAATGCTACCCACAGCCAAAACAATTAGAGAGATACTCCCTATCAAGTATGGCACAAAGAAGCCCCAATCCTGTAGAAATGGCATAAATTTTCCAAAAATAATTCTAAGAAATAAGAGCTCAACTAAAACTGACAATAAAAAGCCAGCATGATTTTACAATGGAATCTGAGAGTAAAGCATACATATATACAAGTACTGTTTACTTTTTTTTTTTTTGGGTCACAGAAAAGTACTCTTTGATTTTTTTTTTTTTTAACAGCAGTACTCTTTAATTTTTGCAGGCAAACAGAAGGAAAAGGAATGTTCTAATTTACCCCAGGAAGTTGGCCAGCAAGAACACCCAAGAATCCAGTTGTCCCCACCACTGTAAAAAGAAAAGCGGCCTGTACCACTGAAAGATATCAAATATATAAACAGCAGTTTTAGACCAATGCTTTGGCAATGCTTTATAATTCCACCATTTTGTGACTTAGGGCCAGTTTCGTATCTGTAACTTTTAAAATAATTGCTGTGACCTGCGCCGGGCTTAAAAACAAATGTAATATGAAGCAGCAGTGTTTGGTAAACTGCAAATTTAAAGTGCTGCAATCTTTTAAAAACCATGGTTGTGTGTTTCACAAATGCCTGAAATAGACATGAAAACTAATCTTCTTATTGCAGTGACCTTTTAGTAATTTAGCTCACTATGCTGCTTTTGACGGATTCTTAGGGAAGTAAAATCCAAAAGTTGTCCTGAAGCCACAGTAATCCCAAACGCCCCCTACTATACGTGAAAAATGGATACAAAAAACAATTTAGCAATTTTGGTTTCAATCACTCATTTCAAAAGATAAATGGATATAAATGTTGACATTCTAATCCAAGTAGTTGTGCTTGAGGCATTTCTTCTTACTTATATCACGTGGATTGATAAAAAATTGGCAAAATAAAACAAGTACTTACATCATTTCTGACACTGGGGATTGCCAGATTTTCTGCATTTTTAATTCCAAGAGTTGTCAGCTCCCGAAGAGATGTCTGTGCTCAAATGATACGACGGTCAATAGTTAGTTTTCTAACCAAGTTTCTGATGAAACGGAGGCAAAAAGAATCCAAAGCAGTGTACATGTATGAATAGGTAATTTGTAGAAGCGGCTAGAAGTGCTTGGGTAGCACCTTCCCAGAACTTCATACTTTTAACGGAGACTGACCATACGACGTGACACATATGGCTGAGAACTCCATTTTTTGGCCCACCCAACTTTACTCAGCTGTTCTAGTGCCTCTTTAACACCTGTGCTATCTTTCTGCAACAAAAAAATTGTTTATTAATCATTTATGTAATTAATGTTCCCAACCAGAAATCCAAAACAGAAAAAAAGTAATAATAAAAAATTAATGCAATCATCTCAAAATTCTGTTGCCTAATTTTGGGTTTAAAATCAACAACTTTAGCATCACAGATGAATACGATAGTACTATTGCTTTCTTTCTATAGGAAGAAATAAGACTAGAGCAAAAGAACTTGCCCTCTCAATTATTCTAATTAAAATTCAACTCAGTTTAACTAGCTTTTGCTCTGAATAAGGACCCAATGGGATGTTATAGCACTCCCTTTTTCTATCCCAAATTTCCATCTTTCTTCAACATTTTTTTTCCTTCTGTACTTGAATTATGATATCTGTAAATGCACTTTACAAAAGTTTATCCATATTCAGTTTCTTCCCACTGTGTGTTGTGTATCTGAATACATAATTAAATTTAAATTTTCAACTTTATGAAAACTACGTTTCAAATCACAACCACTAAATAATGGAAAGAAATGACCTTAGCCGTTGAAAATTATCAATTGCCACCTGAAAGAATTTTCAATGGCTCTGATTGCCCTTTCATCATCCAACAACTAAGACTGGATTGAACGAAACATGCATTGAAGCTATTTCCTTCAAAGGGTCAGTTTCAATAGCCATAACGGTTAACAAAATGCAAATTGAGAATCATGACATTAGCACACATTCAATTAGATGGGATATCCAAATATAACAATCTAAGTGAAACCCAAAAATGCAAAAATGCAAAAATGCAAAAAAAAAAACATAGAATTCATAAACGGTTTTGGGTTTCTGTTTTAACCTTTTCAATGGCAGATTGAAGGTTGGTGAGGTCGACTCCAGAGGCAGCAGAAGAAGCTCTGACACGCCATTTAAGGCACTTGAGATTTCGAAGATGAAAGCCGGTGGCTGAAGCAGCTACACCAGTGTTTGATAGAGAAGCCATGACTAAGCTGCTCCACACCGTGATCATTATTTGTTTCGTTCTTTCGTGCGCCAAAATAGCAATGGGGGGGTGAGAACCTTTAGTAGCGGATAAGGTTTAGCGCCATTATGTGGCGTTTAGTTTATGGAGGAAGTAACACGTAACACAATTTTACCGGAACTTAACACATAGGAATATATATATATATATATATATATTTATTTATTTATTTACAAGTAACAAAAATTAAAATTATCATGATACATACCACATAATTTTATATCATAAAAGTGAAAATAATGATTATTATGTGTGATGAACAAAACTCATCTCACAAGATTCTCTCGAATTTCTCGACGAGATAATCACTCATAAATGAAGTAAATAAAACAGTAAAAGAAAAATAACAAGAATACAACGATTTTATAATGGTTCACCTCAATTGCAGGTTATGTCTACTGAGGTTTTCTTGAGTATGGGGATTTCACTATGAGAAAATTGATTACAAAGTTAATGCTAGGCCTTGTACCAAAAATTTGGACTTAGCCTGCTCCTTGGAGTTAACCTCTATTTATATCTTTTTGGATCGATTAAGAGCTTATCTTTTAATTACAATTCAAATTTAAATACAAGATGATCTCTTATGTAATTGGCTTTGAGGACACCATTGTGATATCTTATAGAGCTTATCCCTTCTGAATATCTAAGATTTAGTAGGTTTTGATAAGACTGAGTGCTTATCACTATCATAGAGATCTTCTATTTGAATGATAGATGTGGTTTGACCATTATACCTTTCTTGAGTATTTTTTGATAAATGCCTTCAACATGATATCACCGAGGATTTGAACCTTCTTGGTGAGCCGACAACACATCGTAATTTTGTTATTTTTTAATAATTCCAAAAATTACTATCTAATTTGATTATTTTGAAAAACAATTTCTACATTTCAATTCTAGTCTTATAAACACGTCATTTAACGTGATTTAAGTATATTTTATTATATTATTCTATTATGGGTAACATTAGATGGAAACTTAACAACTACACTGATACCAATCCATTAATATGATAAGACACATAATATCTCCCACCAAAAAAAAGGCATAATACCAGAATATAATGGACAAAAAAGTGTGTAGAAACTATACTAGCGCGTAATAGACTAAAAAAATGTTTTTTAAATGAGGGTGGGATTTGAAAAGTATAATTTTTTTTTAATTTAGGATTGAAAAATTTAAAATTTTCATCTTTAAGATAGAGTCGGATGTAATTTTATCGTTATATTATGCCTCCAACCACAAAAGTGTAGGTTTTTTTGTTTTAACAAATAAATTAATTTGAAATTATTATTTAGAAGCACATTTTAGGTAAAAAAAAAAAAAAAAGGAGGAGCTTGGAGTGTTAATAAATTGGAAGGTGATTTTTGAAGAGTAACATTAAATGGAAACTGATAAGATACATGATACCTCCATTGGGAAAAAAAAGAAGAGGAAGAAGAAGAGAAAAAAAAGAAAGAAAGCATAACACCAAAACATATGGACAATAAAAGTGTTTATGTAATGCCCAATTAACTCACAATTAGCTAATAGTAAGTATCTTGCATATCCATATATTTAATGAACATATATTATTGAATTACAGGCATATAGAAAGCATATCTTATGGGTATGAGTACTTATTATTTTTAAGATTCAATCATTCATAAACATCCTTATATTCATAAATATGACATCAAATTATTAATATATAATCTAACATGTTTTAAGAAAAGTTCTATTGCAGCGAAAAGCTCTGTTTCTCGGTTAAGGAAGATTGGTGTGCTAAACAGCGATGAATTGATTGAAAGTGTTTTTCTATTTCAAATGCCTTCTAAACTAATTGTTTTCCCTATTTATATATTTGAAATAGACAAATTAGATGTTTGAAAAATAGTATGCAGCGGAATTTAAAAAATTTTTATATCAGAATATTTTCCAAAACCACAATTTGACACACTATATGCATAAATTAACCAGATCTTACTAACCTTTGAATGCCGAAGAACTCCCGCAATCCATGAAGAGAAGTAACGTTCTAGAAGAGTCTCAACCAACAGGTCTTCTTTGATATTCTCTATCCATGATCGAAGTGAGTTTGGGCTCACACGTATAGCTCTTCCTACAGGTGACTCTCCTTCCAACCAATTGAGAGAATCCAAAGCTAGAGTTTGTGATTTGTGAACAAGAGCTCTCAAGGAATTTCAGAATCTCACTATTAGAGTTTCACTCTTAATCTTTCAACTGATCTAAATAATAATGAGACTCACTCCCTTTTTATAGAGGTTAGACCCATGAGTCAGTCCTTATTAGATAATGCCTCAAAATTTGAATCAGAACCAAATTCGGATCAATATCTAATGAAATCTACGTGAAAACGCGTGATCTTTTTATCGCACGATCAGCATGCCAAACTTGCCCCATCGGCAGGCCAAACCTGAGGATCAGCATGCCAAACTGCTGATAAAAAATCTCAGCGAATCTTTTATTCTCCACCTAAGATTCTATAAGATAAAGTCTCAGATTTAATTCAAAGAACCCAAGAGAAAAGTTATCTAATTAGAACAACTTTATCAAGAAAATCTCTAGGAAAATAAATGAATTTCTAATAATTCAACAAGTTTATCTTGAATTTATTAAAAATTAATCTAACCGATAAACAGACATGAATTCTCTGACCCCAATAATTCAACAGTTTATCTTGAATTAATTTTGTCACAGAATGAATTCAACTGATAAACACACATGAATTATTTGATTCTTATAAATTTTAGCCAATTTGATAAATCTGACATAAGTCACCAATTATTGAAAAAGCACGTCGTACTATTACAGGATTTTGTGAGCTTGCAAAGGGGACCAAATGGACCTATATAGTTTAAGCTCCCAATAATTATGAAACCCAATATCTTAGATATACATTTCATAATTATCAACTTCAACATTACTCCACTAAAAGCTTGGAGCTGCACTCTCGAACTATATAGAATCATGAAACCCGTATAGCTAAGTCTCCATGACATATCATAGTGTATCGTATCCTCATAAGATTATCCATAATCGGCTTAAGGACAAGTTTTTTCTTACCTTCCCGATTATTTTTATCTTACATTCTATTATCTCACTATCGAAAAACTTACCATCCAAAGACGGTATACCATTCGATTACACCTATATATCCAAATGATTGAGCGCTCCAATTTTCCAATTACATGATAACGTATATAAGACGATATCACTACTCCTAAAAAGGAGCTATGGATTCCATATCTATGAATAATAGGTCTACGCTATCAAAAGTCATGCCTCCAACGTACTGGCATGCATACTACTATTAAAATATGGGTGTCACCCTTCAATACATTAAAAGACACAAGTCAAGACAACGGGCCTACTATTCATTTCAGGATTAAGATACAACACAAATGATTGTATAAAGTGAATCGATTTGTCGAGACATAATTATTAATCCAAATCAATTCACTTTATGTCCCGATCCATCACATCGTCACCTATCATAATGTGCCAATTTTTCTATTCATGGAGTCAACCTCTGATGGTCAAGACAAACCATCTCCCGTTAGGGATATAGACAACATAACAATCTTTACATGAATAAAGCACTTAACTTTATTCCCTCGATTGCGGATCTTATGATTTAGACTGTCACCTTAAGAATCGTGCCTTCCATATAATCTGTCCATCATATGCCCAATTCTTAAAGGTTTAGACCAACAGTCTCAGACTTTTGTTTGCTTAACATACATTCAGTAAATATGAACGTAAAGAGGACAAGATTTGGTATAAATAATGAATGAATTATTTATTAATAAATATGATAAATCTTGCATCCCTATAGCTTCCAAATGCCTCTTGAAGACTCTTAATAAGTGCCTTCGTAAATGGATCAGCTAAATTATCCCCTGACATGATTTTGCACACTATGACATGCCCTCCCTTGACGAAGTCATTTATCACATAATACTTCAGATCAATATGCTTACTCTTCTTGTGAAATCTTGATTCCTTAGCATTAGCTACCGCTGCACTATTATCATAGTACAGTGATATTGTCTTATCCATACCAGGAGCTACCTCAAGATCTCCAAGGAACTTGAGGAGCCACACTGCTTCTTTTGAAGCATCACTAACTGCCACATACTTGGCCTCTATTGTTGAATTCGAAGTGCAATCTTGCTTCACACTTCTCCAGCTGATGGCACCGTTGCCCAGAGTAAACACAAAACCCAAAGTCGATCTCTTAGAATCCAGACAAGATTGAAAATTTGAGTCAGTATATCCTAGAGGAGTCAAGTCTTCACCTGAATATACAAGCATATACCCTCGAGTCCTTTTCAAGTACTGGAAAATATGCTTAACCGCAACCCAGTGGTTCAGTCCCAGATACGCCTGAAATCGACTTACTATCCCGACCGCATAACAAATGTCTGGTCATGTGCAAAGCATGGCATACATAAGATTACCTACTGTCGAAGCATAAGGCACCTTCTTCATGTATTCTCTTTCTTCGTCAGACTTTGGAGAGTCTTTCTTAGAAAGAGTAATTCTAGACCTAGATGGTTTCCCACCTCTCTTAGAATTCTACTATTGCAAAGATCCTGAGAATTTTATCTATGTAGCTGGCTTATGACAAAGCTATCATTTTGTTTTTCCTATCTCGAAAAATCTGGATACCAAGAACAAAATTAGCCTCACTCAAGTCCTTCATGTCAAACTGTTTGGTCAACCATAATTTGACCAATGACACTGCCCCAACGTCATTGCCAATTAGCAGAATGTCATCTACACAGAGCAATAGAAAAACTACCTTCTCATCCTTAATGTGTTTGTAAACACATGGCTCATCCACATTTTGTGAGAACCCATAAGTCTTGATCACTTAATCAAATCTTATATTCCAAGAATGGAAAGCTGCTTAAGTCCATAAATTGACTTTAGCATCTTATAAACCTTACCTTCTTGACCCTTGACCTTGAACCTGTCTAGTTGTGCCATGTAAATGGACTCATCAAGATGGCCATTTAGAAAAAGCCATCTTGACATTTATCTGCCAAATCTCATAGTCAAGAGTGACAGCTATGGACAAGATAATTCGGATGGACTTAAGCATGGCTACAGGTGAAAAGGTTTCCTTGTAATCGATTCCTTTGCTTTGCATGTAACCCTTAGCTACCAGTCTAACCTTGAAGGTTTCGACCTTTCCATTCACTCCTCTTTTCCTCTTGTAGATCCACTTACACCCTATGGGTTTTACCCTTTGAGAAGATCCATAAGCTCCCAGACCTGATTAGTCTCCATAGACTTCATCTCTGTGTTCATGGCCTCTGTCCAAAGTCTCGAATCAACATCCTCCATAGCCTCTGCGTAAGTATAAGGATCCTTGTCATGTTCACTAGGTTCAACCAAGAAGGCCTCCCCATTGAACATATACCTCTCAGGTTGACGTCCGATCCTCCCACTACGCCGAAGCCCTTTAGGTTGTTGTTTGGGTTCATTTGGTCTTTCTACACTGATCATAACGGTTTCATTTGGAACCTCCAGGGTGATTGGATCACTCCTTAACTCCTCAAGCACCACTTTGCTTTGAGGTTTAAAGTTGTCTATGTAACTTTCTTCAAGGAAAGTTGCATTAGTTGAAACCACAACTTTATTTTCCTTTGGGTTATAGAAATAACCCCCTTTAGTCCCTTTTGGATATCCTACAAACACGTAAATTTTTGAACGTGCATCCAACTTATTTGCATCCTTAAATAGGACATGAGCCAGATATCCCCATATGCGAATATGGTTTAAGGATGTCTTCTTGGCCATCCACAACTCGTGAGGAGTTTTAAGAACCGATTTTGAAGGCACAGTGTTCAAAAGATAACATGCGGTTTGTAGTGCATATCCCCAAAAGGACAAAGGCAATGGTGAATAACTCATCATGGACCTTACCATGTCAAATAAAGTCCTGTTCCTTCTCTTCGCTACGTCATTCTACTGCGGAGTGCTTGACACAGTCAAATGGGATAAAATCCCATTCTCTAATAAGTGTCCTATAAACTCATCAGAAAGGTATTCTCTACCTCGATCGGATCGAAGTGTCTTTATGGGTCTACCTAATTGCGTTTTCCACTTTAGCCTGAAATTCCCTGAACTTATCATAAGTTTTGCTTTTGTGGTGCATCAAGTTCACAGACTCATACCTTGAGTAATCGTAGATATAAGTGACAAAGTACTCATACCCTTCTCGTGCCCGGATGTTCATCGGTCTACAAACATCACTTTGCACAAGTTCTAGAACCCCTTCGGCCCTATTGCCCTCATACCTGAATGGTCTTTTGGTTATTTTACCCTCCAAACAAGATTCATATTGAGGTATAGATTTCACCTTTAAGTGACTTAAAGGTCCTTACCAACCTTTGAATCCTTTTTAGGTTAATATGACCAAGGCACAAATGCCAAATATAAGTCTAATTAGAGTGAGAAATTTTAAGTCTTTTAGAGTTATTATCATTTATCTTAGCATTAAGCAGTAAGTCCATCTTAGGTTTGATAAAATATAGATTATTTTGCATCCATCTAGAACAGATTATGAATCACGACTTTATTATTAAAAGAAACCAAATAGGAGTCTTTAAATAAACAAGCTACAGAAATTAAATTCCTCTTAAATTTAGGAACATAAAAACAATCACACAAAATTAAATTCTTATAATTATCAAAATAAAGATGGACGTCTGCCACTGCTTTCGCTAAGACCAAGGATCCATCGCCCATCTAAAGCGTGAAGTCTTCATGAAGCAGACTTCTCGTTTCTTTAAACCCCTATAGAGAAACACAAACATGATTAGTTGCACCAGAATCTATGACCTAAATGTCACTGGATTCTTCAACTAAACAAGTTTCTAAATACAGAAGATCACACCTACCTCCTTTGGAAAGGAAGTCCTTGCAATGCTTCTTTATGTGCCCGATCTTCCCGTACAAGAAGCATTTAAGTTTCTTCGGGTTTTTCTTCTTCTTCTTCTTGCTCTTGGTGTTAGCAGGAAAAGAAGACTTCCTGTTCTTGGCCTGTTGTTTCTTTCCAATCCTAGAATTGGGATTGAAACCGGAAGCAGCCACCAAATTGGCCTTTCCACCCCTAGGAATTTTCCTAATCAGCAGTTTGAACTCCTGTAACTGTTTCATTAATTCCATTAAGGTCATATCCCGCCTATTGCTCAAATTGAATATAGGTCTAAATGGAATAAATTCCTTTGACAAAGTCTCAAAGAGCATAGTCATCTGAGTTTCAGCATTGATGTCAGCTCCATTGGTTTATGCCTCAGCGAGGTAACCCATGACCAACATCATGTGGTCTTTTATAGATGTTCCTGGTCTCTGCTTACAGTTTAAGAGTTTTTGAAGCACCCCTTGCCGCTTTGTTAGGGCTTGGCCTCCAAACACGTCTTCAAGATTATCCAAGATCTGCTTTCCAGTCTCATAATCTTCATGTTGAGCCTGTAGTATGTTATTTATGCTAGCCATAACATAGCAGCGGGCTTGATCATTTGCATCTTTCCAGCGATCATACACTTGAAATTGCTCATTAGTGGAGTCTCCCATAGGCTTGAGAGGACAAGGGGTTGTCAACACGAATTTTGGTTTCTCAAAGGAGAGGACGATATCTAGGTTCTGTTTTCAATCATTATAATTCTCTCCGGTTAATTGGTTTTTATCAAGTATCGAAGATAAAGAGTTTTTAGACATTTTTAATCTACAATAAGGAATCATATACCAAACATAAGCAAAAATATCATAACAATTTAGTAAGATAACACAATCATAGAAATGTGTTTATGTGTCAAAACCTTGAAAATATCACAACCTTACAACGATAATTTCCAACTTAGAATTCAACAAGCTCCTAGGGGAGTCATGCCAAATTCAATCAGGAACACGGATCCCTTCCTGATTCATATATGCCATCTAGGACCCGTATGATCTAACATATATTAATAATCATTTCTTTTGCCCTTATTAACAGAGCTCCTAAAGGAGGTTAATAATAAAGTTAATATGAGTATATAACCATTATTTCAATATTTTATCCAGGATTTATAATCACCACCTAAGGGTGTGCAACCATAAATCATGCTAAAATATCTTATCCTCTTAGAGATCCAACCTGGTATATGATAGAAATCCTTCCCTAGGGGTCGGGACTACCATGGTCTTCCTATGGACCAACGATGGAGGCCTTAGGTCCTCTCTTCGAAAACCTTCTCCCACTCAATCTTTTGAAATCAAGGTTTTATTTTAAAAAGACATACATGAACAGTTTTAAATGAGTGGCACTCCCTATTCTATATGGCATGTTATCAATATACATGGCAAATCATATTATAATGTAGACAAACAAAGCAATCATGTAAAGCTATAAGTAAAATAATAACCGTAATATTATGGTTCCACCCTAGATAATAGAAAACAAAGATTATAAGAGAATAATCAAAACATATTATCGATTCTTCATCCTTGAATCCTCAAGCTGTATCCTTCTTTATGTAATACCCATCCTCAAGTCTTCAATCCCGTATGAATCGAATACTTCATATTTTCGGTCATATCTAAATTTTATGTTTCTCAGAATTGTCCCAATCGAAAATTGCACCTTTTTTGAAAAAATATCCAGCTCTCTGCCGGCAAGCTGATCTGGGTGATCGGCCTGCAGGTCATGACCCACTGGCTTGCTGACCTTTACAGGTCAGCCTGCCGGTCATGACAGTTTGGCCTGCCGCTAGAGCCATCAGATCTCTGCCCCGTTGTCGGCCTGTTGAACCTCACGTCCGGCCTGCCGCTCGAGGGGTTCGGCATGCCGACCTGAGCAGAAATCACCCTTTTCAAAAAATACAATTTTTAATGCAATTTATCAAATTTATTTTTAACAATTCAAAAACATAAAATTAGAGACTCAGGAAACACTTGGGAGCGCTATCATCCATCTTCTAGATCCGTTTTCTTTGAAATATTATTTAATTACAAAATTCTTACAAATTTAAAATTAAATAATAATTCTTAGACGGAGATGAGAGTCTGCTATATAATTACATGAAAAACCTAGATACACATTCTAACATCTAAGGAACCATAACCGGTATAAATTAATTAATAATTAATCAAATAATAATTTAATAAACCCTAATTAATTAATAAACATTCATCATATAATCCATGACAACATATAAAAATATCTAGAAACCTAGTGTGCCAACTCTCTGTATTAAATTCAAGCATATGAGAGATCAAGATCACATAATTTATACATATAGCATGATCACAGACTCATAAATTTACTGTAAAACCATGGCTCTGAGACCAATTATTGAAAAAATAGCACGTAGCGGAATTTAAAAAAAATTATATAAGAGTTTCCAAAAACACAAGTTTGACACACTATATACATAAATTAACCAGATCTTACTAACCTTTGAATGCCGAAGAACTCCCGCAATCTGTAAAGAGAAGTAGCATTCCAAAAGAGCCTCAACCAATAGGTCTTCTTTGCTATTCTCTATCCACGATTGGAGTGAGTGTGGGCTCACACGTATAGTTCTTCCTACAGGTGACACTCTTTCCAACCAATTGAGAGAACCCAAAGCTAGAGTTCATGATTTGTGAACAAGAGCTCTTAGGGAGTTTCAGAATCTCATTATCATAGTTTCACTCTTAATCTCCCAACTGATCAAAATAATAATGAGACTCACTCTTTTTTTATAAAGGTTGGACCCAGGAGTCAGTTCTTATCAGATAATGCCTCAAAATTTGAATCAAAACCAAATTTGGATCAATATTTGATGAATGCTGCGTGAAAACACGTGATCTTTTTATCGCGTGATTGGCATGCCGAACTTGCCCCATTGGCAGGCTGAACCTGTAATGACCGAAAAAATCCAAAAATTAATAAGTATGATTAATTAAGTATTTTTTTCATAATTACTCAGCTAAGTAATTAAGAAAGTACAAGATTTGAGTTTATTGATATGCAAATTTGAAGGTCTTAATAGTTGTAAGACCTTAGAAATGAATAATGTTATGAATGCACAAATTTATGTGCTTTATTTATGAAACATGTAACAATGTAATGTTATGATAGTATATTAAAAATAATTATTTAATGTGCTAAACCAAGAGTTTATGATTTATTGATTTTATGCATGAGCCAAAGAGGTGATGTTATTTGGCAAAAAGTGGAATTTCTAACTTACTATGATTATGTGAAAAATTCTTATATAATATTAGTTCAGTAAAAGAAACCCAGATCAATAGTGATCATGAGCTTTATACCATAATTCAGAAAATGGTGAACACCAAGTTCAAGGATGCAAGAATTCTAATGTTTTGAATATGTACAGCTAGTTATTATACACATTAATAATTACGTAAGGTTTATTATTATTGTTGTAATAATAATGACAATAATAATAATATCAGTTGTTAAAATAATAGTGAATAAGAAGAAGAAGAAGAGCGTTGATAGAGTCCATAAAGCTGATCTATTGGTAAGAAGTGGATCTATAAGTAGTTCGTTACGAGAAATAGTTTGGGTTATATCCGTAAAGCACGAAATTGTGCTAAGTTTAGAATTTTAAATTAAATTGACTTTTAGATAGTCAATTTAATTTACAAAATGTTTATAAAATTACAACTATTGTTTTTATAATGAAATTTGAAGTTTACAATATGAAAATTTTTAGTGAGAAGTATATGTTATAAATTTTAAAGTTTTAAAAGTAAAATAATAATAATAATAATAATAAAATTATATTGAGCAAAGTTTTAAATACATAATATTTTTCTTAAAATTCATATACATACATATATATATGTATATAGTTGTGAAAAAAAAGGTTAACTATCGATTTTGAAGACAAATGTGTCAAAGTTTACTGTTTCAAAATTAAATCACAAAATCTATACAGTATGGATAAATTTTATGAAAATGATTTTATGACAGTATGAAGATGTTTATACGGCAATGATACAACAAGAAAATTAGAATTTATGTAATGTTTAAAAGAATGAGAATATTACAATTTTAAAAAGTATAGTTATGTCTATGAAAATTTCAAGTTTACGGATCAAATTTGATCAACCCGACACAACAGGTATTTGACTGTGTGGACCACATGAGGGCCTATAAATACATGACACATAAAAAAAAAAATCTGACCAATCAAATCAGCTCCTCCATTTCTCTCTCTACTTTCTCTCTCTACTCTCTCTCTCCTTAAACTCAATCCAAGAATCCGGCCTCCATTTTCGACACCTCCTACACCATCAGAAAGATCTCGAGAAGCTGAGTCCGACGGTGTGCCGTGCCACCCACAACTCCACCGGAGGAGGCCACACGAGGCGGCCAAAGTAGCGAAAAAGCCCAATCTTTTCGACATGATTTCTTTGCTGTCCGAGCACCGATCGACACAATCTTGGTGTCTATAGACTCAGCTCAACGAGTAGAACAAAATGTGGTAGGTGATGCCCCTCGATTTTGGCCAAAGAAGCCTCGCTGGAGCTGCCCCATTTCCACTGCAGTGCTGACCCGTGCTCTTGCCATCGCCAGTGACGGTGATCAACACCGCCAACGCCATTCTATTCCGAACTCTGTGGCAACGAAAATTCCTAGCTCAATTCCGCCGTAGCCCAGCCCAATGCCGGAGTTCCAAAGCGGCCGTCGCCGACCGTTGTCGACTGTCGTGGGTGAGATGGGCTTCGCCATTTCTGACGAAGTTGAACGAAATTGAGGACACGATCATGTTTAGATGGTTGAGAGGAGCAAAATGCCCAACTCAATTGGTCAAAATTATCACCGGTGGTCGGAGATCGAAGACCACCATTTAACGCCGCCGTGGTAGCCACCTTCGAAGCCGTTCCTGGCCACTAAGCCTTGAATTCGTTGGGGGAAAATGCTCAGAGGACCACGATGAAGCAATTTCCTCGTCCAATTTCATGGAATCTCCGTCAGAGAACCATGATCGATCTCCAGTACCACGCGCCGTCGACGTGAGCTCGACCCCGGCCATAGAGTGGATGTTGAAGCATGCCTTTGATGCCGTCACAGTCAGAGGATGTTGGGGAAGAAAAGCCCCAACTCAATTGTGCAGTAGCTTCGCCGGAGAGCCATGACCAAAGTCTCCACTTTTGCCGCAGACTTTGAGCTTCGATCTGCATGGTTAGAGGCCAAATTGGGTAAAATTGACAACACCATTAGACTCAAAAGGGTCAAATTAGGGGGGTTTGGTTTGAGCTCAGCCACCAACGGAGCCCAACAGGTGCCAGTCAACACCAGTCAACAGCGGTCAACTGTCAACGGCCACTTTGGGTTTTTGTGATCTGGACCTCCGATCGATGATATGAGACCGCCTCCCGACTTGTTTCGACGCTCTAAACGCAATGGTATCCTTCGTTCGAGCTAATTTCACTTTGATAAAAATCATCTAGTACCGACTGCATGTGAATTGAGACGACTCGAACTGCAGTAACAGAGTTTAGAATAATGTTTAAGTAGTAATAAATCCCCATGGAGCATTCCTAGCCATCCACAACCACTCAAGGAGCACTGCTAAGGATGCTACGGAGACTGTAGATACAACGAGATGCAATTGGACCCGCTCAGCTCAAACTCCAAGTAAGTAGAAATTTCGCCTACAGTATGAATTGTTTTAAAAATAAATTAATTTTAAATATTTTCATAAAATTTACAAAAATGCATGATCAGTGATTTATTACACTGTTATATGTTATGATGTGATATGTTATGTTATGACATGATGTGAAATGCTATGATGCTGATGATATGATTAATGTGTTATGTTTACAATATATAAATTATATTGTTTAATCACCTTCAAGTGAAGTATGATAATGATTTACGATTCATGTATGATTATGATTTACAATTCATGAATTACGAAATTGTGATGTCATGTAGTGATAAGTCATACTGCATACACACAATAAGATAAGTGAAACTTATAAGTCAAGTTGAGGTTGTCATACTAACCTCTCGACCCACGGGGAGGCTCCATGTTAAAGTAATGAATGATCTTGGTGTCATTGGGACCTCGCGAACCCTAACTTCCCAAGACTCGCGCGCAACCGGTACAATCACTCGGGCCCAAAGTAAGAAGATAAGTTATAGCTAAAATAATTACGCATAAATCAAGTTGATAAGCAAGCATAAAATGCTCATGCCTATTTTTATTAAAAAATGATTTTTAATCATGTTTTGCGAGACTAATTTCCTACTTGTTGAGCGAAAGCTCATGTAAGTATGCTTATGCTGTAGGTAAGAAAAACCTGTCAGTGGCACTTGATGGGCAGTGGTGAGTGGCAGACGAATGGTGAAGATGGGAATGGATATCACTCACGCAATGTAATATTTCTGCATTATTATTTTATGAATTTATGTATGTTTTATTTTACGAAATTTTGTATGCTTACACTTTACGAAAATTATGTGCATATGAGTAAGTAAATAATTTACGTAATTATGTTTAAAAAATCGAGCTTGTGATTACGTAACCTTGGTCCATAGGATTTTAAAGTTTAAAAATGTTGCAATAGATAATGCAACAAATGCACGAAATTTGTAAGAAAGAAAATTATAAGTTCATTTAGAATTACAAAGGATTATTGAAGTTTTATACTAAGTTAAGAAATGAATTTTATGAATATGTTTTATGAAATCATTATGAAAGTTTAAAAGAAAAGCTTTAAGCAATTAGTATCTTAAACTTAAAAGTTAAGTTATAAGAAATTATGTTTTGTTTAGTTAAGAAGGTTTACCTTAAGAAAATAATATGATATTTTTAAGACGTTAAAATTATAAGCAAAAATATATAATAATTTCTAAGAAAGTTTTAGAGAGCATTTAAATGGGATTTTATTTTAATATTTAATTTAAAATTGTCTTGAAAATAGTTTTATCTAAATTGAGATTTGTCTTTAAAGTAATAGTTGCTAAATAATTACTCTTATGTTTAAAAAGGAAAAGTTCAAGAAAATTACTATGGTTATGTTTCAAGAAATTAATGTTATGAATTATGTGAAGGATCATGCTTTTAGAAATTATAACTATGTTGAAACGTAATGCTTATTATTACGTTATTATCACGTTTGAGAAATTTATGTTATTATGTTAGGTTTACGAAATTAAGTTTTGAGAAATGATTATTATGTCTTCTAAGGTTATATGTTAAGAATTCTTTATCAATAAGAATTCGTTTGTTATTAAGATTTGAAAAATAGTTATTACTTCCTCTAAGGTTTCATGTTAAGGATTCTACAGTAAAAATCCATTTAAAAAAAATTTATCCCAAATTTCTCTACATTATTTGTAAGTAAGTTTTAGTTTATGATCATGTTTAAGTTAAGTGACGGCCACGTAAGGAGTGTCGTTACAATTGGTATTAGAGCCGGTATCCTGCCATCCTACTTCACATCGTCACGCGCCAGCTTCACCATAGTCCAAGTAAGTTGTGTTAATTAAATGTTAAGATAAGTTACGTTAAATGATAGGTGCTGATTTTTCTTGTAACAACAATCAAGTTATCGACATGCAAGTACAATTTTAGATGTCCTCTTATGGTCCAACGCCAAGCTTAGCCATCAAAATGCCTCAAATCACGGGAAGCGATATTGGGTGACAACTTTCTAAGCAAGCAGGACAACTCCTAGATCACGTGAACGCTCGAACCAACGCTTAGAGATGGTCGACACTCAAAGTACAATACAAGTGAGAATATTTGGATTTACAACCATAGAATTGGTAGATTGACGAGTCGATAGAGGATCGAAAGTTTACACAAAATCTTCTCCAGATTTCAAAAATGATTAATAAATCTCACTAATTTTAATGTAACGTTTTCAATTATTATATTAAAAAAAAATTAAAAATAAATGATAACAAAATAGACATTTTCTAAACTTCTTTCCTCTTTTTCTCAAGACTTGCTTTTATTTGTATTTTATCCCTCTTTCCACTATATTAAATATGGAGCTACAATTAAGGTGGTTACGCCTCAAGAAAAAAAAAAAAAAGAAAGAAAAGAAGCCACAAGTTCTTCATAGCTTAATTACCAACCCATGACCAAAGCCGCCCCTCATGCAGCAGACAAGTAGATCTTTATAAAAGACGATTCTACAGGCAGATGGACAATACTCTACACTTTGCCATGAGAATAAAGGAATTCACAAATAGGACACGCAAGGGATGCGAGAATGCAGTCTTCCTCAAAGCATTACCACCAAAGGCGAGGATGTCAAGACATTTCTTTGAAACACGAACGACTACTTAGTCAGAAAGAATTTTCCAGCTTGGACCATTAACAAGGACATCGATATCTGATTCAGAGATGACGTAAAAGAATAGTTAGACATAGTACCACTATGGGGCTAGTAGTGAGACACGCCATACAATCGATCAAGTTCACGTATAGTATACAAAATAAGATTTATGTATGAACAATAGAAGTTTTTGACAAGAAGAACTTCATGTTATGTGACCTATTAGAGGCGAGTCAAGTCTCGATCTCAACAATGGTCTAGCAATTTCAATTGATCAAGTTCATGATATGCAAAGATTGCTAACAAAGAATGGGTTTAGCAATTTCATGATATGAAAGTATGATTGTTATAAGTATGAATGCTACGGAATCATGATTATTGTATGCATTATGAATGCAATGTGACTTATGAAAATGATATGAAATAGTTGCTAGCAGAAGAAAATGTATAGCAACTCCATGATATGAAAGTATGAACGTTATGCATATGTATGATAAGAATATGCATGACATGAGTATGAATAAAATGTGAAAGCATGGCATGTAAAAGTATGATATTAATGACATTTATATGTATGATATGTTTATGAATATGATGTGTAGGTATGATACGTGTATGAAAGTTATGATTGATGTTTGGTATTTGAATTATAAACATGAGATAGCTTATAAGTACCATGAAATGCATAATAAATATGCATGATTAAGACCATAAGGAACCCATTAAGGACTTAACGTTTTAGATTATAATAAAATAATAGATTCCATAGAACCATCATTTCAGTAAGGATAGATACACAGATCCTTATAAGAAATGGGATATAAGTAGAAGTTCAAGGTATAAGAGAAGAACTTCCCAGAGGTCACAGACTGTCTATGGGTGGTTACTTCTAAACTAGTATTTGACCAAACAGACCCCACAATAGTGATCTCATGATGAGACGATTTCCTCCCCAACCCACAGATAATATATATATATATATATATATATATATGCATATATATTGGAAAAAGAATGAATAATAAATAAGTTATGTGGATCGGTCGAACACCATCCTATAAGAAGTTAAGATCATGATAAGAAGAGATTAAAGAAGCAAAGTTGCTTCCACATACCCAAGAGATGTAAGTAACATCACAAGGATATTAGAAAAGAATAAGAATGATAATGTACAGTCATATGATTATACCGAGTTAAGAAATAAGAGAGGAAAAGACTATAGGATGGTTCAAAATCTGAACCCCTATAATAGAGCTACAAAACTCCAATAGAGTAACCATAACAAAGGAAACCAATAGGAATTTCCAAACAAAAGAATACAGTCCATCATATGACTCGATGACATCTAGTCATCAATAGCTAGAGAGCCCAGTTTAAGATAAGTAGGTAGATGTGTTCTTTCAAGAACACAGTAGCGAACCAATTTAAGACAAATAGACAGAGATGTCCGCTTAAGATAGCAAATATAAGATTCTTAGCTGGAGCAGTAAGCTAACAAATCCAGGCTACTAAGCTAAGAAGGCCATCTCAAGTAGAAGTGGTCCCCCTCTAGTTAATGAAGTCTTTAGATAGGACAAGATTCTCAGAGCAAGCAAGATCAGAGACCTTAGAGTCAAACACTGAATCGTCACTAGAAACAGATGCTACGGAACACGGGCATAGGGATAATAAAAACCCTTTGACTAGCCAAGACGTGCCATATTGAGGAGGAATCCTCTAGAACTAGTGGTAGAGCATACTAATGAGAGTATTGCTCAACCTTTTAAGAAAAACTTTGTTATGTAGCCAATTGGTCGGAGTAATTCTAAGTTAATTTTGTTAAAAAAAATAATTTATAAGTGTGTTTAGCACGTAAAATAAGCCTAACTATGACGTTAGCCTAAATCAAAATTTTCTGGGACTTTTAGCAAAAGACCTCTAAAGCTGAGACTGCGAAGTTGTAGCAAGTCTCTCAAGAAACGATAGACATGACGGAGTGGTCTCCTTTGAGAGCATCGATGAGACCTCCTTGATGAGAGTATAAATAGTAAGAATTAGAGAACTGATGATGTCTGGACAATATGATTAGTAAGTTCAAGAGTAAGATGTCGAGGCATGGGACGTAATGGCGGTTTAAGGGCCATTTATACGCCCCTCTCGACACCAAATAAAAAAGGTGCGCTAATATTAGGATTAGAGATAATATGCGGGGAGGATGACACATATAGTGTCTACCAAGTAAAGTTGCGCATCTTAGGATAGTTTTATAGGAATTACACGATAGACAAGTAAGGCTTGTCGCCCTTCCAATCGTTATAGAACTGATAGGATTTGCCATTTGACGAGTTGGAATATATTATTAATATATATATATATATAGCTATATTAACCAATACGGATTAACACGTTAGAATTATTATGACACAGTAAGACACATACCTCGAGTAAGGTCATAAGAATAGGTGTCCAGCCTAAATTGTTCATCCAAAAGATAGATGAACATTAAAAAAAAAATCGATAGATTTCTTTCTGATAAAATATTGTAGCCATCAAAACTAATGACCTATAAGTATACCCTTCATCACATCACATGAACATAGTATATTTTAAAAGGATGTTTTTCATTAATTTGCTGTAAAATTACAGCTTACATTTTTTTTCCAATGAATACACTTACTATAAGCCATTTTTATAATTTTCATGAGTATAATATGAACTCTCATGTTGTCATGAACCAATCAAGTTAAAGAATATAATGGTCAAATCCTTGAGGAAGAAGTAAGTTCCAAGATAGGGACCATCCATGTTAAGTTAAGGGTTCTGACAGCTTGAGATCAATATTATACTAAAAGTACCTATGGATTAAATAGGACCCATAAACAGCTTTTTCTTTTATTATAAACATGTTTGGGTCCTTACTCATGAAGCACAAAATTTTGTCAAGTTTAAAATTTTATTTAAATTGTCAAAAAAAAAAAATGTGTTTAACAAATTATTACTACTGTTTTCAATAAGTAAATAAAATTTTATGAAATGTTTTATTGAGGCAAAAAAAAAAAAGATTTTTATTAAAACAAAAATGACTGTCGTATTTTAGAAAGTTATAAATAATATATATACACACACAGAGACTTTCATAGAAACAGTAAGGAAGCATTAGAACGATATAGGACACTAATTAGAACGATATAGGACACTAAAGTGGCCTAAAAAGAAGGAACACATAGTCAACCATAGACACGTAATTCACATGTAGAGAAAGTTAAGATACATCATAAATGTTTCCACAGCGGAAACAAGGTTGATTAGAACCCCGAATAAGAGATAAGCTTTATGAATTTTAAAATACAATAAGACGGCATATACATGATTTTGCCATTGAACAAGATGAGACAGATAAGGCTAGAATGATACGATATTCTATGAAAATAGGTGCTCAAAAGAGTAGAATTTCAATCTTAAGATGGGTACAACGTATACTAGACTCTAATGAACCTTTTTATAGGTTAAAGGAGATAATATATTTTTGCTCCTTTGGAAGAGCATACCCCACTCAGTAGCGTAATATTTAGACCAAAAATGATTTCTTACCCATAAATGGGCCGTGAAAACCATAAAACTACCTAAGTTCTTATGATATGCTATAGTAGCATGTCCTAGATTCTAGGGTAAGTATAAGTAAAGGGAATCGATAGTATGATTTCATATACTATGACAATCTATTACCTCGATATGTCGCAATAGGATGCTAAAATGTATAAAATAAGCCTACCTAAGGAGAGTATATGGTACGATCTCCATATGTTTGGGGATATAATGCCCCCCATTATATAGTATCACCATGAGATTTTCCATTGGGAGAAAGATAAAATCTCCAATTTGCCTTTAAGAAACTAGAAGAAAATTATCATAAGATATGCTAATTTCGATTAGAAATCGTGAGAGTGATTTAGATAATCAAGCATAACTTAGAAATTTTCCATGACCAACATAAAGGTCATGTGAGCAAAACCAAGAGAAACCCTACGAATATGAAAAATGGGAATGAATTTCCTTTTTCTCGCACCTCGAGGAGAGGCAAGACAAGTTCAAGAGAGATATGAAAGGATAAGCGTAAATGTTATAAACCCTTAGAAGTTTTAAAACAAGTAGATAAACATGTTTCAGATAGTCATTATCACTAGTCTGGGATGACTAGATGATAAAGACCTATAGATTAAGCAATAAGAAGAGAAACTTACAGGCCAGTTTCTATGTACCAGATCATGATTTGGAGGCAGATACGTAACCTAAGATGCGAAATAGGATAAGTACAAGTCTTGAAACAAGAGAAAGAATAGCTTCAAGGAAGCAAGGGCAAACTTCCATATCAAAATTTTGAGGCAAAGTTGCCAAAAGAAAGAAAAACCCCATGAGATTAGGATACGAAGCCACATGATACTCCTAGTTTATCTCAATTTTTGAGGACGAAAATTTTATAAGGTGGATAGATTATAATGACCAAAAAAATCCAAAAATTAATAAGTATGATTAATTAAGTATTTTTGTCATAATTGCTCAGCTAAGTAATTAAGAAAGTACAAGATTTGAGTTTATTGATACGCAAATTTGAAGGACTTAATAGTTGTAAGATCTTAGAAATGAATAATGTTAGGAATGCACAAATTTATGTGCTTTATTTATGAAACATGTAACAATGTAATATTATGATAGTACATTAAAAATAATTATTTAATGTGCTAAACCAAGAGTTTATGATTTATTGATTTTATGCATGAGCCAAAAAGGTGATGTTATTTGGCAAAAAGTAGAATTTCTAACTTACTATGATTATGTGAAAAATTTCTATATAATATTAGTTCAGTAAAAGAAACCCAGATCAATAGTGATCATGAGCTCTATACCATGATTCAAAAAATGGTAAGCACCAAGTTCAAGGATGCAAGAACTCCAATGTTTTGAATATGTGTAGCTAGTTATTATACACATTAATAATTACGTAAGGTTTATTATTATTGTTGTAATAATAATGACAATAATAATAATATTAGTTGTTAAAATAATAGTGAATAAGAAGAAGAAGAAGATTGGTCAAAATTATGATGCACGATCATGTTCAGATGGTTGTGAGGAGCAAAATACCCAACTCAATTGGTTGAAATTATCACCGGTGGCCGGAGATCGAAGACCACCGTTTAGCGCCGCAGCGGTAGCCACTGTCGCCACCGTTCTTGGCCACTAAGCCTCAAATTGGTTGGGGGAAAATGCTCAGAGGACCACAATGAAGCAATTTCCCTGTCCAATTTCATGGAATCTCTGTCGGAGAACCATGATCGATCTCTAGTACCACGCGTCGTCGACGTGAGCTCGACCCCAGCCATAGAGTGGATGTTGAAGCATGCCTTTGATGCCGTCACACTCAGAGGATGTTGGGGAAGAAAAGCCGCAACTCAATTGTGCAGTAGCATCGCCGGAGAGCCATGACCAAAGTCTCCACTTTTGTCGCCGACTTTGAGCTTCGATCTGCATGGTTAGAGGTTGAATTGGGTAAAATTGACACCACCATTAGACTTAGAAGGGTCAAATTAGGGGGGGTGGGCTTGAGCTCAGCCACCAACGGAGCCCAATGGGTGCCAGTCAACGCCGGTCGACAGCGGTCAACAGTTGGTCAACGCCAGTCAACCATCGGTCAACAACCACTTTGGGTTTTTGTGATCCAGACCTCTGATCGATGATATGAGGCCGCCTCCCTACTCATTTTGACGCTCTAAACGCAATGGTATCCTCCATTCGAGCTAATTCTGCTTTGATAAAAATCATTTGGTACCGACTGCACGCGGATCGAGGTGACTCAAACTGTGATAACGGAGTCCAGAATAATGTTTAAGCAGTAATAAATCCCCATGGAGCATTCCTAGCCATCCATAACCACTCGAGGAGCACTACTGAGGATGCTGCATAGACTGTAGATACAGCGAGATGCAACTGGACCCGCTCAGCTCGGAGTCTAGGGAAGTAAGAATCTCGCCTACAGTATGAATAGTTTTAAAAATAAATTAATTTTAAATATTTTCATAAAATTTATGAAAATGCATGATCAGTGATTTATTACACTGTTATGCTATGATGCTGATGATATGATTAATGTGTGATGTATGCAATATATAAATTATATTGTTTAATCACCTTCAAGTGAAGTATGATAATGATTTACGATTCATGTATGATTATGATTTACGATTCATGAATTACAAAATTGTGATGTCATGTAGTGATAAGTCATACTGCATACACACAATAAGATAAGTGAAACTTATAAGATAAGTTAAGGGTATCGTACCAACCTCCCGACCCACGTGGAGGCTTCATGTTAAAGTAATGAATAATCTTGGTGTCGTTGGGACCTCGCCAACCCTAACTTCCCAAGACTCGCGTGCAACCGGTACGATCACTCGGGCCCAAAGTAAGAAGATAAGTTATGGCTAAAATAATTACGCATAAATCAAGTTGATAAGCAAGCATACAATGCTCATGCATATTTTTATTAAAAAATGATTTTTAATCATGTTTTGCGAGACTAATTTTCTACTTGCTGAGCGAAAGCTCATTTAAGTATGCTCATACTGTAGGTAAGAAAAACTTGTCAACGGCACTTGATGGGTAGTGGTGAGTGACAGATGAATGGTGAAGATGAGAATGGATACCACTCACGTAATGTAATATTTCTGTATTATTATTTTACGAATTTATTTATGTTTTATTTTACAAAATTTTGTATGCTTACACTTTACGAAAATTATGTGCATATGAATAAATAAATAATTTACATAATTATGTTTAAAAAACCAAGCTTGTGATTACGCAACCTTGGTCTAGAGGATTTTAAAGTTTAAAAATGTTGCAATAGATAATGCAACAAATGCACGAAATTTGTAAGAAAGAAAATTATAAGTTCATTTAGAATTACAAAGGATTATTGAAGTTTTACACTAAGTTAAGAAATGAATTTTATGAATATGTTTTATGAAATCATTATGAAAGTTTAAAAGAAAAGCTTTAAGAAATTAGTATCTTAAACTTAAAAGTTAAGTTATAAGAAATTATGTTTTGTTTAGTTAAGAAGGTTTAATTTAAGAAAATAATATGATATTTTTAAGACGTTAAAATTATAAGCAAAAATATATAATAATTGCTAAGAAAGTTTTAGAGAGCATTTAAATGGGATTTTATTTTAATATTTAATTTAAAATTGTCTTGAAAATAGTTTTATCTAAATTGAGAAATGTCTTTAAAGTAATAGTTGCTAAATAATTACTCTTATGTTTAAAAAGGAAAAGTTTAAGAAAATTACCATGGTTATGTTTCAAGAAATTAATGTTATGAATTATGTAAAGGATCATGCTTTTAGAAATTATAACTATGTTAAAACGTAATGCTTATTATTACGTTATTATCACGTTTGAGAAATTTATGTTATTATGTTAGGTTTACAAAATTAAGTTTTGAGAAATGATTATTATGTCTTTTAAGGTTATATGTTAAGAATTATTTATCAATAAGAATTCGTTTGTTATTAAGATTTGAAAAATAGTTATTACTTCCTCTAAGGTTTCATGTTAAAGACTACGCAGTAAGAATCCATTTAAAAAAAATTTATCCTAAATTTCTCTACCTTATTTGTAAGTAAGTTTAAGTTTATGATCATGTTTAAGTTAAGTGACGGCCACGTAAGGAGGGTCGTTACAGAACCCAAGGATCGGCATGTCGAACTGCCGATAAAAAATCTCAGCGAATCTTTTATTCTCCACCCGAGATTCTATAAGATAAAGTCTTAGTTTTAATTCAAATAACCCAATAGAAAAGTTATCTAATTAAAACAACTTTATCTATATAATCTCTAGAAAAATAAATGAATTTCTAATAATTCAACAAGTTTATATAGAATTAATTCAAAATTAATCAACTGATAAACAGACATAAATTATCTAATTCCAATAATTCAACAAGTTTATCTTGAATTAATTTTGTCACAAAATTAATTCAACCGATATACAGACATGAATTATTTGATTCTTCCAAATTTTAGCCAATTTGATAAATCTAACATAAGCCACAAATTATTGGGAAAGCATGCCGTATCGTTACAGGATTTTGTGAGCTAGCAAAGGGGACCAAATGGACCTCTATAGTTCAAGCTCCCAATAATTATGAAACCCAATATCTCAGATATACATTTCATAATTATCAACTCCAATGCTACTCCACCAAAAGCTTGGAGCTATATTCTCAAACTATATAGAATTACAAAGCCCGTATAGCTAAGTCTTCATGATATATCATAGTGTATCGTATTCCCATAGGATTATCCAGAATCGGCTTAAGGACAAGTTCTGTCTTACTTTTTCGATTATTTTTATCCTATGTTCTATTATCTTATTATCGAAAAACTTACCATCCAAAGACGGTATATCATTCGGTTACACCTATGTATCCAAATGATTGAGCGCTTTAGTTTTTTAATTACAAGATAACGCATATAAGAGGATATTACCACTCTTAAAGAACAGCTATGGATTCCATATCTATGAATAATATATCTACGCTATTAAGAGTCATGCCTCCAACGTATCGACATGCACGCCATTATTAAAATGTGGGTGTTACCCTTTGGTATATCAAAAGACACAAGTCAAGACAATGGGCCCACTATTCATTTCAAGATTAAGATACAATACAAATGATTGTCTAAAGTGAATCGATTTACTGAGATGAAATTATTAATCCAAATCAATTCACTTTATGTGCTGATCTAACACATCGTCACCTATGATAATGTACCAATGTTTCTATTCACGGAGTCCACCTCCAATGGTCAAGACAAACCATCTCCCATTATGGATATAGACAACATAACAATCTTTACATGAATAAAGTGCCCAACTTTTTTTCCTCTATTGCAGATCTTATGATTTAGACCGTCACCTTAAGAATCGTGTCTTTTGCATAATCTGTCCATCATATGCCCAATTTTTAAAGGTGTAGACTGACAGTCTCAGACTATTGTTTGCTTAACATACATTCAACAAATATGAACATAAAGAGGACAAGATTAGATATATTAATAATAAGTAAATTCTTTATTGATAAAAATGTCTCTAGAAACATATTACATTTTAACTCCTTAGGGCATACATGTCTAACAATCGATTGAAATTGAAAGTATGCAAAATGGTGCAATTTGATTGGTTTGTTGACTAGGTTATAGCAAATTGAATTACTTTTGCTTGTACTAGATTTGATTGGCTAGCTATTAGCTAAATTCTCTTGCTCAACACTCTTTCTACATGTGAACCCTAAGAAAAAGAAGGCAAAAGCATCCAAATAAGCTCCTCCCTTTATTTACCTGATTTAGACTAGGTCAAATGAACTAAAATGTCAATTTTTGACTCTTTCCTTTTCAATCAGCTCTAAAATGTCCAGCACTCTCTCCATTTTCCATGTCCTGAAGCTCACAAAAACTTAAACAGCACTATAGAAATTCGTGCTACATAAACTAGGTCAAGTTTTTGCTATTTTAAGCTTGAAAATCAAATTCTTTGATCTCCAATAGAGCCCTAACTTTAAGCCCTACAAGGCAACATCTATATTTATGTTTCTTATGATGAAAAGAAGTTATTTTCTATTATATGATATAGATGTGGAGAAAGTAAGCTAGGACATATTTGAGCTAAAACTAAGCTAGTTAAGTTAGTTTCTTTACAAAATTAGTAATCTAGTAGAATCTGATTATTCCCTTTACTTCTATTGATCCTAAGTGTCAATTAAGTGATTTTGAATGCTTATAAATAAGTAGGAATTAGTTACAATGTTATTTCTAAATTTTGGAAAGAAAATACAAAATTTGGTTTAATGGAAAATCAGGTCCATGCCATGCTTGATTCTCATGTATTAGGTTGTTTTTATAAAATTATATACTTCCCTTAACGATATTATGTTTGGAAATGTTATTTATTTATTGAAGACTTGATTTTGGCTAGACAAAGGTAAAATTGTTATGTGTTTGACATAGTATAATTTGTAGTATGAATAAGCTGAAATGAATATTTGTTGAGATGATTAAATATTTAATCTCCATGTTTAATCATAATCGTAGTAATATAGTACGTTCCTTGGCCAAAAGTGTGCATTGTGACATTTTTAATGCTCAACCCAATTTGCGGTTGAATTAATGCAAAACCATAGTAACATGAACTTATAACCTAGATCAATGAGTTTAGTTTATGAGAAATTAAATGGTATATGATTTTATAATGCTAGGCCTTTAGCACATCTTATCTTCTAAAAGGACTGATCGTTTCACTCAACACAAATTGTACTCAAGGCAAATAGAAACTACTATTTACTGCATCACAAGAACTATGTCACATCATGTTTTAAGGTGCATTGATTGGATTGTTGTTATTTGGGAATGATACAGATTATTGAAATGCATTCATGATTCATGACATTTACATTAAGACATGTGATATAATTTAAAAAGGAAATGAGGTTTTTAACTAAAATAGGGGTATCGTACTTAATTAGTAGTTCAGTAGGCATAAGGTATGGGTCAGACTGGTGGACCCAATAACAGGCGGTGAATACTTTGGGGTTGAAAAACCAAGATAAGAAAAGCCACAAAGACTAAGACTAAATATGGCAAGTACCTAAGGTCTAATGACCAAGATAGAAACCCTGTATTATTTTTATTACATTGGCCATATTATTGTAAAATAAGTTCCGAAAACTATGGCCTATCATTTCTAGTTAAGTACCATACTCCAAGGATACCCAAAAGAAGAAAGAATTGTTGAAAGAAAATTGATAAAAGAAAAATGTCTGATTACATTCTCATTCAATGTTCGTGTTCATGCATTAGTTTGTACTTATTGAGCTTTTAGGTCATTACAGTGTTGGAAAAAGGTACATAATGAAAATTTTAAAATTTTTTAAATCATAGTATTTTTTAAAACACAAGTTTGATATGTTATATGCACAAATTAACTAGATCTTACTAACCTTTGAATGCCAAAGAGCTCCTGCAATCTGTGAAGAGAAGAACGTTTCAAAAGAGCCTCAACCAACTGGTCTTCTTTGCTATTCTTTATCCACAATCGGTATATGGGCACACCTCGTATAGCTCTTCCCTAGTGACTCTCCTTCCAACCAATTGAGAAAACCTAGAACTAGCATTTGTGCTTTGTGAACATTAGCTTTTTAGGAAGTTCCAGAGACTTATAGACTAGAGTGCTTATTCTTAATTTCTCAATTGATCTAAATAACTCAAAAAACTCACTCCTTATTTATAGAGGTCGTCCCCAAGGTTGGTTCTTATCAGATAAGACCTTAAAAATTTAAATCAAGATCTATATATGATAAAATCGCATCTGAAACACGTAATCAAATTACCGTTAGATCGACAGGTAGAATTAACGGATCGGCCTACTGAACTTGCTCCATCGGTAGGCTGAACTAGCTGATCGGCCTACCAAACTTATAATAAATGAACCTTGTGAATCTTTTATTTTCCACTCGAGATTCTTTGAATAAAGCTTCAGTTTTAATTGAAATAACCCAATAGGGAAGTTATCTAATCAAAACAAGCATATTTAGATAATCTTTAGGAAAATAAATATTTCGAATAAGTCAATAAGTTTATCTTGAATTAATTTACAAAATTAATTTAACTGATAAAAAACATGATTATCTAATCCTATTGAATTTTAGCCAATCTAATAATTTAACTTAAGTCACTAATTTATTGGAAAAGCACTCCGTATCGTTATAGGATTTATTATGAGCTTGCAAAGGGGACCTAATGGACATATATAGTTCAAGCTCTGATTATAAAATATAATATCCTAGATATACATTTTATAATTATCAACTGTAATGCTATTCCATTAAAAGCTTAGAGTTACACTCTTGAACCATATAAAATTACGAAGCCCAAATTAGCTAAGTGTCCATGACAAAGTATAATGTATCTTGTCCCTATAGGATATCCATAATTAGCTTAAGGATAAATTCTATCTTATCTTCTTGATTATTTTGATCTTACGTTCCATTATCTCACATCAGAACACTTACCATTCAAAAACAGTATACCATTTGGTTACACCTATCTGTCCAAATAGTTGAGTACTCTAGTCTTTCAATTACAGAATGACGTAGATAAGAGGATATCATCGACTCCTAAAGAGAGGCTATGGATTCCATATCTGTGAATAATTGGTCCATGCTATCAAGAGTCATGTCTCCAACGAACCGGTATGCATACCATCATGAAATATGGATGTCACCCTTTGGTATATTAAAAGGCATAAGTCAAGATAATGGACCCATTATTTGTTTCAAGATTAAGATACAAAAAATATGATTTTCTAAAGTGAATTGATTTGCCCAGACAGAATTATTAATCTAAATCAATTCTACTTTATGTCTCGATTCAGTACATCGTCACCTATGACAATGCACCAATGTTTCTACTCGCAGAGTCCACCTCTGATAGCCAAGACAAGCCATATCCCATTAGGGATATAGACAACATAATAATCTTTGTATGAATAAAGTACCCAACCTTATTCTGTTGATTAAGGATCTTATAATTTAGACCATCACTTTTAGAATTATGTCTTTTGTATAATATGTCTATCATATGATTGATTCTCAAAGGTTTAGACTATAGGCTCAAACTTTTGTTTGCTCATGACACATTCAACAAATATGAATGTAAAGAGAACAATAATCGGTATATGAATAATAAATAATTTCTTTATTGATAAAATGTCTCCAAAACATAATACATTTTACTCCTTAGGGCATACATGTCTAACAATCTCCCACTTGCACTAAGTGAATACTATGGCATATCTCGCATCCTTATAGCTTTCACATGCCTCTCAAAAACTCTCATAGTTAGTGTCTTAGTGAATGGATCAGCTAAATTGTCCTCAGATACAATTTTGCATATAGCAATATGCCTGCCTTTAACGAAGCCTTTTATCACATGATATTTTCGATGAATACGCTTACTCTTCTTGTGAAATCTTACTTCCTTAGCATTAGCTATCACTGTAGTGTTATCACAATACAGTGATACTGCCTTATCTATACTAAAAACTACTTCAAGATCCCCAAGTAACTTATGGAGCCACACTGCTTCTTTTGAAGCATCACTAGCTACCACATACTTGACCTCCATCATTGAATCCAAAGTGTAATCTTACTTGGCACATCTCCAAACAATGGCACCACCGCCTAGAGTAAATAGAAAACCAGAAGTCGATCTCTTTAAATCTGGGTAGGATTGAAAATCTGAATCGGTATAAGTTAGAGGTGTTAAATTTGCACCTGAATACATAAGCATATACGATCGAGCCAATATGCTTGACCACAACCCAATGGCTTGGTCCTAGATCTAATTGAAATCGGCTTACTATTCTAACGTCATAACTAATGTTTGGTTGTGTGCAAAGCATGCAATACATGAGACTATCCACTGTCAAAGCATAAGGCACCTTCTTCATATGTTCTTTTTCTTTATTAGACTTTGGTGAGTCTTTCTTAGAAAGAGTAATTCCAGACCTAGATGGTGACCCACCTTCCTTGGAATCTTACATTACAAACCTCTTAAGAATTTTGTCTATGTAGCTAGCATTAGACATGTATGCCCTAAGGAGTAAAAATGTAATATGTTTTTAGAGACATTTTTAATAATAAAGAGTTCATTTATTATTATATGCCAAGTTGTTGACCTCTTTACATTCATATTTGTTGAATGTATGATAAGCAAACAAAAGTATGAGATTGTCAGTCTAAGCCTTTAGAATCACGCATATGATGGACAGAATATCTAGAGGACATAATTCTAAAGGTGACGGTCTAAATCATAAGATCCGCAATCGAGAGAACAAAGTTGGACGCTTTATTCATGCAAAATTTGTTACGTTGTCTATATCCCTAACGAGAGATGGTTTGTCTTGGCCATCAGAGGTGGACTTCGCAAATAGAAACATTGGTGCATTGTCATGATGACAATGTATTGGATCAGGGCATAAAGTGTAATTGATTTGGATTAATAATTCTGTCCCGACAAATCAATTCATTTTAGACAATCATATGTGTTGTATCTAAATCTTGAGATGAACAATGGACCCGTTGTCTTGACTTATGTTTTTTGATGTACTAAAGGGTGGCATCCACAATTTATGTTGGTACGTATGCTAATACATTGGAGATATGACTCTTGATAGCGTAGACTTGTGATTTATAGATATAGAATCCATAGCTCTTCTTTAGGAGTCATTGATATCCTCTTATATCCGTTATCCTGTAATTGGAAAATTAGAGCGCTCAACCATTTAGATACATAGGTGTAACCGAATGGTATACTATCTTTGGATGGTAAGTTTTCTGATCGGTGAGATAATGGAACATATGAGAAAAATAATCAGAAAGGTAAGACAAAATTTATCCTTAAGCTGATTATGGATATTCCTATAGGGATACAATATATATGATATGTCATGAAGACTTAACTATTTGGGCTTCGTAATTCTATATAGTTCGAGAGTGCAGCTCTAAGCTTTTAGTGAGATAATGGAACATATGAGAAAAATAATCAGAAAGGTAAGACAAAATTTATCCTTAAGCTGATTATGGATATTCCTATAGGGATACAATATAATATGATATGTCATGAAGACTTAACTATTCGGGCTTCGTAATTCTATATAGTTCGAGAGTGCAGCTCTAAGCTTTTAGTGGAGTAGCGTTAGAGTTGATAATTATGAAATGTATATCTGGGATATTAGGTTTCATAAGTTTTAGGAGCTTGAACTATATAGGTCCATCAGGTCCCCTTTGCTAGCTTATTATAAATCCTGAAACAATACAATATGCTTTCTTAATAAATTGATAACTTATGTCAAATTATTAGATTGGCTAAAATTCGACAAGATCAGATGATTTGTGGCTGTTTATCGGTTGAATTAATTTTGTGAAAAATTAATTCAAGATAAACTTGTTGAAATATCGAGATCAGATAATTCATGTCTGTTTATCAATTGGATTAATTTCAAATAAATTAATTCATGATAAACTTGTTAAATTATCAAGAATATTTATTTTCCTAGAGATTATTTAGATATGATTGTTTTAATAAGATAACTTCTCTATTGGGATATTTGAATTTAAACTAAGGCTTTATCCCGAGAATCTTGGGTTGGAAATAAAAGATTCACAGGGATCATTTATCGTTAGTTTGGTAAGCCAATCTTAAAGTTTGGCCTATCGATGGAGTAAGTTTGGCTGGCCGATTTGCCAGTTTGGCCTATTGATCGAACGATTTTTGATCATGCATTTTTAGACGTGACTTTTATTAGATATTGATCCTGATTCAAAATTTTGAGGCCTTATCTGATAATGACCAATCTCGACATGAACTCTATAAGTAGGGAGTGAGACTCATGAGTTATTTAGATTAGTTGAGGAATTAAGAGTGAGCACTCTAGTTTGTGGGTCTCTGCAACTCCCTGGGAGCTATTGTTTACAAATCACAAACCTTAGTTTCGGGTTTCCTCAATTGGTTGGAAGGAGCGTCACTAGGAAAAGCTGTACAACATGCGCCCATACACACTTTGATTATGGATAGAGAATAGCAAAGAAAACCAGTTGGTTGAAGCTCTTCTAGAATGCCTTTCTCTTCACAGATTACAGGAGCTTTTCAGCAAACGAGGTTAGTAAGATTTGGTTAATTTATGCATATAGCGTGTCAGACTTATGTTTTGGAAAATACGTTGAGATAAAAATTTTAAAATTTTGCTGCGTACTACTTTTTCGACAATTGGTATCAAAGCCATGGTTTTTACATAAATTTGTAAGTTTGTGATCATGCTATATAAATAAATTATGTGATCTTGATCTTTCTTATGCTTGAATTTAATTTTTTAGAGAGTTAAAACTCTAGGGTTTCTATATATTTATATGTTGTTATGGATTATATGGTGAATGTTTATTAATTAATTATGGTTTATTAACTTATTATTTAATTATTAATTAATTAATGCTGGTTATGGTTCCTTAGATATTAGAATGCGTATCTAGGTTTTTCTTATAATCATATAGCAGACTATAATCTCCATCTAGGAATTTAATGGAATTTAAATTTGTAAGAATTTTTTGTAATTAAATAATTATTTGGAGAAGACGGATCTAGAAGATAGATGATAGCGTTCCACAGGTATTTCCTAAGCATCTAATTTTATGTTTTTGAATTGTTGAAAATAAAATTAATAAATTGCACTAAAATTTACATTTTCTAAGAAACCTGATTTCTGCTCGATTGGCATGCCGAACTCGAGGGTTCGACAGGCCATCCACGGGACAGAAATCTGATGGCTCTGGTGGCAGGCTGAACTTTCTTGTTTGATAGGCCGATTTGTCATGACTGATAGGCCGGACTACGAGGTTCAGTAGGCTGGAGGGTCGTGACCAGCAGGCCGATTACATAGATCGGCATGCAGGTAGAAAACTACAAATTTTTCAAAAAAGGTGCATTTTTTGGTGTAGTTTTGATTTTATTTTTAGGACAATTATGAGGAACATTAAATTTGGATATCACTAAAAATTTGAAGTAATCGATCTATGTGGGATTGAAGGCTTGAAAGTAGAAATTACATGAAGTAGGATACAATTTGGAGATTCAAGGATGAAGAATCAATAATATGTTTCGATTATTCTTTTGTAATCTTTATTTTCATTTCTCTAGGGTGGAACCATAATATTATGGTTATTTATTATTATCTTGGTTGTGGCTTTGCATGATTGGTTTGCTTGTCTACATTATAATATGATTTGTTATGTATATTGATAACGTGTCATATAGAATAGGGAGTGCCGTTTATGAAAATTGTTCATGCATGTTCTAAAAATAAAACCTTGATTTCAAGAGATTAAGTGGGAGAAGGTTTTCAAAGAGAGGACCTACGGCCTCTATCGTTGGTCTATAGGTAGGACATGATGGTCTCGACCCCAAGGAAAGGATTTCATCATGTACCAGGTTGGATCTCCGAGAGGATAGTTTACTTTAGTATGGTTTATCATTGATCACCCTAAGGTGGCGATAATAAGCCATGGATAAAGTAGTTGAAATGATGGTTATATACTCATGTCAATTTTCTTATTAACCTCCCCTAAGGAGCTATGTTAATAAAATTAATGGCAAAAAAATATCATTATTAATATATGCTGGATCATACGGGTCCTGAATGGCATATATTAATCGGAAGGGGATCCGTGTTTCTAATTGAATTTGACAAGTCTCCCCAAGTCAGCTTGTTGAATTATGAGTTAGGAATTATCGTTGTAGGTTTGTGATATTTTCAAGGTTTTGACACATCTACATATTTTTATATTTTACATGATTGTGTTATCTTACTAAATTGTTATGATATGTTTGCTTATGTTTGGTATGTGGTTCTTTATTGTAGATTTAAAATGTCTAAAAATGCTTTATCTTTGATGCTCGATAAAAACCAATTAACCGATGAGAATTTTAATGATTGGAAAAGAAACCTGAATATAGTCTTATCCTTTGAGAAACTAACATTTGTGCCAACCATACCGTGTCCTCCCAAATCTACTAGGGAATCCACTTATAAGCAAATCCAAGCATATGATTGCTAGAAAGTTGCTAATGATCAGTCCCGCTATTATATTATGGCTAGCATGAATAACATGCTGCAGGCTCAACATGAAGATTATATGACAGCGAAGTAGATCTTGGATAATCTGAAAGACATGTTTAGTGGCCAAGCCCTAATAAAACGACAAGGGGCACTTTGGAAACTCTTTAACAACAAACAAAAACTAGGGACGTCTATGAAGGAGCATATGATGATGGTCATAGGTTACCTCGCAGAGGCTCAAACCCATGGAGCTAACATACATGCTAAAACATAGATGACTATGGTTTTTTGAGACTCTATCTAAGGAGTTTATCCAATTTAGAGCTTCATTTAATTTGAACAATAAATAGGATATAACCTTAACTAAGTTGATGAAGTAGTTGTAGGAGTTCAAAAATTTGATCAGGGAAACTCTTGCTAGTGGAGAGGTTAACTTGGCAGATGCATCCAGTTCCAATCTTGACTCATGGAATGGAAGGAAACAAAGGGCTAATGATAGAAAGGTTAGGCACATAAAGAAGAGTTGCAAGGACTTTCTTTCCCAAGGAGGTAGGTGTGATCTTCTAGAAACTTGTTTAGTTGAAGAATCAAGTGACACATGGGTTATAGATTTTGGTGCAACTATTTCTCCAGAGGGATTCTAGAAAACAAGAAGTCTACTTCATGAAAACTTCACGTTTTGCGTGGGGATGGATCCTTGGTGTTGGCAAAAGCAGTGGGAGATGTCCATCTTTATTTTGATAATTATAGGAGTTTAGTTTTGTTGGATTGTTTTTATGTTCCTAAACTTAAAAGGAATTTGATATCTGTAGCTTGTTTATTTAAAGATTCTTACTCAGTTTCTTTTAATAATAAAGTGATGATTCATAAAAACAAATCTTTTATCTATGATGGATGGATGCAAAACAATCTATATTTTATCAAACCTAAGATGGACTCCTTTGCTAAACACTACGGTTAATGATAATAAATCTAAAAGACTTAAGACTTCTCACTTTAATGAGTCTTATTTTTGGCATTTATGATTAGGTCATGTTAGCTTGAATAGGATTCAAAGGTTCATAAGGAATGGACCTTTAAGTCACTTAAAGGTGGAATCTATACCACAATGTAAATCTTGTTTGGAGGGCAAAATGACCAAAAGATCATTTGGGTCTAAGGGCAATAGGGCCGAAGGGGTTTGGAACTTGTGTATAATGCTATTTGTGGACCTAGGAACGTCCTAGCACATGAAGCATATGAGTATTTCATCACCTTTATTGATGATCACTCAAGGTATGGGTATGTGTATCTGATGCACTACAAAAGCAAAACTTTTGATAAGTTCAGGGAGTTTCAGGCTAAAGTGGAAAAGCAGTTGAGTAGACCCATAAAGGCATTTCGATCTGAATGAGGTAGAGAATACCTTTCTGATGAGTTCAAGAAACACTTATTAGAGAATAGGATTTTATCCCATTTGACTGCGCCAGGCACTCTACAGCAGAATGGCGTGGGTGAGAGAAAAAATAGAACTTTGTTGGACATGGTTAGACTCATGATGAGTTATTCATCATTGCCTTTATCCTTTTGGGGATATGCACTACAAACTGCGTGTTATATTTTGAATGATGTGCCTTCAAAATCGATTCCTAAAACTCCTCAAGAGTTGTAGACGGGTAGGAAGACATCTTTAAACCATATTCACAAATGGGCATGTCCGGCTTATGTCTTGTTTAAGGATGCAAATAAGTTGGAAGTGCATTCAGAAGTTTGCATATTTGTAGGATATCCAAAAGGGAGTAAAGGGGATTATTTTTATAACCCAAAGGAAAATAAAGTTGTGGTTTCAACTAATGCAACTTCCCTTAACAATCGTTACATGGACGACTTCAAGCCTCGAAGCAAAGTGGTGCTTGATGAGTTGGTGAGTGTTTCGATCACCCCAGTGGTTCCAAATGAAACCATTCCAATTAGTGTAGAAAAACCAATCGAACACAAACAACAACCTAAGGGGCTTCGGCGTAGTGGAAGGATCGAGCGTCAACCCGAGAGGTATATGTTCAATGGTGAGGTCTTTTTGGCTGAACTAGAAGAACATGGCAAGGATCCTTACACATACGAAGAGGCTATAGAGTATGTTGATATAAAACTCTAGACAGAGGCCATGAACATAGAGATGAAGTCTATGGCGAATAATTAAGTATGGGAGCTTGTAGATCTTCCCAAAGGGGTAAAACCCATAGGGTGTAAGTGGATCTATAAGAGAAAGAGAGGAGTGGATGGAAAAGTCGAAACCTATAAGGCTATACTAGTAGCTAAGGGATACACACAAAAGGAAGGAATCGATTACAAGGAAACCTTTTCACCTGTAGCCATGCTTAAGTCCATTTGTATTTTCTTGTTCATTGCTGCTGCTCTTAACTACGAGATTTGGCAGATGGATGTCAAGACAGCTTTTCAAAATAGCTACCTTGATGAGTCCATTTATATGGAACAACTAGACAAGTTCAAGGCTAAGGGTCAAGAGGGTATGGTTTGAAAATTGCTAATGTCAATTTATGGACTTAAGCAGGCTTCCCATTCTTAAAACATAAGATTTGATCAGGTGATCAAGACTTATGGGTTTGCACAAAATGTGGACAAACTATGTGTTTACAAACACATTAAGGATGGGAAGGTGATTTTTCTACTATTTTGTGTTGATGACATTCTGCTACTTGCAATGATGTTGGGGCATTGTCATTGGTCAAATTGTAGTTAACCAAGCAGTTTGACATGAAAGACTTAGGTGAAGCTAATTTTGTTCTTAGTATCTAGATCTCCAATGTCTATGGAAGAAAGATAATACATGAAGAAGGTGCCTTATGATTTGGCAGTGGGTAGTCTCATGTATGCCATGCCTTGCACACCACCGGATATTTGTTATGCAGTCGAGATTGTAAGTTGATTTTAGTTGGATCCAACACTAAACAACTGGGTTGCGATAAACCATATTTTCAAGTACCTAAGAAGGACTCGAGGGTATGTGCTCATGTATTTGAGTGAGGATTTGACTCCTCTAGGATACGCTAGCTTAGATTTCTAATCTTGTTTGGATTCGAGAAGATCGACTTCAAGTTTTGAGTTTACTCTAAGTGGCGGTGCCATTGTTTGGAGAAGTGTGAAGCAAGATTGTACTTCAGATTCAACAATAGAGGCCGAATATGTGGCAGCTAATGATGCTTTGAAAAAAGCAGTGTGGCTCCGCAAGCTCCTTAGGGATCTTGAGGTAGTTCCTAGCGTGAAAAAGACTGTATCACTATTTAGTGATAACAGTACGGTGGTAGCTAATGCTAAGGAACCAAGATTTCACAAAAAGAGTAAGCATATTGATCAGATGTATCATGTCATAAAGGACTTCGTAGAAGGTAGGCATGTTGCTATGTAGAAAATCATGTCAGAAGATAATTTAGCTGATCCATTTACGAAAACACTGACTAGGAGAGTCTTTGAGAGGCATATGGAAGCTATAGGGATACGAGATTTTTCATATTTACTCAGTGCAAGTGGGAGATTGTTAGACATATATGCCCTAAGGAGTAAAAATGTAATATATTTTTAGAGACATTTTTACCAAATTGTTGTCCTCTTTACATTTATATTTGTTGAATATATAACAAGCAAACAAAAGTTTGAGACTATCGGTCTAAGCCTTTAGAATCTAGCATATAATGGACAGATTATGCAAAAGACATGATTCTAATGGTAACGGTCTAAATCATAAGATCCGCAATCGAGGGAATAAAGTTAGGCACTTTATTTATGCAAAGATTCTTATGTTGTCTATATCCTAAAGGGAGATGGTTTGTCTTGGCCATCAGAGGTGGACTCTGTGAATAGAAACATTTGTGCATCGTTATAGGTGATGATGTATTGGATTGGGACATAAAGTGTAATTGATTTGGATTAATAATTCTATCTCGGAAAATAAATTCACTTTAGACAATCATATGTATTGTATCCTAATCCTGAGGTGAATAATAGGCCCATTGTCTTGATTTTTATATCTTTGGATGTACCAAAGGGTGACTTCTACATTTTATATTGGTACACATATCGGTACGTTGGAGACATGACTCTTGATAGCATAGACTTGTTATGAAACGCCCCTTTTTGGACGTCACAGATGTCGTTACATTCTTACATTCTTACTTATTTAACTCAAAACATATATATGAATACAAAACTTAAATGATACTTTTAATTGTAAAAGTAATTAAACATATTTAATCAGGATCCATTCATACATTTTTTTTTATAACTTAACGTTGTTAAATCACATTGCTAAACTCATTTCATGTTATAATTTATCCCAATTAAACTTTAAATTAATCATGAACTTATTTTGATAATATAGGTATACCAAGTTGTAAAATCAGGACTTATAAAAACATCACATCATATCTCATTAATCATCACATTATTTAAAGTTTACTTACTCCCACAGTTCGACAGGCCGACCTGGGACTTCGGCAGGCCGGCAGAAGCTCTGCAAATCTGGCTTAAAAACTCATCATTGTCTGGCAGGCCAAAAAGGTGATCGGTAGGCCAAACTTCTTGACATTGGTAGGCCGACCAAGATGTTCGGCAGGCTGACAAAGCCAAAAATCCTTGGGAAAACTTCATTTTTAAAACAAAACCATCCTTTCATAATAATGCGAAAGTTCATAATACTTAAAATAATGAAATAAAATATTAAACATAGTTCAAGAATCCTTTAAATATTTATCATAAAAAAATTGTGTTCAAAATATGAAATTTGATTTAAAATATAAGAACGTTCTTCTTGGCGTGCTTCCGGTTACAATTCATCGTGCTTAGTACTCACACGCCTTCCCATGTCCTTCGCCTAATCCATGATTTTCTTACCCTTATCTGCAACATGACATAAAACATGATTAAGATAATGCTTAGTAACTACATATAATTCTCACAATTTAAGACATTACATAAACATCATCATCATCATTGTCATCATATCATAATAGTGCCTTAAGCACAATTTCATAGAAACATATCTTTCATTGCATTGACCATTTAAAAACTTATTCCATTTTATCTTAAGGGCCCAAGTGTTGCACCATGAACATCATTGTAGGCGCGCCGTCATGAGAGGAGAAGGGTAGCTAATCCCAAACCAAACATGACATCATAACATTTCATTTCATAACATTGGTGTGCAACACTTATTAGGTGATACATATATATATATATAATTTTCATGTTATAAAACATTTCATCATCATACATGCGTAACTTTAAATCATGAAAATCTTTCATAAGAAATCCTTTAAGGAAAATAACCATAAAATCATCGTGAATACCATTGTGAACATATCATCAAACCTTGAAAAATGTGTCATGTTATAGGTGAGAATGTACTTACCTTAAAGCTAATGCTTACTTAACCTTAACGTGATTTGGTGACGACGCCGCGGTCTCGAAGTGCTCGTTCCTTTGTGTGTTCATGCCATTATTCCATTTAAAATACAATAAAATCAATACTTATCATCATAGCGTAAATCATCCATTCATATATCATCCATTCATATAACATTCATTCATATAACATTTATGTATACATTTATGACATATTACAAACATAATTCATAGCCATAATAAAAGTTGTCATCACATAAGCATGTTATCATGATTTTTCCTTAAATAATAAAAATTACCTTAAGCATGTAAAAACAAACCATACATTTTTAAACATGAATATCTTAAAAAATGTTTTCAAACAATTAAAATACATATATTTTAATTTAAAAATTCATACAAACATCTTATTATTATGCATAAAATTATTTCATTATCATAAACTACATTCATCATACATTATACATGCACATTCTTGACAACCTTCATGAAAAACATCATTCATTTACCTCTTGAATAAACATTACATTTTCATGCATCAAAGTTAAACAGTAATATTTTACTGCGAGGGGTTAGAAGATAGAAAATTCATATTTTCATAAAAACACCGAAATGATATGAAACTTGAAAAAAAGATCACATAATACATACATGAACATCATAATAAAAACTCAGGGCAAAAATACAATACTTATAGAAAGATATTGCAAACGATTGGAGGAGAAGATTTCTTTTCAAAATTACCAGAAAAGTACTTACCTTGAAAATTTCTTCTTAAAATCCTTGAATTCAACCAACAAAATATGACTTTTTCTTTCAATACTTGCAGGGAATTTTTGAGAGAGATGGAGATGGAATTTGTGGAGAAGAGAAGAAGAATAAAGAATGAGGGAACGTCTCAGAACTGAGAGGGAAAAGTGGAGAGAATATCTGAGGGAAAAGAATGTTAAAATTTTTTTTTAACATTATGAACATAATGAAGATTCATTACCCTCCATTAAGTCAGAATTTTCTGACTGTTAGATGGCAATTGGTGTGAAGGAAGGAGAGAAAAGAGGGAAAGTCAAAACTCTAATCTTACTTGCCATATTTTTGCCCTCTAAAAATAAAAAACCATTTAAAATAATACTAATCAATGAGAAGTCAAACCCTTTAATTTCCTTAACTGATAAAGCATTCTATTATTGTGTCAATTAATCACAATAAATCACCCATTTAACGTAATTATCTCAGCCATAAATTTGAAGAGATTTCTGCTAATTGCTTGTCAGCCATGTTCGGCTTGCCGATTTTCCCCTTCGGCCTGCCGGTTCCACCAAGTTCGGCTAACCGATGGTTTTCTTCGGCCTACCGATCTTGGGTAGATATTTCGGTCTACCGAACTCAAAAGTCTGGCCTGCCGAACTATCCATAAATGTCATACATTAAAACATTCATACATCATCACATCATAATTAAACATACATTAAAATAATCATGAACACTTGAGCACAACAATTCCATGCGGTCGTCACCTGTCATAAAACTTGACATAAAAAGTTAGTAATATTAACATCATATATCATTACCTATAACATAAATTATTAATAAAATTTCATTAATGTCGTTACTAACTTAACGTGTTTCATTACATAAAAATAGGTGGGTGTTACAATTCTCCCCACCTTATAAAATTTTCGTCCTTGAAACTTAGAATAAATGCGGATACAAAGTTCTCATGTCATTTTCACATTCCCATGTGGCTTCTTCCACTTGCTGATTTCGCCATAACACCTTGACCAATGGAATTTCTTTATTCCTTAAAGTCTTGGTTTTCCGATCGAGTATCTCTATTGGCTTTTCTTCATAACTTAAGTCTTCTCGTATCTCGATCATTTGTGGCTCAATCACATGTGTAGGGTCCGGAACATACTTCTTGAGAATGGAGACATGAAATACATCGTGCATTGCGGGCATTTTTGAAGGCAACTTCAGCTGATAAGCTACTTTGCCTATTCGTTTCACAACTTCATAAGGACCGATGAATCTTGGACTTAACTTGCTTTTCTTCCCAAATCTCATAACTCCTTTCATTGGTGTAACTTTCAGAAACACATATTCACCTATGGCGAACTCTAAGGGTCTTCTTATCTTATCAGCATAACTCTTTTGACGTCTTTGTGCGGTCTATATTCTTCTTCTTATCAACTTTATCATCTCTGATGTTTCATTCACAAAATTAGTTCTTTCAGCATCAACGCTTTCCATCATCTTCTTTTCACCAGCTTCGTGCCAACATATAGGCGATCTGCATTTTCATCCATACAGAGCCTCATATGGTGCCATCCCAATTGTCACCTGAAAGCTATTGTTGTAAGCAAACTCTGCTAATGGTAACATTTTACACCAGCTGGTCTTAAAATTGAGAGAACAAGCCCGTAGCATATCCTCTAAAATCAAGTTTTTCCTCTTTGTTTGGCCGTCTGTCTGAGAATGAAAAGCTGTACTGAAATATACTTTGGTTCCCATAGCAGTCTGTACATTCTTCCAAAACTTAGATGTGAACCTGCCATCACGATCTGAGATGATCGACTTGGGAATCCCATGAAGTTGTAGAATTTCCTTGACGTAGAGTTTCGCTAATCGTTCCATAGAGTAAGTGATCTTGATAGGAATAAAATGCGCCGTCTTAGTTAGTCGATCCACAACTACCCAAGTTACATCATAACCATTCATAGTTCTAGGCAAACCGGTATTGAAATCCATTGCTACATCCTCCTACTTCCATTTCGGTATTTGGATAGACTGCAATTCACCACCAGGTCTCTAGTGTTCAGCCTTTGCTTGCTAACATGTCATACATTTCTTTACATACTTTACAACATCACGTTTCATTCCAAACCACCAGAAGTTGACCCTTAGATCATTATACTTCTTTGTTGCACTTGGATAAATAGAGTAAGGAGTATCATAAATTTCTACCAAGATCTTTTCCCTTAAATCATCAACATTGGGAACACATAAACGGTCCATGAGATACAGAGTTCCGTCATCCGCGATACGAAATTCTTGACATTTTCTTTCTTTCATTTCTTGCTTGATCCTTGCAAGACTTACATCTTCATCTTGTTTTCTTCGAATTTCATCGTACATCATCGGAGCAAGAGAGAGTGCTGATAGCTGGCCTGCTATAAGTTCCAAACCGAAGTCTAGAATTTCCTTTCTTAAAGGTGGAGACATTGCTTGCATTGACATCAACGTGGCAACTGACTTCCTACTTAGTGCATCAGCCACTCGGTTAGTTTTTCCAGGATGATAAAGGATTTCACAATCATAATCCTTCGCCAACTCTAGCCATCTTCATTGTCTCATGTTCAAGTCTCTTTGCGTGAAGAAGTACTTCAGACTTTAATGATCAGTGAAGATCTGGCATTGGACCCCATATAAATCGTGTCTCCGTATCTTCAATGCAAAAAAAACTGCTGCTAACTTGAGGTAATGAGTAGGATAGTTCTTTTCGTAATCCTTCAGTTGTCTTGAAGCATAAGCAATCACCCTTTCATTCTGCATCAATACAGCTCCGAGGCCCATCTTGGATGCATCACTATAAATAACAAACCTATCATTTCCGTCAGGAATTGCCAACACTGGAGCAGTCGTTAACCTTTTCTTTAGTTCTTGAAAACTTTTCTCGCATGCATCTGTCCATTCATACTTCTTTCCTTTGCGAGTCAGATTCGCAAGTGGAACTGCTATCTTGGAGAAATCTTCTACGAATCTCTGATAATAACCTGCTAAACCTAAGAAGCTTCTTATTTCACTTGCATTCATCGGTTGCTTCCAGTTGAGAATAGCTCTACTTTAGCAGGGTCAACCATAATCCCTTCCTTCGATATAACATGCGCCAAAAATGACACTTTATCTAGCTAAAACTCGCATTTGGAGAACTTTGCATATAGCTGGTGTCTTCTTAAAGTCTCCAACATAATTCTTAAATGCTCCTCATGCTCTTCGTGATTCTTAGAATAGACAAGAATATCATTGATAAATACAACAACAAATTTATCGAGGAAATCCTTGAATACCCTGTTCATCAAATCCATAAAGGCAGCAGGTGCATTCGTCAGACCGAAAGGCATAACAACAAATTCATGGTGACCATACCTCGACCTGAAAGTAGTCTTGGGGATATCTCCTTCTTTAACCTTCAACTGATGATATTCTGATCGTAGATCAATCTTTGAGAACACCGATGCACCCTTGAGCTGATCAAACAAATCATCAATTCGAGGCAACGGGTAGTTGTTCTTGATCGTCACCTTGTTTAGCTCTCTGTAGTCAATGCAGAGTTTCATAGTGCCATCTTTCTTCTTCACAAACAAGACTAGAGCACCCCAAGGTGAGTGACTTGGCCTGATGAAACCTTTGTCAAGTAACTCCTTTAATTGTATGTGAAGCTCCTTTAACTCTGTTGGGGCCATTCTAAAAGGCGCCTTAGAGATTGGATCGGTGCCTGGAGCAAGCTCAATCTTGAATTCAACTTCTCTTTCTAGCGGTAGACTCGTTAGATCATCAGGAAACACATCTTCATATTCATGAATAACATGCACATCTTCAATTCTTGTCTTTCCTTCTTGGCTTTTGTCTACAACGTTCGCCAGATAGCCCAAGCAGCCACTTGCTAATAGCTTCCTTGCTTTCATTGCCGATAAAAACATGTTGGGTTTTTTTTTCTGGACTTGCCAACATAAATGAACTTCTGATCACCTTTTGGATGGAAGATCACCTTTCGTCTTCGGCATTCGATAGCGGCATTATACTTGCTTAGGAAATCCATCCCAAGAATCATGTCGTAGTCATGCATGTAGATCACAATAAGGTCGACAAATAACTCCCTATCAGAAATCCATAGGGGTACTGTATGAAAATAGTGCGTAGATAATATCACTTCCTCGGAGGGTAGTGTCGTAGTGAATCCCTGTCTCATAGGCTCTAAATGTACCTCTAATTTCTTAGCATATGACATAGATACAAAAGAATGCGTGGCACCCGTATCAAAAAGAACATAAGCATCATTAGATAAGCTTGTTATCTGACCTATGACCACATTTGAAGCTTTTGCAGCCACTTGTTCTTTTGTCATGGCATAGATTTGGGCATTCATCAGTGGGGCTTCAATTCTCCCTTGACTAATAAGTGGCCCTTCAAGGGAGGCTTGCATCTGATGAAGCTGGGCTTGAGGAGGAGCTCTCTGCGGGGCATTGGCATTCATCAGCTTGGGGCAGTTCTTAACAAAGTGGTCTTCACGCCCACAAATGAAACATTGGTTTGTTCCCAAGCGGCATTCCCCTGGATGCTTTTTTCCACATTTGGCACACGGTTGAAATCGCTGTTATTATTGTTAGGCTGACCATCATTGTGCCTCTTGTTGTCTTGACCCTGTTGGTTTTGAGGATTACCTTTCCACTTGTTATTCCTCCAGTTTTGGTTGTTGTTGTTGCTACTGTTGTTGTTGTTCCTGTGGGGAGGACGGTTCTGGTTGTTTGCATTGTTGGCTTGCTGACCCGATTGAGGCTGGTTTCTTCTTAACTTGGACAGATGAAACTCAGCACGTTGAGCCCTCATAACAACCTGCTTTTGAATCCTGGGTGGACTTGGCCTATCAACGATCGCAACAATATCTGGCCTAAGGGCTCTGATCAATCTTCTGACCCTTTCACCTTCATTCATAACCATTCCTGGATATAGACGAGCAAGATGGTCAAACTTTGTCACTACATCAGTGACTGACATATCCCCCTGGTGTAAGCTCTTGAGCTCCTCGTAATGCTTCCTTGTAACATTCACGTGGAAGAACTTTGTGTTGAATTCATGAACGAAGTCAGCCTAGGTCATCTCTTCAACATTCTTGCTCTGTTCGATACCATCCCACCATATCCTGGCCTCCATGGTGAGGCAGTACGATGCATAGAGGACCTTTTCATTGTCAGTGAAATCCATGAGTCGTAAGGTGGCCTCAATCGTCTTGAACCATCCTTGAGCTACTAGCGGATCCTTAGAACCTTCGAAATCCGCTGGCTTAATTCTCTTCCATCTGACCAGTAGGGGTTCCTGATAGGCCGCTCTTGGTCAACAGCAGGAATTGGAACTTCGTTTACTTGTGGCTGCGAAGGAGGAGGAGGCACATCATTACCTCGTCGGTCATCATTCTGGCCGTTGGCCCTTAACGCAGCAATTTCCCTTCGTTGATCCTCAAGTTGCCTCTGCAACTCAGCGATCATTGTCATGAGTCTTTCGTTGGTTTGGGTGCGAGTCTGGATTCTTCTGTGGCCGTCCATCGTAAATTTCCTAAAAGAATTAGGAACTTTAGAAATAATCTTTCAATTATGAGACAGTTTTTCACTACTGGATTGTTAATCATTAAACATTTAAACCTTAATCTTATCATCATACTTGCATCAATACATCTAACTTCATAACATACTTACTTGGAGGACTTGGATTGATGTGTAGCGATATAAATTGTAATAAAAAAATCGCTCTGATACCAAAGCCTGAAACGCCCCTTTTTGGACGGCACAGATGTCGTTACATTCTTACATTCTTACTTATTTAACTCAAAACATATATATGAATACAAAACTTAAACGATACTTTTAATTGTAAAAGTAATTAAACATATTTAACCAGGATCCATTTATACATTTTTTTTTATAACTTAACATTGTTAAATCACATTGCTAAACTCATTCCATGTCATAATTTATTCAATTAAACTTTAAATTAATCATGAACTTATTTTAATAATATAGGTATACCAAGTTGTAAAATCAGGACTTATAAAAACATCACATCATATCTCATTAATCATCACATTATTTAAAGTTTACTTACTCCCACAGTTCAACAGGCCAAACTAGGGACTTCGGCAGGCCAAACAAGATCGACAGGCCGGCAGAAGCTCTGCAAATTTAGCTTAAAAACTCATCATTGTCCGACAGGACAAAAAAGTGATCGACAGGCCAAAATTCTGGACATCGACAGGCCGACCAAGATGTTCGGCAGGCCGACCGAGCCAAAAATCCTTAGGAAAACTTAATTTTTAAAACAAAACCATCCTTTCATAAAAATACGAAAGTTCATAATACTTAAAAAAATAAAATAAAATATAAAACATAGTTCAAGAATCCTTTAAATATTTATCATAAAAAAATTGTGTTCAAAATATGAAACTTGATTTAAAATATAAGAACGTTTTTCTTGGCGTGCTTCCGGTTACAATTCATCGTGCTTAGTGCTCACACGCCTTCCCATGTCCTTCGCCTAATCCATGATTTTCTTACCCTTATCTGCAACATGACATAAAACATGATTAAGCTAATGCTTAGTAACTACATATAATTCTCACAATTTAAAACATTACATAAACATCATCATCATCATTGTCATCATATCACAACAGTGCCTTAAGCACAATTTCATAGAAACATATCTTTCATTGCATTGACCATTTAAAAACTTATTCCATTTTATCTTAAGGGCCCAAGTGTTGCACCATGAACATCATTGTAGGCGCGCCGTCATGAGAGGAGAAGGGTAGCTAATCCCAAACCAAACATGACATCATAACATTTCATTTCATGACATTGGTGTGCAACACTTATTAGGTGATACATATATATATATAATTTTCATGTTATAAAACATTTCATCATCATACATGCGTAACTTTAAATCATGAAAATCTTTCATAAGAAATCCTTTAAGGAAAATAACCATAAAATCATCGTGAATACCATTGTGAAAATATCATCAAACCTTGAAAAATGTGTCACGTTGTAGGTGAGAATGTACTTACCTTAAAGCTAATGCTTACTTAACCTTAACGTGATTTGGTGACGACGCCGCGGTCTCGAAGTGCTCGTTCCTTTGTGTGTTCATGCCATTATTCCATTTAAAATACAATAAAATCAATACTTATCATCATTGCGTAAATCATCCATTCATATATCATCCATCATATAACATTCATTCATATAACATTTATGTATACATTCAGCACATATTACAAACATAATTCATAGCCATAATAAAATTTGTCATCACATAAACATGTTATCATGATTTTTCCTTAAATCATAAAAATTACCTTAAGCATGTAAAAACAAACCATACATTTTTAAACATGAATATCTTAAAAAACATTTTTGAACAATTAAAATACATATATTTTAATTTAAAAATTCATACAAACATCTTATTATTATGCATAAAATTATTTCATTATCATAAAATACATTCATCATACATTATACATGCACATTCTTGACAACCTTCATGAAAAAAATCATTCATTTACCTCTTGAATAAACATTACATTTTCATGCATCAAAGTTAAACAGTAATATTTTACTGCGAGGGGTTAGAAGATAGAAAATTCATATTTTCATAAAAACACCGAAATGATATGAAACTTGGAAAAACATCACATAATACATACATGAACATCATAATAAAAACTCAGGGCAAAAATACAATACCTATAGAAAGATATTGCAAATGATTGGAGGAGAAGAATTCTTTTCAAAATTACCAGAAAAGTACTTACCTTGAAAATTTCTTTTTAAAATCCTTGAATTCAACTAACAAAATATGACTTTTTCTTTCAATACTTGCAGAGAATTTTTGAGAGAGATGGAGATGGAATTCATGGAGAAGAGAAGAAGAATAAAGAATGAGGGAACGTCTCAGAACTGAGAGGGAAAAGAATGTTAATTTTTTTTTTTAACGTTATGAGCATAATGAAGATTCATTACCCTCCATTAAGTCAGAATTTTCTGACTGTTAGACGGCAATGGGCATGGAGGAAGGAGAGAAAAGAGGGAAAGTCAAAACTCTAGTCTTAGTTGCCATATTTTTGCCCTCTAAAAATAGAAAACCATTTAAAATAATATAAATCAATGCGAAGTCAAACCCTTTAATTTCCTTAACTGATAAAACATTCCATTATTGTGCCAATTAATCACAATAAATCACCCATTTAACGTAATTATCTTAGCCATAAATTTGGAGAGATTTTTGCTGACTACTTATCAGCCATGTTTGGCCTGTCGATTTTCCCTTTCGGCCTACCAGTTCCATCAAGTTTGGCCTGCCAATGGTTTTCTTCGGCCTGTCGATCTTGGGTAGACATTTCAGCCTGCCAAACTTAAAAGTCCGGCCTGCCAAACTGTCCATAAATGCCATACATGAAAACATTCATACATCATCGCATCATAATTAAACATACATTTAAATAATCATGAACAATTAAGCACAACGATTCCATGCGGTGGTCACCTGTCATAAAACTTGACATAAAAAGTTAGTAACATTAACATCATATATCATTACCTATAACATAAATTATTAATAAAATTTCATTAACGTCGTTACTAACTTAACGTATTTCATTACATAAAAATAGGTGGGTGTTACATGTTATTCATAGATATGGAATCTATAGCTCCTCTTTAAGAGCCGTTGATACCCTCTTATATTCGTTATCATGTAACTGAAAAACTAGAATGCTTAACCATTTGGATATATAGGTGTAAACGAATGGTATATTGTCTTTAGTTGGTAAGTTTTTCGATGGAGAGATAATGGAATGTAAGAGAAAAATAATCTAGAAGGTGAGACAAAATTGATCCTTAAGCCGATTATGGATAATCCTATATAGATACAATATATTATAATATGTCATGGAGACTTAGCTATTTGGGCTCTGTAATTCTATATAGTTTAAGAGTTCAGCTCTAAGCTTTTAGAGGAGTAGCGTTAGAGTTGATAATTATGAAATGTATATCTGGGACATTGGGTTCTATAATTATCAAGAGCTTGAATTATATAAGTCCATCAGGTCCCCTTTGCTAGCTCATAATAAATCTTGAAACGATACGGCATGCTTTTTCAATAAATAGGTGACTCTTGTTAAATTATCAAATTGGTTGAAATTCGATAGGATCAGAGAATTCATGTCTATTTATCGGTTGAATTAACTTTGTGAAAAATTAATTCAAGATAAACTTATCGAATTATCAAGATCAGATAATTCATTTCTGTTTATTGGTTGGATTAATTTTGAATAAATTAATTCATGATAAACTTGTTAAATTATCAGGAACATTTATTTTTTTAAAGATTATCTACATATGACTGTTTTTATCAGATAACTTTTTTATTGGGTTATTTGAATTAAAATTGAGGCTCTATCCTAAGAATTTTGGGTGGAAAATAAAAGATTCGTAGGAATCATTTATCGTTAGTTCTGCAGGCCGATCTTCCAGTTTGGCCTACCGATGGAGTAAGTTCAACAGGCCAATCTGCCAGTTTGGCTTGCCAACCGAACGATTTTGGATCATTCATTTTTAGATGCTATTTGCATCAAATATTGATCTTGATACGAATTTCTAAGGCCTTATCTTATAATGACCAACTTGGGCATGAACTCTACAAATAGGGAGTGAGACTCATGAGTTATTTAGATCAGTTGATGAATTAAGAGTGGGCACTCTAGTCTGTAAGTTTTTGTAAATCCCTAGGAGTTGTTGTTCACAAATCACGAACCTTAGTTTTGGGTTTCCTCGATTGGCTGGAAGGGGAGTCACCAGACAAATGTTATACGATGTGCGTCCACACGCACTCTAATCGTGGATAGAGAATAGCAAAGAAGACTAGTTGGTTGAGGCTCTTCTTATTAGAGATGTATGCCCTAAGGACTAAAGATATAATATGTTTTTGAAAAAAATTTTATCAATAAAGAATTTATTTATGATTTATATACCAAATCTTATCCTCTGTACGTTCATATTTGTTGAATATATGATAACCAAACAAAAATCTGAGACTGTCAGTCTAAACCTTTAGAATCAGACATATGATGGACAGATTATGTGAAAGACATGATTCTAAGGGCGACGGTCTAAATCATAAGATCCCTTATCAAGGGAATAAAGCTGGGCACTTTATTCATGCAAAGATTATTATATTGTCTATATCCCTAACGGGAGATGGTTTGTCTTGGCCATAAGAGGTGGGCTTTGTGAATAGAAACATTGGCACATTGTCATAGGTGACGATGTGTTGGATAGGGACATAAAGTGAATTGATTTGGATTAATAATTCTATCTTGGAAAATCGATTCACTTTAGACAATCATATGTATTGTATCTTAATCTTGAGATGAATAGTGGGCCTGTTATCTTGACTTGTGTCTTTTGATTAACCAAAGGATGACATTTACATTTTATGTTGGTAACATGCCGGTACATTGGAAGCATGACTCTTGAGTGCGTAGACTTGTCATTTATAGATATAGAATCCATAGCTCCTCTTCAGGAGTAGATGATATCCTCTTATATGTGTTTTCCTATAATTGAAAAATTAGAGCACTCAACCATTTGGATACATAGGTGTAACCAAATGGTATACCTTCTTTAGATGGTAAGTTTTTCTATGGTGAGATAATGGAACGTAAGATAAAAATATTGGGAAGGTTAGAAAGAATTTATCGTGAAGCCAATTATGGATAATCCTATGGGGATATGATACATTATGATATGTCATGGAGACTTATCTATACGGGCTTTGTAATTCTATATAGTTTGAGAGTGCAACTTTGATATTTTTGTGGAGTAGCGTTGGTGTTGATAATTACAAAATGTATATTTGAGATATTGGGTTTAATAATTATCGGGAGAATTGAACTATATAGGTCCATCAGGTTTTTTTTTGCTAGCTCATAATAAATCTTGTGACGATATGGCGTGCTTTTTCAAAAATTGGTGACTTGTGTCAGATTATCAAATTGGTTGAAAATTCGATAGGATCAGATAATTCATGTCTATTTATTGGATGAATTAATTTTGTGAAAATTAATTCAAGATAAACTCGTTGAATTATAAGGAATATTTATTTTCCTAGAGATTATTTAGATATGACTATTTAATCAAATAAATTTTCTATTAGGTTATTTGAATTAAGACTAAGGCTCTATCTCTAGATTCTCAGGTGGGAAATAAACATGGCAAGGATCAAAAATCATACGTTCGTCAAGCCGGTCTTTAGGTTTGGCCTACCAATGGAGTAAGTTTGACAAGCTGGTCTTTAGGTTCGGCCTGCCGATGTAGTAAGTTCGGCAGGCTGATCTATCAGTTTGGCTTGTCGACTAAACAATTTCTGATCACACATTTTTGGACACGATTTCTTATTTAATATTGATTCTGATTCGAATTTTTGAGACCTTATCTGATAAGGACCGACCCCTAGGCCCAACCTCTATAAAAGGGGAGTGAGACTCATTGTTATTAGATCAATTAAGAGATTAAGAGTGAGACTCTGTTGGTGAGACTCTGAAACTTTCTAAGAGCTATTGTTCACACATCACGTACTATAGCTTTAGGTTTTCTCAATTGGTTGGAAGGAGAGTCACCGGGGAAGAGCTGTATGATGTGCGCTCATACACACATCAGTCATGGATAGAGAATAGCAAAGAAGGCTAGTTAGTTGAGGTCCTTCTACAACGTCTTTTCTCTTCATCGAGTGCAGAGCTTCTTCGACATACAAGGTTAGTAAGATCTAGTTAATTTATGCATTATAACATGTCAAACTTGTGTTTTAGAAAATACTTGGGTATAAAAATTTTAAAAATTTTAAAAATTCTGCTGCCTACTATTGTTCCAACAATTGGTATTAAAGCTATGGTTTTACATAAATTTGCAAGTTTGTGATCATGTTATATGAATAAATTATGTATCTTGATCTCTCATATGCTTGAATTTAATTTTTTAGAGAGTTAGCACTCTAGGTTTTTATATATTTTTCTATTGTCATGGATTATATGGTTAATGTTTATTAATTAATTATGGCTAATTAAGTTATTATTTAATTATTTATTAATTAATTAATTTATGCCGGTTATGATTTCTAAGAGGTTAGAATGTGTATCTTAGTTTTTCATGTAATTAGATGGCAAACTATCAACTCCGTCTAGGAATTATTATTTAATTTTAAATTTGAAAGAATTTTGTAATTAAATAATCATTTGGAGAAGATGATCTAGAAGATGGATGATAACATTCGTCAGGTATTTCTTGAGTTTCTAATTTTATGTTTTTGAATTGTTGAAAACAAAATTGATAAATTGCATTAAAAAGCACTGCATGCCAAACCCTCAAGTCCAATAGGCCGATGGTCGCAGATCGGTAGGCTGGACTTCAGGTTCGGCAGGCCATCATCAGCATAGAAATCTAATGGCTCTGGCGGTAGGCTGAACTTTCAAGTTCGGCAAACCGATCTGTCATGATCGATAGGCTAGACTCTAAGGTTCGACAGGTCAGAGGGTCATGACTGGTAGGCCGATTACACAGATTGGCATGCCGACAGGGAGTTGTAAATTTTTCAAAAAGGGTGTGTTTTCGATGTAGTTTTAATTTTATTTTTGGGACAATTCTAAGAAACATTAAATTTGGATATGACCGAAAATATGGAGTTTTTGATCTATGCGGAATTGAAGACTTGAAAATGGAAGTTACATGAAGAAGGATACAATTTGAAAAATCAAGGATGAAGAATCGATGATATGTTTGAATTATTCTCTTATAATCTTTATTTTCTTTTCTCTAGGGTAGAACTATAATAGTATGGTTATTTATTATTATTTTACGTGTGGTTTTGCATAATTGCTTTGCTTGTTTGTATTATAATATGATTTGCTATGCATATTGATAACATGTCATATAGAATAAGGAGTACCACTAATTAAAATTATTCATGCATGTTTTTTTTAAAAAAACCTTGATTTCAAGAGATTGAGCAGGAGAAGGTTTTAGACGAGAGGACCTACGGCCTCCATCGATGGTCCAAAAGTAACACATGGTGGTTCTGACCCCTAGGAAAGGACTTCATCATGTACTAGGTTGGATCTCTGAGAGGATAAGGTATTTTAGCATGATTTATCGTTGCACACCCCTAGGTAGTGATTGTAAATCATGGATAAAATATTGAAATGATGGTTATACTCTCATGTTAATTTTATTATTAAAGAAATGATTATTAATATATGCTGGATCATATGGGTCCTGAATGACATATATTAATCAAGAGGGGATCCGTGTTCCTGATTGAATTTGACACAAATTCCCTAGGAGCTTGTTGAATTCTGAGCTAGGAATTATCGTTGTAAGGTTGTGATATTTTCAAGGTTTTGACACATAAACACATTTATAAATTTTACATGATTGTGTTATATTACTAAACTATTATTGTATGATTGTTTATGTTTGGTATATGATTCCTTATTGTAGATTGAAAATGTCTAAAAACGCTTTATCATCGATACTTGACAAAAACCAATTAACCGGAGAGAATTCTAATGATTGGAGACGGAACCTAAACATCATTCTTTCCTTTGAGAAACTCAAATTTGTGCTGACAACTCTGTGTCCTCCTAAGCCTATAAGAGATTACATTAATGAGCAAATCCAAGCGTATGATCTTTGGAAAGATACCAATGATCAGGCCCGTTGCTATATTATGGCTAGCATGAATAACATGCTGCGGGCTCAACATGAAGATTATGAGACTGCTAGGTAGATCCTGGATAATCTGGAAGATATGTTTGAAGGCTAGGCCTAAACAAAGAGGCAAGGGGTGCTTTGGAAACTCTTGAACTATAAGCAGAGACTGGGGCGCCTATGAAGGAGCATTTGATGTTAGTCATGGGTTACCTCGCTAAGGCTCAAACCAATGGCGTTGACATCGATGCTGAAACTCAAATGACTATGGTCTTTCAGACTCTATTTAAGGCATTCATTCCATTTAGAGCTACATTTAATTTGAGTAATAGATGGGATATGACCTTGACGGAGTTGATGAAACAGTTACAGGAGTTTAAACTGCTGATAAGGGAGTCTCCTGTTGGTGGCGAGTCTAACTTGGCGGCTGCTTTTGGTTCCAATCCCAACCTTGGGAATGGAAAGAAGCAACAGACCAAGAACAAGAAGTCTTTTATTCCTACTAACGGCAAGAACAAGAAGAAACAAAAGAAGAAGAATAACCCGAAGAAGCTAAAGTGCTTCTTCTGCGGGAAGGTCGGGCACGTAAAGAAGAATTACAAGGACTTTCTTTCTCGAGGAGCGAGGTGTGATCTTCTGTATTTAGAAACTTGTTTGTTTAAGGAATTCAGTGACATTTGGGTCATAGATTCCAAAGCAACTAATCATTTTTGTGTTTCTTTACAGGGGTTCAAAGAAACGAGAAGTCTGCTTCATAAAGACTTTACGCTTCGGATGGGCGATGGATCCATAGTCTTAGCTGAAAGAGTGGGAGATGTCCATCTTCATTTTAACAATGATAGGATTTTAATTTTGCAAGATTGTTTTTATGTTCCTAGATTTAAAAGGAATTTAATTTCTATAACTTGTTTATAAAAAGACTCCAATTTGGTTTCTTTTAATAATAAAGTAGTAATTCGCAAAAATAAATCTTTTATCTGTCCTAGATGGATGCAAAATGCAACGCCCCCTTACGGACGTCACAGATGTCGTTACTTTTATCCTTTTTATCATTATTTTTAAGATAAACTATTTAAATTTAAACACAATTTGATAAACATATCCCAGGATCCATGCATACAAGTTTTTTTTCTATTTGAAAAAATTATTTCAAATATTTCAAATCTTTTTTTTTATAGTTTATCAATGCCAAATTAACAAAACCATAATTCAAACAAAATTTCAAAACAAACTTTAAAATATGTTTAAACAGTTTGGTAGTTTAAACTTCTACAAAATCAAAAAAATGTAAAACAAGTCTTTTTACTTAATAGTGCTGAAATTTAAGCATTCAAAGAAATAAAAACATAGTTTTAAAAAAAGTTTCTTTCTTGGCGTTCTTCCGTTTCCAATCCATCATTCCTAGCCCATACGCTCGTCTTCGCCCTCCACCTATTCCATGGTCCTTTTACCTTTATCTGCAACATGATTATAAACCAAGTAAGCAAAAGCTTAGTAAGTACACTTTTTTTTATCTCACAACATAAAACATTTTATGAACACCTTTATGAAACATCATAATCATAATCATCATTAACATAATAGTGCACTTGGCATAGTTTCATATAGAACATATCTTTCATTATCATTATCATATTAAAAAACTTCATTCATTTTATCTTTGGAGGCCCAAGTGTTGCACTATAAACATCATCATCATAGGCACACCGTCATAAGAGGAGAGGGGTAGCTAATCCCAAACTAAACATGACAAGTCCAACCTTCGGGACATCATAAACAAAAAAATAGGGTGGGCAACACTTAATTAAGTGATATATATATATAGATATACTTTTAACATACCATATCATTGAAACATTCGTTAAACTTTCTTGTTGCAACAAGAGTTTTCATAAGAAAAACCATATGTAAAAAAAAACTTATGAATCATCATAAAACATGTTCTCAAAACCTTTTCATAAACTTTTATCATGTTGCAGGTGAGAATACACTTACTTGTCTTGCTTGCTTACTAAACCTTAACTTGGGTGACATTGCTGCGGTTCTCGGTGTGCTCGCCTTTTGGAGTGCTCATGTCAAACATTCATATTAACCATAAGTCACTAGCAATGCTATTAGCAATATATAAACATCTCATACTATCATTAAACATCACCTTATCACGTAATAATATAAAAAATCACAAAATCACAATTTATGAACCTAGGGCATAATTTCCAAAAGTAGGCAGAATCACCTTTATTTACTTAAAAATTCATAATAATTTGGTCTTAACTCCAAATTAGTCAAACCAGTGGCATTAGAAACTAGACTCAAAAACAACAAATTTGATATATCACATGCATATTTTGACAATAATTTGCATGAAGAAAAAGTCCTTGAAATTCAATCTAAATTTCAGGTATGTGTAAAACTGTATAGCTTTTAGGGTCAATTTCAAAAAATCATAACTATTTAAAGAAAACTCTGATTCAAGCGATTCAAAAGCCAAACGAAAACCTAAGATATCTAATATTTGAGAAAAATATAAACAGAGCAATACAAAAAAAAAAAAATTACTAAAACAAGGCTGCTGTCAGATGTTTTTATGAAAAGCAGACTTAAGGCATCAAAAAATTCAATACCAATTAATAAGCCAACAAAACCTCAATTAAAATTGTAAACACCTAATTAACATGATACCAATTGATAATAAATATATGCCTATAAAGATTTGCATAATCAAATATGAAAATATATGGTATCTCCAATCTAGGGTTTAATGAGAAGTTAATCAAAACAACCAAATCATCAACTCTTTTCAATCACCAATTGACATGAAATACATACAATAAAAGAATCTTTGTGATGATATAATAATTCTATTACTAACACAATACACCAAAACTATAACATATCCAAAAATTAGCTTCCAATAAATTTTCAACAATTCGAAACATGCATTAGAATTCAAAGAACAAACAAACTCTTATTACCTAAAGTGTTGAGCAACACACGATCACAAAATTCCAATAATTAAAATAAAATTACTTTAACCCTAAAATTTTGATGAAAACCTAATAACATATATATACAGTACCACAAAAAGTATTATTAGCAAATAAATTTTTTTAGCCATACAAATAGGTCACATAAACAAGAAGTACCGAATTCATTGAATAGACAGCCATAAAAAGCTATCTTAAAGAAAATTCAAGAACTCATAAAATATTCATCAAATGACTAGGAAATTTTCCAGATCATAACTTAACATATGCATGAATATCTCTGTAAAATTTTGTTCAAATCAAAGGTCGTTTGCCCCTTAAACATGGACTATACTTTTGTGCAAAATACTGATCAACAACAGTTTGGTCATGAGTGGCAGAGAATGAAAATTTAATATCTTAGCATAGAAAATTCCAAATAAAGTGAAATTTTGAGGAATACCACATAACATATACATAAACATCATAATAAAATTTTAGAACAAACGGAAATTTGTAGACAAAGTTATAGGGGTCGGATTACAAAGGAATCAAAATTTCAGCAATAGTCTAGAATGAGTTTCTTATCTCCAAAACGATTCTTTGCAATTCCCTTGAATTTATCTAAGTGAAAACCCAATATTTCAATCAATTGTTTGCAGAAAATAAGGGAGAGAAGGGAAGAAAACATGGAGAAGAAAGAGAGTATGTCTAAGAAAATTTTAGAGAGAGAGAATTTTTTTTGGCTAGAAATTTAGAGAATGAAGACTTTGGTAACTTAGAAGTGTATTTATAAATCTATGAGAGAGAAGGGATTAGATAAGTGTGGAAAACCCTAATCCTAATCTAATTCAACTTCCCTTTTATTTTTTTCTTTCTTCTTTTTTTTTTCTTTCTCACGGCAACTGCCTTTTTTTTTTCTTACACGGCAATTGTCGTTAACGACAATAACATAATATATATATATATATAATATAATATAATATAAACATATTATAATATAAACGTTAAGGTTATATATAATATAACATAATTAAAATATATAATTTTTTATACACTACAATAATATTTACTCTATGACCCAAAAATATTAATACACATGTAATTATCATGACATCATTAATATTATAAAAATAAGAACATATGCAATAAAATTCACGTCATCATCAAGAATATAACCGTAGGCATACATAACTCTAGAACATTATAAAGATCATGAATTTAGGGCAAGTTGAAAACTCTTAAAAAACAATAAATACTTTAAACTTATCATCATTTTTGACATGAACATCCCGAGCACATCAATCCCACGAGGCCATCCCTTCTCATCATACTTAAAATAAAATGGTCAGTAACATTATATCATAAAGAAATTACTTAACATCGTTATATATTAATCATTAACCGTTGCATAAAAAATGACGGGTGTTACAATTCCTCTCACCTTAATAAGAGTTTTGTCCTCGAAACTCAGAATAGTTGCGGATACTTGGCTCTCATTTCATCTTTACATTCCCATGTAGCGTCTTTGACCTTGCGATTCACTATAAAACCTTAATCAAAGGAATCTCTTTATTCCTTTCGATTTTAGTTTTTGGATCTAAAATCCCAACTTGCTTTTCTTCATAACTGAGTTCTTTACGTATTTCAATTATCTGTGGCTTTATCATATACATAGGATCTGAGGCATATTTTTTAAACATCAAAACTTAAAATGCATCGTGAGTGGATGAAATCTTTGATAGTAAACTCCATTGATAACTTACCTTGCCTATCCACTTCACAATTTTACAAAATTCGATAACCTTAGTTCAGTTTGCCTTTCTTTCCATTCTCATATCTTCCTTTATTGGTGCAACTTTTAAGAATACAGAATAGCCTACAACAAATTTCAAGGGCCTTCTCCTTTTATCGGCATAACTCTTCTGTCGACTTTGAGCAGTCTCGATTCTTTTACATATTAACTTTACCATCTCTGTCATCTTGTTGACAAAATCTGTCTTTTCGCTGTCATCGCTTTCCATCATCTTCTTTTCACCAGCTTCATGCCAACATAAAGGCAATCTACATTCTCGTCTATATAAAGCCTCATAAGCTATCATTCCTATCGTCACCTGATAGCTGTTGTTATAAGCGAATTCTGTTAACAAAAACATTTTACACTATCTAGTCTTGTAATTAAGGGTACAAGCACGAAGCATATCCTCTAAACTCAAATTCATCTTCTCCATTTGGCCGTCAATTTGAGGATGAAAAAGCTGGCTTAAGTGTATCCTAGTTCCCCTTGTAGTTTGTATACTTTCCCAAAATTTAGACGTGAACCTGCCGTCATGATCATAAATGATAGGCTTAGAAATTCCATGAAGTCTCACTATTTCTTTGACGTAAGGTTCTGCTACCCACTCCATATAGTGATTGATTTTGATGGGAATGAGGTGTACTGTCTTTGTCAGTTGATCAATAATTACCCAAATAGCATCAAATCCATTAGTAGGTCTTAGCAATCTTGTGACAAAATCCATTGAAATTTGTTTCTATTTCCATTTCGGTGTCTATGTTGACTGCAATTCACTACAAGATAGTTGGTGTTTAGCTTTCACTTGCTAGCATGTTAAACATTTCTTTACATACCTTGCAACATCACGCTTCACTCCAAACCACTAGAAACTGATCCTTAACTCGTTGTACATCTTTGTCATACCTGGTTGAATTGAATAAGTGAGTATTGTGAATCTATATCCTTTCCTTAAACCGTTAACATTGAAAACCAGTAAGAAATCTTTGAGACAAATTGTTCCATCATTAGTAACTCAAAATTCCTCACATCTTCCTTCCTTTATTTCTTGCTTAATCATTGCTAGACTGGCATCTTTGTTTCGATTACTTAAATCTCATCAGTCAGTTCTAAATCAAAGACCATAATTTCCTTCCTTAGAGGTTGAGGCCTCGATTACAATAGCATCAATGCTACAATAGTCTCCCTACTTAAAGCATCAACTTATCCAATTTGTCTTTCTTAGATTATATAAGATTTCACAATTAAACTCCTTTACTAGTTCTAACCATCTTTGCTGCCTTATATTCGGTCCTTCTAGGTGTAGATATACTTTAAACTTTGATAATCGGTGAAGGTCTTACATTGGACTCCATAAAATAGTGCCTCTAAATCTTTAGCGCAAAAACCATAGCTGCCAACTCGAGGTCATGAGCAGGATAGTTCATCTTGTAATCCTTTAGTTGTCTTGGGGCAATGCTCACTCTATCATTCTGCATCAATACAATGCCAAGGTCCATCATAGAAGCATTGTTGTAAGTCATGAATCCATCATTCCCTTCTGAAGTAACCAAGACTGGAATTATAGTCAACTTTTTCTTTAATTCTTGAAAGTCCTTCTGGCATACATTTGTCCATTCAACTCTTTCCTTTACACATTAGGTTCGTGAGGGGCGCCGTTATCCTAGAGAAATCCTTTGCAAACTTCTGAAAATAACTAACTAATCCTAAGAAACTTCTTATCTTACTTACATTCGTTAGTTGCTTCTAATTTAAAATAGCTTCAATTATAGAATGATCCACCATTATTCCATCCTTTAACGCATATAAGCCAAGAAAGATATGTTATCGAGCCAAAACTCACACTTAGTAAACCTTGCATACATCTTATGTCTTTTTAGGGTCTCTAGCACAATCCTCAAATGCTCAGCATACTCTTCCCGACTCTTCGAATACACCAAAATATCATCGATAAACACTATAACAAATTCATTAGGATAAGCTTTGAATACCCGATTCATTAGCTCCATAAAGGCTATTGGTGCATTTGATTAACCAAAGGTATAACCACAAATTCATTACCATATCTCGATCTAATGGACTATCTTAAAAAAAGTCTTCTTCTATTATCTTCAGCTGATGATATCCCGACCGTAAATCTATCTATGAGTATACAGACACGCCTTTATGTTGTTCGAACAAATCATCAATTTGAGCAATGGGTACTTGTTCTTAATCATCATGTTGTTCAGCTCTCGATAGCGGATGCATAATCTCATGGAACTATCCTTCCTCTTTACAATCAAAACTGGTGCTCCCCATTGTGAGTGACTAGGTTGGATGAAACCTTTGCTAAGACATTTTTCTCTAATTGGAAATACAACCTTTTGATTTAGTTGGAACCATTCTTTACGGTGCCTTGGAAATTGAATATGTACCTTTGGAAATTCTTGAACCTTCAGAACATCTTCAATCTTTGTCTTTCTTCTTGACTTTTATCTATGATGTTCACTGAATAACTTATACAGCCACTTGTTAATAGCTTTCTTGCCTTCACGACTAACAAAAACATATTTGGCTTCTTGACTCTCCCACGAATATGAATCTTTCTTCACTTTTTGGATGAAGAATCATCTTTCGTCTTTAGCATTCAATAAAACATTATACTTACTTAGGAAATTCATCTTGAGAACCATATCATAGTCATACATGTTGATTACAATACGATCGATGAAGAGTTCTCTTTCAGTAATTTGTAAAAGAACTACACGCAATTAATGCATAGACATCATCGTTTCGAAGAGGGTGTTGTCGTAGTGAATCCCTATCTCATAGGTTCCTTATTTCTTTCTACTTTCATATCATTTTGCTGTCCTCACTCTCTTTTCATCATAATACTTTCTTCAACACCATCCCGATTCTTTAGTCCTATAAATATTAACATTATGGTTCCTATTCTAACCTCAAGAAAATTCATCAACTTATTATTGCATATCATTCATCCAATAATAGATCACTATAACACTAACTTGATTTCCATTAGAATACAATGGGTCTACTCCTAACCATGAAGTAACTTAGATTTCAAATCCCTTTCTTTCATTTTCTATAGCAATAAAATCCTCTAGCAACTCCAATAATTTACATATAGACAATTACCTCATCCAATAACATACATGCTCATATTTCATGTTTAACACTCAAATAATAAAACACATCTATTAATGAATTCTTTTATAATCAAACCATATGTATCCTCAAAATCATTGTCAAATTAACTCTTCCAAACATCTTGTATCAGTAGTAACAACTATTGCCATTTCTACATGAAAGTATATGTAAACCTAAATAAGTCAACTTACAAATTCCTTGATTTAGCAATATTTCTAGTTAACCCAAAAGATCATCACTTAAACTATGCTAGATGCCATATCATTGGATTCCTAAGTTCTCTCGTATTACCTCAAGAAATTAGTATTTCCTTCCATCACTTTGTATTCCATATTAATCTAGCCCACTTATAATAATTATATGGGTTGCATCACCAAGAATTTATCATAGGCATACTTGCTCTTCATATCAACAACTCTAGCCTTTTATGTCACATTATTTCTTACATGATAGAAGACTTCAAATCCTCATAGTCATGCATATTCATTTAGGTCATTCTATATCTTAATTTCCATTAACTTACGATTAGAAACTTATTCTCCATAAAGGAAGTTCAATACTTTCTTTCCTCATTTTGTTCCTTCATATTGTTTTGTTCCTTGAGTCAAATTGAACCATATAATTAATATAACCATGACCATTGGTTTTGAGTTCTTTTTAAAAGAATCAGAAGCTTAGGAAGAAACCTCTAATTGTGGGAATGAGATAGGATTTCACTACTAAATTATACACTAGGGCATTTATCATAAAACAACTAAATCTTATACTTATCATCAAACTTACATTCATGCAATTAACTTAAAATACACTTACTTGGAGGACTTGAACTGACGTGTGGCAGTGTGTATTGGAAACGAAAACCTACTCAGATACCATAGCTGTAACGTCCCCTTACGAACGTCACAGATGTCGTTACTTTCATCCTTGTTATCATTATTTTTAAGATAAACTATTTAAATTGTCGTTACTTTCATCCTTGTTATCATTATTTTTAAAATAAACTATTTAAATTTAAACACAATTTGATAAACATATGCCAGGATCCATGCATACATAATTTTTTTTTGTCTATTTTAAAAAAAATATTCCAAATATTTCAAATCATTTTTTTTATAGTTTATCAATGCCAAATTAACAAAACCATAATTCAAATAAAATTTCAAAACAAACTTTAAAATCTGTTTAAACAATTTGGTAGTTCAAACTTCCGCAAAATCAAAATTAATGTAAAATAAGTCTTTTTACTTAATAGTGCAGAAATTTAAGCATTTAAAGAAATAAAAACATAGTTAAAAAAAAATTTCTTTCTTGGCGTTCTTCCATTTCATATCCATCATTCTTAGCCCACATGCTCGTCTTCGCCCTCTACCTATTCCATGGTCCTTTTACCTTTATCTGCAACATGATTATAAACTAAGTAAGCAAAAGTTTAGTAATTACACTTTTTTTTTTGTCTCATAACATAAAACATTTTATGAACACCTTTATGAAACATCATAATCATCATTAACATAATAGTGCACTTGGCATAGTTTCATATAGAACATATCTTTCATTATCATTATCATATTAAAAAACTTCATTCATTTTATCTTTGGAGGCCCAAGTGTTGCACTATAAACATCATCATCATAGGCACGCCGTCATGAGAGGAGAGGGGTAGTTAATCTCAAGCCAAACATGACAAGTCCAACCTTCGGGACATCATAAACATAAACATAAACATAAGGTGAGCAACACTTAATTAAGTGATATATATATATAGATATACTTTTAACATACCGTATCATTGAAACATTTGTTAAACTTTCTTGTTGCAACAAGAGTTTTTATAAGAAAAACCATATGTAAAAACAAACTTAAGAATCATCATAAAACATGTTCTCAAAACCTTTTCATAAACTTTTATCATGTTGCAGGTGAAAATGTACTTACTTGTCTTGCTTGCTTACTAAACCTTAACTTGGATGACGTTGCTGCGGTTATCAGTGTGCTCACCTTTTGGAGTGCATGTCAAACATTCATATTAACCATAAGTCACTAGCAATACGATTAGCACTATATAAACATCTCATACTATCATTAAACATCACCTTGTCATGTAATAATATCAAAAAGCACAAAATCACAATTTATGAACCTAGGGCATAATTCCCAAAAGTAGGCAGAATCACCTTTATTCACTTAAAAATTCATCATAATTTCGTCTTAACTCCAAATCAGTCAAACCAGTGGCATTAGAAACTAGACTCAAAAAGAAAGAATTTGATATATCACACGCATATTTTGACAATAATTTGCATGAAGAAAAAGTCCTTGAAATTCAATCTAAATTTTGGGTCTGTGTAAAACTGTACAGCTTGTAGGGTCAATTTCAAAAAATCATAACTATTTAAAGAAAACTCTGATTCAAGCAATTCAAAAGCCAAACGAAAGCCTAAGATGTCTAATATTTGAGAAAAATATAAGAAAAATATACACAGAGCAATACGGAATCAAAAATTACTGAAACACGGTGGCTGTCAGATGTTTGTATGAAAAGCAGACTTAAGGCATCAAAAAATTCAATACCAATTAATGAGCCAATAAAACCTCAATTAAAATTGTAAACACGTAATTAACATGATGCTAATTGATAATAAATATATACCTATAAAGATCTGCATAATAAAATATGAAAATATATGGTATCTCCAATCTAGGGTTTAACGAGAAGTTAATCAAAACAACCAAATCATCAACTCTTTTCAATCACCAATTGACATGATATACATACAATAAAAGAATCTTTGTGATGATAATAATAATTCTAATCCTAACACAAAACACCAAAACTATAACATATCCAAAATTAACTTCCAATAAATTTTCAACAATTCAAAACATGCATTAGAATTCAGAGACCAAACAAACTCTAATTACCTAAAGCAGTGAGCAACACACGATCACAAAATTCCAATAATTAAAATAAAATTAGTTTAACCCTAAAATTTTTATGACAACCTAATAACATATATATACAGCACCACAAAAAGTCTCATTAGCAAATACATTTTTTTAGCTATACAAATAGGTCACATAAACAAGAAGTACCGAATTCATTGAATAGACAACTATAAAAACCTATCTTAAAGAAAATTTAAGAACTCGTAAAATATTAATCAAATAACTACGAAATTTTTCAGATCATAACTTAACATGTGCATGAATATCTTTGTAAAATTTTGTTCAAATCAAAGGTCATTTGCCCCTTAAACATGGACTATACTTTTGTGCAAAATACCGATCAAAACCAGTTTGGTCATGAGTGGTAGAGAATGAAAATTTAATATCTCAGCATAAAAATTCCAAATAATGTGAAGTTTTGAGGAATATCACATAACATATACATAAAAATCATACTAAAATTTCAGAGCAAACAAAACTTTGTAAACAAAGTTATGGGGGTCGGATTACAAATGAAACAAAATTTCAGCAATAGTCTAGAATGAGTTTCTTACCTCCAAAACGATTCTTTGCAATTCCCTTGAATTTATCTAAGTGAAAACCCAATATTTCAATCAATTGTTTGCAGAAAATAAGGGAGAGAAGGGAAGAAAACATGGAGAAGAAAGAGAGTGTGTCTAAGAAAATTTTAGAGAGAGAGAATTTTCTTTGGCTAGAAATTTAGAGAATGAAGACTTTGGTAGCATAGAGGTATATTTATAGGTCTATGAGAGAGTAGGGATTAGATAAGTGTGGAAAACCCTAATCCTAATCTAATTCAACTTCCCTTTTATTTTTTTTTCTTTCTCATGGCAACAGCCTTTTTTTTTCTTTCCTACACGACAATTGTCGTTAACGACTATAACATAATATATATATATATATATATAATATAATATAATATAAACATATTATAATATAAACGTTAAGGTTATATATAATATAATATAATTAAAATATATAATTGTTTATACACTACAATAATATTTAATCTATGACCCAAAAATATTCATACACATGTAATTATCATGACATTATTAATATTATAAAAATAAAAACATATGGAATAAAATTCATGTCATCATCAAGAATATAATCATAGGCATACATAGCCCTAGAACATTATAAAGATCATGAATTTAGGGCAAGTTGAAAACTCTTAAAAAAAAACAATAAATACATTAAACTTATCATCATTTTTGACATGAACATCCCGAGCACATCAATCCTACGAGGCCGTCCCCTGTCATCATACTCAAAATAAAATGGTCAGTAACATTATATAATAAAGAAATTACTTAACATTGTTATATATCAATCATTAACCGTTACATAAAAAATGGCGGGTGTTACACAAAATAATCTATATTTTATCAAACCTAAGATGGACTTACTACTTAATGTTGAGATGAATGATAATAACTCTAAAAGACTTAAAACTTCTTCCTCTAATAAGACTTATTTTTATCATTTGCGACATGGTCATATTAACCTAAATAGGATTGAAAGGTTGGTAGGGGATGGACCTTTAAGTTACTTAAATATGAAATCTATACCACAATGTGAATCTTGTTTGGAGGGTAAAATGACCAAAAGACCATTTGGGTCTAAGGGCAATAGGGCTGAAGAGGTTCTAGAACTTGTGCATAGTGATGTTTGTGGACCGATGAACATCTAGACATGAGAAGGGTATGAGTATTCTGTCACTTTTATTGACGATTACTCAAGGTATGGGTATGTTTACCTAATGCACCACAAAAGCGAAACTTATTTTAAGTTTAGGGAGTTTCGGGCTGAAGTGGAAAAGCAATTGGGTAGACCCATAAAGACTCTTCGATCTGATTGAGGTGGTGAATACCTTTTTGATGAGTTCTCGGGACATTATTAGAGAATGGGATTTTATCCCATTTGATTGGCGGGGTACTTCGCAGCAGAATGGCACAACGAAGAGAAGAAATAGGACTTTGTTGAACATGGTCAGGTCTATGATGAGTTATTCATCATTACCTATGTCCTTTTGGGGATATGCATTACAAACCGGATGTTATATTTTGAACAATGTGCCTTCAAAATCGATTCTTAAAACTCCTCACGAGTTGTGGACAAGCAAGAAGACATCCTTAAACCATATTCTCATATGGGGATGTCTGGCTCATATCTTGTTTAGGGATGTGAATAAGTTGGAAGCACAGTCAAAAGTTTGTGTGTTTGTAGGATATCCAAAAGGGACAAAAAGGGATTATTTCTATAACCTAAAGGAAAATAAAGTCGTGGTTCCAACTAATGAAACTTTCCTTGAGGAGAATTACATGGAAGAGTTTAAGCCTCGAAGCAAAGTGGTGCTCGAGGAGTTGAAGAGTGATTTGGTTACTTTGGGGGTTCTGGTAGAAACCACTCCAATCGATGTAGAAAAACCAAATGAGCCCGAACAACAAGCTAAGGGGCTTCGGCTTAGTTGGAGGATCGGGTGTCAACCCAAGATGTATATGTTCAATGGTGAGGCCTATTTGGCTAAACTAGATGAACATAACAGGAATCCTCACACTTATGTAGAGGTTATGAAGGATGTTGATTCGAAACTTTGGACAGAGGCCATGAACACAGAGATGAACTTTATGGAGACCAATTGGGTTTGGGAGCTTGTGGATTTTCCTGAAGAGGTACAACCCATAGGGTGTAAGTGGATCTACAAAAAGAAAGAAAGGAGCGGATGGAAAGGTCGAAACCTTTAAGGCTAGACTAGTAGCTAAGGGATACATGCAAAAGGAATGAATCGATTATGAGGAAACCTTTTTACCTGTAGCCATGCTTAAGTCCATCAGAATTCTCTTATCCATAGCTATTGCTCTTGATTATGAGATTTGACAAATAGATATCAAGATGGCTTTTCTAAATGGCTATCTTGATGAGTCCATTTATATAGAACAACCAGACAAATTAAAGGCCAAGGGTCAGGAGGGTAAGGTTTGTAAGTTGTTAAAGTCAATATATGGACTTAAGCAGGCTTTCTATTCTCAAAACATAATATTTAATCAAGTGATCTAGACTTATGGGTTCACACAAAATGTAGACGAACCATGTGTGTACAAACACTTAAGGATGGGAAGGTGGTTTTTTATTGCTTAATGTAGATGATATTTTGCTAATTGGCAATGACGTTGGGGCATTGTTAACGGTCAAATTATGGTTGACCAAGTAGTTTGACATGAAAGACTTAGATGAAGATAATTTTGTTCTTGGTATCTAGATCTTTTGGGATAAGAAGAATAGAATAATAGCTTTGTCCCAAGCTGGCTACATAGATAAGATTCTCAGGAGGTTTGTAATGTAGGATTCTAAGAAAGGTGGGCAACCATCTAGGTCTGGAATTTCTCTTTCTAAGAAAGACTCTTCAAAGTCTGAGGAAGAAAGAGAATACATGAAGAACGTGTCTTATGCTTCGGTAGTGGGTAGTCTCATATATGCCATGCTTTACACATGACCAAATATTTGTTATGCGGTCGAGATTGTAAGTCGATATTTGGCAAATCCAGAACCGAACCATACCATTGGGTTGTGGTCAAGCGTATTTTCAAGTACCTGAGAAGGACTCGAGGGTATGTGCTTGTGTATTCTGGTGAGGACTTAACTCCTCTAGGATACACTAATTCAAAATTTCCAATCCTGTTTGGATTCAAGGAGATTGACTTCTAGTTTTATGTTTACTTTGGGTAGTGGTGCCATCTGTTGGAGAAGTGTGAAGCAAGATTGTACTTTAGATTCAACGATGGAGACTAAGTATGTGGCAGCTAGTGATGCTATGAAAGAAGCAGTGTGGCTCAGCAAGTTCCTTAGGGATCTTGAGGTAGTTTCTAGTATAGAAAAGACAGTATCACTGCACTGTGATAACAGTACTGCGGTAGCTAATGCTAAGGAATCAAGGTTTCATAAGAAGAGTAAGCATATTGATCGGAAGAATCATGTGATAAAGGACTTTGTGATAAAGGACTTTCTTGTCAAACTACTTGGTCAACCATAATTTGACCGATGACAACGCCTCAACGTCATTGCCAATTAACAAAATGTCATCGACATAGAGTAGTAAGAAAACCACCTTTTCATCCTTAGTGTGTTTGTAAACACATGGTTTATTTACATTTTGTTTGAACCTATAAGTCTTGAACACTTGATCAAATCCTATGTTCCAAGAACGGGAAGCATGTTTAAGTCCATACATTGACTTTAGCAGCTTATAAACCTTTACCCTCCACCTTAGCCTGGAACCCATCTGGCTATATCATATATTTGGACTCATCAAGATAGCCATTCAAAAAGGCCATCTTGACATCCATCTGTCAAATCTCACAGTCGAGAGTGGTAGCTATGGACAAGAGAATACGAGTGGATTATGCATGGCTACAGGTGAAAAGGCTTCCTCATAATCGATTTCTTCCTTTTGCGTGTATCCCTTAGCTGCCAATCTAGCTTATAGGTTTTGACTTTTATATCCACCCCTTTTTCTCTTATGGGTTTTACCCCTTCATGAAGATCCAAAAGTTCCCAGACTCGATTAGTCTCCCTAGACTTTATCGTAGTGTTCATGGCTTCTGTCCAAATTTTTGAATCAACGTCCTCCATAACCTCTTCATATGTGTAAGGATCCCTGTTATGTTCAACTGGTTCAGCAAAGAAGGCTTCACCATTGAACATATACCTCTCAGGTTGACGCCTGATCCTCCCACTACACCGAAGCCCCATATGTTGTTGTTTTGTTGGTTTTTTTACATTGATTGGAACGGTTTCATTCGAAACCCCTGGAGTGATCGAATCACTTGCCAACTCCTCAAGTACCACTTTATTTTGAGGCTTAAAGCCATCCATGTAACTTTTCTTAAGGAAAGTTACATTTGTAAAAACCACGACTTTATTTTCTTTTAGGCTATAAAAATAACCCCCTTTAGTCCCTTTTGGATATCCCACAAACACATAAACTTTAGAATGTGCTTCCAATTTATTCGCTTCCTTACATAAGATATGAGCCAGACATCCCTATATGTGAATATGGTTTAAAGATGTCTTCTTCCCCATCCACAACTCGTGAAGAGTTTTAAGAACTAATTTTGAAGGCATATTGTTCAAAAGATAACATGCGGTTTGTAGTGCATATCCCCAAAAAGATAAAGGTAATGATGAATAACTCATCATAGGCCTAACTATGTCCAACAAAGTCCTAATTCTTCTCTTAGCTATGCCATTCTACTACGGAGTGCTCGATGCAGTCAAATGGGATAGAATCCCAGTCTCTAGTAAGTGTTTCAAGAACTCATTGGAGAGGTATTTACCTCCTTGATTAGATTGAAGTGCCTTTATGGGTTTACTGAATTGCTTTTTCACTTTAACCCAAAACTCCATGAACTTGTTAAAAGTTTCGCTTTTGTGATGCATTAGGTTGACATACCTATACCTTGAGTAATCATCAACAAAAGAGACGAAATACTCATACCTTTCTTGTGCCCAGATGTTCATGGGACCGCAAACATCATTATGCACAAGTTCTAGAACCCCTATTGCCTTTAGACCCAAATGGTCTTTTAGTCATTTTACCCTCTAAACAAGATTCACATTGTGGTATAGATTTCACCTTTATATGATTTAAAGGTCCATCCCTTACTAACCTTTGAATCCTATTCATGTTAATATGACCTAGTTGCAAAATCAAAGATAGGTCTTATTAGAGTGAGAAGTTTTTAGTCTTTTAGAGTCATTGTCATTAACCTGAGTGTTAAGCAGTAAGTCCATCTTAGGTTTGATAAGAATGTAGATTGTCTTGCATTAATCCATCATAGATAAAAGATTTATTTTTATGAATCACCACTTTATTATTAAAAGAAATTACATAAGAGTCTTTAAATAAACATGCTACAAATTAGTTTAGGAACATAAAAACAATCTCGTAAAACTAAATTCCTATAATTATCAAAATAAAGATGGACTTCTCCTATTGCTTCAGCTAACGCTAATGATCCATCGCCCATCCAAAGTGTGAAGTCTTCATACAGCAGACTTCTCGTTTCTTTGACCTGTAGAGAAACACAAACACGATTAGTTGCTTTGGAATCTATGACCCAAGCATCACTAGATTCCTCAACCAAACAAGTTTAAATAACTAGAAGATCACACTTACCTCCTTGGGAAAGGAAGTCCTTGTAATTCTTCTTGATGTGCTTGACTTTCCCATAGAAAAAGCACTTGAGTGTCTTTAGATTCTTCTTTTTCTTCTTCTTGTTCTTGTTGTTTGCAAGAATAGAAGACTTCCCGTTCTTAGCCTGTTGCTTCCTCTAGTTAAGATTGGAACCAAACGCAGCTACCAAGTTGGCCTCACCACTAGCAGGAGTTTCCCTGATCAGATTTTTAAACTCCTATAACTGCTTCATTAGCTCAGTCAAGGTCATATCCCATCTATTGCTTAAATTAAATGTACTTCTAAATGGGATAAACTCCTTTGATAGAGTCTCAAAGATCATAGTAATCTGTGCTTCAGCATCTATGTCAGCTCCATTGGTTTGTGCCTCAGCGAGGTAACCCAATGACCAACATCATATGCTCCTTCACAGGAGTCCCTAGTCTTTGTTTGCAATTTAAGAGTTTTTGAAGCGCCCCTTACCATTTTGTTAGGGCCTAGCCTCCAAACATGTCCTCAAGATTATCCAAGATTTGCTTTGCAATCTCATAATCTTTATGTTAAGCCTACAGTATGTTATTCATGCTAGCCATAACATAACAGTGGGCCTACTCGTTAGTATCTTTCTAGCGATCATGTGCTTGGATTTGTTTATTATTGGAATCTCCCGTAGACTCAGGAGGACACTGTGTTTTCTGCACAAATTTTAATTTCTCAAAGGATAGGATGATATTCAGATTTCGTTTCTAATCATTACAATTCTCGCAGGTTAATTGGTTTTGGTCAAGTATCGATGATAAAGCATTTTTAGAAATTTTAATCTACAATAAAGAATCATATACCAAACATAAGCAAACATACCATAGTAATTTAGTAAGATAACACAATCATGTAAAACATACAATATGTTTATGTATCAAAACCTTACAAAAATCACAACCTTACAACGATAATTCCTAACTCAGAATTCAACAAGCACCTAGGGGAGACTTGCCAAATTTAATTAGCAATACGGATCCCCTCTTGATCAATATATGCCATCTAGGACCCATATGATCCAGCATATATTAATAATCATCTCTTTAGCCATTAATTTATTAACAGAGCTCCTAGGGAAGGTTAATAATAAAATCAACATGAGTGTATAACCATCATTTCAATATTTTATCTATGATTTATAATCACCACCTAGGATGTGCAACGATAAATCGTGCTAAAATACCTTACCCTCTCGGAGATCCAACCTGGTACATAATGAAGTCTCTTCCTAGGGGTCGAAACCACTATGTGTTACCTACAAACCAATGATGAAGGCCGTAGGTCCACTCTTTGAAAACCTTCTCCCACTCAATCTTTTGAAATAAAGGCATTATTTTTTAAAAAAAATGCATGAACAATTTTTAATGAGCGGCGCTCCCTATTCTATATGACATGTTATCAACATACATGCAAATCATATTATAATACAAAAAAATAAAGCAAGCATGCAAAGCCATGTGCAAAATAATAGTAAATAGCCGTAATATTATGGTTCCACTCTAGGGAAAAGAAATTAAATATTACAAAAGATCAATCGAAACATATTATTGATTCTTCATCCTTGAATCTTCAAGTAGTATCCGTTTTCATGTGGCATCCATCTTCTAGTCCTCAATCTTGAATAGATCAAATACTTCATTATTTCTTGTCATCATAAAATTTCATGTTTCTTAAAATTGTCTCAAAAACAAAATCAAAACTATATCAAAAAATGCACCTTTTCTAAAAACAACAACTCTCTACCGGCATGCAGAATTGTGAGATCAGTCTGTCGATCTTCGGCCATCAGCCTATCGAACTTGGCAGTTCAGCCTACCGCCAGAGCTGGCTGAATCCTACCCCACGGACGGTCTATTGAACTGGAGGTTCGGCCTGCCAGTCTGCGACCATCGACAAGTCAATCTTGAGGGTTCGGCTTACCGACCAAGCAAAAATCTCTTTTTCTAGAAAATAGTTTTTGCATAGGCTTTCAATCTTGTTTTCAGCAATTCAAAAATATAAAAATTTAGAGACTCAGGAAATACCTTTAAAATCGCTATTATCTCCATCTTCTAAATTCGTATTCACTCTGAATGATCATTTAATTACAAAATTCTTAGAAATTTAAAGTTAAATAATAATTCCTAGATGGTGATGATAGGCCGCCTTCTAATTACATGAAAAACCTAAATACACATTTTAACATCTAAGGAACCATAATCAGCACAAATTAATTAATTAATAATAATTTAATCAACCATAATTAATTAATAAATATTCACCTTATAATCCACGATAACATATATAAATATATAGAAACCCTAGAATGCCAATTCTCTAAAAAATTAAATTCAAGTATGGGAGAGACAAGATCACATAATTTATACATATAGCATGATCACAAACTCGTAAATTTACATAAAAACCTTCGCTTTGATGTTGATTGTTAGAAAAATGATACGCAGCAAAATTTTAAGATTTTTAAATCAGAGTATTTTTCAAAATACAAATTTGACATGCCATATGCATAAATTAACTAGATTTTACTAACCTTTGAATGTCAACGAGCTCCTGCAATCTATGAAGAGAAGAATATTCCAGAAAAGCCTCAACCAACTAGTCATCTTTGCTATTCTTTATCCACGATTAGCATGTGTGTGGGCATACCTCATATAGCCCTAGTGACTCTCCTTCCAACTAATTGAGAAAACCCAGAACTAGCGTTCGTGATTTGTGAACAATAGCTCTTCAGGGAGTTTTAGAGACTCATAGACTAAAGTGCTCACTCTTAATTTCTCAACTGATCTAAATAACTCAAAAATCTCACTCCGTATTTATAGAGGTCATCCTTAAGGTTGGTTATTATCAGATAAGGCCTCAAAAATTCAAATTAGGATCTATATTTGATAAAATCGCATGTAAAACATGTAATCAAATTATCATTAGATCGACAGGCTGAACTAATAGATTGGCCTACCAAACTTGCCCTATCGATAGGCCGAACTAACTGATCGGCCTACCAAACTTATGATAAATGATCATTGTAAATCTTTTATTTCCCACCAAAGATTCTTTGGATAAAGCCTAAGTTTTAATTCAAATAACCCATAAGAGATGTTATCTGATTAAAATAGCCATATCTAGATAATCTCTAGGAAAATAAATATTTTTGATAATTCAACAAGTTTATCTTAAATTAATTTACAAAATTAATTTAACTAATAAACAAACATGAATTATTTGATTCTATCGAATTTCAGCCAATCTGATAATTTAACATAAGTCACTAATTTATTAGAAAAGTACGCTGTATCGTTACAAGATTTATTATGAGCTAGCTAAGGGAACTTGATAAACATATATTGTTCAAGCTCCAATAATTATAAAATATAATATCACATATACATATTTTATAATTATCAACTCTAACGCTATTCTGTTCAAAGCTTAAAGCTTCACTTTTAGACCATATAAAATTACGAAGCCCAAATTAGCTAAGTATCCATGACAAATCATAATGTATCGTATCCCCATCAGATATCCATAATCGGCTTAAAGATAAATTCTGTCTTATCTTCTCGATTATTTTTCTCTTATGTTCCATAATCTCACCATTGGAAAACTTACCATCCAAGCACAGTATACCATTCAGTTACACCTATTTATCTAAATGGTTGAGTACTTTAGTCTTCCAATTATAGGATAATACATGTAAGAGGATATCATCGACTCCTAAAGAGGGGCTATGGATTCCGTATCTATGAATAACAGGTCTATGCTATAAAGAGTCATGTCTCCAACTACCGGTATGCGCACCATCATGAAATATGGATGTCACCCTTTGGTACATCAAAAGACATAAGTCAAGACAACAGGTCCATTATTTGTTTCAGGATTAAGATACAACACATATGAGTGTCTAAAGTGAATTAATTTGCCCAGACAGAATTATTAATCCAAATCAATTCCACTTTATGTCCCGATCCAATGCATCACCACCTATGACAATGCACCAATGTTTCTATTCATAGAGTCCACCTCCGATTGCCAAGACATGCCATCTCACGTTAGGGATATAGACAACATAACAATCTTTGCATGAATAAAGTGCCCAACCTTATTCCGTCGATTGTGGATCTTATAAATTAAACCATTACCTTTATAATCATATCTTTCGCATAATTTGTCCATCTATCCATCATGATTTAATAGATAATGTGGCAAATCTGATCCAATAACGGATCAAGATGCGTGGTGAACTGATACAACAATTGTTGGACATGCAAAGGAATAACCAGTGCCAACCGTATTGCAAGCAATGGAGCTGCACAAGTTAGGAGCCATATTTGTGATCCCTTAAGCCATTCAAGTGGTCCAATCACGAGATCTAAGGCCAAGCGATTCAAGGAAGCATTGAACGGGCTCATTCAACAAGTTTGCGATGTGTCACATAAATGGAGCCCTGGCATAGGCCCAAGTTAATCTCAAGAGAGCCTACTCACGATGATTAAGGTTCTAGAAGATTCACATTGATGATGTGCACAATTCTAGTAAATTGTGGGGCAGATTTGTAATTTCAGGAAACCTTCCTATTTTGGATCGACACATGGGCGCCATGTCATCAAGTTTGAACCTCATCATCAATTTATTTTTGCTAGTGTAATTTTTGTAATTTCTTAGTGTCAAATCGGTTTTGTTAGGCATAAAAACAAACCTGGATATTTTCCCTTTTCTGGATTAGGTTAGGCGCACTTTAAGGGATAAGATTAGCAACTTTCCACCAACTCCTTAAACTCCATTGCAGAAGACATTCTCACGTCCCTTCAAATTTTGGGATTAATACCTCTCAAGAAGTGATATATCTTTGTATTGTTGTCTTTAGCAATATAAAGGACATATTTGCAACCTTCATTAAATTTTCAAACATAGTCACACGTTGACATCCCTCGTTGCTTTAGCTCTAGAAACTCCTTCACTTTCAGTGGTCTAGCATACTTGTGAAATATGTTTCATAAAAGATCTTCTTGAATTTATCACATATCAATTCATCCATATTCACACAACCCCGTCGACTAACACAACAAGACCCGACACCAAATCTGGAATTCACCCTTAATCCCTTAAGACACACGTTTGTTGAGCTTTGACCCAAAATCTAGTGAGACACGAACCAAGAACCACGGATAGAAAGATGCCACACCTAGAATTTCAAGAACACTTAAAAACCCTAGATGATAAGTCAGTTTGTTGAATGCCACAAGATTAATCTTGATACGTTCAAGGAGTCTTCTCAAGAAAACAAGAAGAACGCAAGAAAAGCCTCACAAAATTCATGAATATGATCTGATTCATTAATTCTCAAAATAACCAAGTGTTTACAATTATATGGGAATGATTTTCAGCCCAAAAGAATTCCTAAGTGAAGGTTGACTTAGAAAATCCCTTAATTAGCGCTTTCCCATGAGAAATTAAGCCCTAAAATAACACAAAAGGAAAGTTGCTAATCTTATCCCTTAAAGTGCGCCTAACCTAATCCAGAAAAGGAAAAATATCCAGGTTTGTTTTTATGCCTAACAAAACCAAATTTGACACTAAGAAATTACCAAAATTACATTAACAAAATAAATTGATGACGAGGCTCAAACTTGATGACATGGCGGCCACGTGTCGATCCAAAATAGGAAGGTTTTTCAAAATTACAAATTCGCCCCACAATTTACTAGAATTGTGCATATCATCAATGTGAATCTTCTAGAACCTTAATCATCGTGACTAGGCTCTCTTGAGATTGACTTAGGCCTATGTCAGGGCTCCATTTATGTGACACATGGTAAACTTATTGAATGAGCCCATTCAATGCTTCCTTGAATCACTTGGCCTTAGATCTCGTGATTGGACCACTTGAACGGCTTAAAGGATCATGAACATGGCTCCTAACTTGTGCATCTCCATTAAGTTAAGAGCTAAATTGAATGAAACACGAGTGTGAGCGAATCAATCTTGAGTGAAACACGTGAGGTAGTGCTTGTGAGGTTTCTAACCTTTTGTTGCAGGCTTTAAACATGTCTCACAATCCAAAAGAAAATTTAACTGAAGAGGTCCAACAATGAACCATTTTGAATCTACAGTTACAAGCTTTGATGGGGGAACTGAGACGGATGATGAGAGCTGAGTTGGAACCTTTACATGAGAGAATGGATAGGTTGGAAGAGGGGACACCTAGGGGGAAACGCCAAAATAACCCCATTAAGCAACCTAGACATGTACACCATGGTGACCAATGGGGGAATGTAGAGGATGATGATGACTGGGAGGAGTTTGATGATCCACATAATAACCGGGCAGGTTTGGGCATGGTTTAGGGAATAGAGAAGATATGTTAGGTAGGCAGAGGCAGGATGATAACTTAGGAAGCATCAAGGTGAAGATTCTGTCCTTCCAAGGAAAAAATGATCCTGAGGTGTATCTAGAGTGAGAGAAGAGGTTGGAGATGGTCTTCGATTGCCACAACTACTCTGAGTTGAAAAAGGTAAAGCTCGTTGTAATTGAATTCACTAACTATGCTATTGTTTGGTGGGATCAGTTGTTGAAGGATAGAAGAAGAAATGGAGGGTGAACTGTTGAAACATGGGAGGAAATGAAAGCAATCATGAGCAGACGATTCATCCCGAGTTACTACCATAGGGAGTTGTACAACAAGCTCCAATGCCTTACACAAGGTAATAGGAGTCTTGATGAATATCATAAAGAGATGGAGGTCACCATGATCTGCGCAAATGTAGTGGAGGACTGGGAGGCCACTATGGCTAGGTTCTTGCAAGGTTTACATCGTGAGATTGCAGATGTGGTAGAAATGCAACATTATGTGGAGCTGACAGATATGGTACCCCAAGCCATCAAAGTGGAGAAGCAGTTGAAGCGAAGAAACATGGCTAGGAGGGGATATTGCATGGCTACCTCAAACACATGGAGACTAGCCCCTAAACGGGATGAATTTCCAACAAATAAGCCAAAGACCGAGCCCTCTAAAGATGCCAAAAAAATTGCTGCACCTAAACAAGGTAACACTAAATTTTCTACCTCAAAAAGTCATGACATTAAGTGCTTTAAATGTCAAGGCAGGGGTCACATATCTCGTGATTGTCCAAACAAGAAAGTAATGGTGATTACAGCTCAAGGAGAGATAGTATCAAAGGATGAAGAAGAAGTAGATGACATGCCACCTCTTGAAGATGCCTATGAAAGGGAGTGTGTTGTAGTTGGAGAGTCATTATTGGTAAGACGAGCTCTCAGTGCACAGGCTAAAGAAGAAGAGAATAATCAGTGAGAGAATTTGTTTCACACATGGTGTTTTGTGAATAACAAGGTTTGTATTGTAATAATAGATGGAGCAAGTTGCACAAATGTGGCCAACACCAAGTTAGTGAAGAAATTGGCGTTACCTACCTTGAAGCATCCAAGGCCATACCGGCTTCAATGGCTGAATGATTGTGGTGAGATCAAGGTTACTAAATAGGTGATGGTGGCGTTTTCTATTGGAAAGTATGAGGACAAGGTGCTTTGTGATGTTGTTCGCATGCATGCATGTCACCTCTTGTTGGGAAGACCATGGCAGTTCGATCGACGAACCACACATGACGGTTTCACCAATAGGTACTCTTTTACCATGAATAAACAGCCAATGGCACTTGTACTATTGACTCCAAAACATGTTCTTGAAGATCAATTAAAAATGTAGAGAGCGAGTGAAAAAAGATAAGAGAAAGAGAGGGAAGCTAAACATAAGAGAAAAGAAAAAGAGATTAGAGAAAAAGAGAGTGTGAAAAATAAGAGAGAAAAAGAGAAAGGAGAGAGTTCAACCTTAATGTGTGCGAGAGAGGAAAAATACAATTTCATTGCAAAGAAAAGTGAGATCAAGAGAGCTTTAATTTCTCATCAGCCACCTTATAGTACTAATCTACAAGGAGGCCCTTTTAAACACAAATGATCTGGTCGGTTCTTTGTCGAGCAATGTTGTTTCCCTTTTGCAGGAGTTCGAGGATGTATTTCCTGAAGAGTTGCCTCCAGGCTTATCTCCAATTCGAGGAATTGAGCATCAAATTGACTTCATACCTGGTGCTTCAATTCCAAACCAGCCTGCCTATAGGAGTAATCTTGAGGAGACAAGGGAACTTCAAAGGCAAGTAGGAGAGTTATTGGAGAAGGGATATGTGCTTGAAAGCATGAGTCCTTGTGCGGTTCCAATGTTACTAGTACCTAAGAAGGATGGGACATGGAGAATGTGTGTAGATTGCCAAGCCATCAAGAAGATTACGATAAAGTATCATCATTCCATTCCTAGACTAGTTGATATGCTTGATGAATTGCATGGTTCTTGTGTTTTTACCAAGATTGATCTTAAGAGTGGATATCACCAAATTAGGATGAAGGAAGGTAATGAGTGGAAAACTACATTTAAAACAAATATGGTTTGTATGAATGGTTAGTTATGCCTTTTGGATTAACTAATGTGCCTAGCACTTTCATGGGACTTATGAACCATGTTTTGCGTACTTACATTGGTCAATTTGTAGTTGTCTACTTTGATGATATCCTGATTTATAGCAAAACTTTGATGATCATGTTGAATATTTAAAACTTGTTTTAGATGTTTTAAGGAAAGAAAAGTTGTTTGCTAAGTTCAAGAAATGTACCTGTTGCACAGATAAGCTTGTATTTCTTGGTTTTGTTGTGAGTGCGCTGGGTATACAGGTTGATGAGGAAAAGGTAAAGGCAATCCAAGATTGGCTAACTCCTACAACCATAGGGTAGGTGAGAAGTTTTCATGGCTTGGCTAGTTTCTATCAGCGTTTTGTTCGGGACTTTAGTAGCCTTGCTGCACCTTTGACTGAAGTCATCAAGAAGAACATTCTATTTAAGTGGGGAGAGGAACAAGAAAAGGCATTAAAACTGATCAAGGAGAAGTTACACTTCTACTTGTTTTACCTAACTTCACTAAAACATTTGAAATTGAGTATGATGCTTCAGGTACAGGCATTGGAGGCGTTTTGATGCAAGAAGGAAGATGTAACGCCCGCCTTTTTCTTCTATGGACACTTATGTTAATTTAACATTGGAATGTAATATTTTAGTACTATTATTATTTATGTTAAGTAAATTAACATTTTATTTAGTAATGCCATAGGTGACGGTCATGTGGGATCGATGTGTTCGGGATGTTCATGTCAAAAGTGATAATAAGCTTAAAGTATTTATTTATATTTTTTGGGTTTCAATTTATCCTAAATTTATAATCTCTATAATGTTCTGAGCTATGTATGCCCTAAAGTTAAATTCTTGATGATGACATGAACGTTGTTACATATTTTTTTATTTTTTTTATAATATTAATGATACCATGATAATTACATGTGTATTAATATTTTTGGGTGATAAAGTAAATATTATTGTTGTGTATAAATAATTATATATTTTAATTATATTATATTATACATATATAAAAATATAATATAATATAATATAATTTTGTACACGATAATAATATTTACTCTATCATTCTGCATCAATACAATGTCAAGGTCCAACATAGAAGCATCAATGTAAGTCACAAATCCATCATTCACTTCTGAAGTAACCAAGACTGGAATTATAGTCAAATTTTTCTTTAATTCTTGAAAGTCCTTCTCACATACATCTGTCCATTCAACTCTTTCCTTTGCATGTTAGGTTCATGCTGGCGTCGCTATCCTAGGGAAATCCTCTGCAAACTCTAGATAATAACTACCTAATCCTAAGAAACTTCTTATCTTACTTGCATTCTTTAGTTGCTTCTAATTTAAAACAGCTTCGACTTTAGAATGATCCAGCATTATTCCATTCTTCGATCAATATAAGCCAAGAAAGATATGTTATCGAGCCACAACTCACACTTAGAAAATCTTGCATACATCTTGTGTCTCTTTAGGGTCTCTAGCACAATCCTCAAAATGTGTTTCTTCTTTAAACGGCGGACGTATGTAGTATAGAAAAGTTATCATATCTACAGGGAGATGAAAATTTGTACCTCAGCAAATTGATAAAAATAAACGTTCAAAAAGGCAAGCGCTTTTTCAAATCAAAGTGTAAAATGAGATAAATATTTTTGTGGTTTTTATTTTATTTAATTCAAAATTTAAAGCATAAAATTAAAACGGTGAGGCTTTGAGAATCCCTTGTATGTTTTGCAATTGATATGGAGTTTTAACTCTAATTAATAATTATCTAAAGCATTTGATTTATTATATATTTTCCCGTTAATTGCAAGCACTTTTTACTAATTATATAAGTCAACCTAAATCGACAATATAGCAAGCCATAATGCAGTAAGGGTCTTCTTATAAAAAACTAGCAAAATAATTATTGGTGCACTAATTATGAAAATTATAACAACTGTCACTCAATTATAATTAACATAATTATAGGATAGAAAAGATAATAACAAATCAAAATTAATATATTTTAGTGGAATAAATTTTTACATTAACTCCGACAGCACTTCGTCTTATGAAATATCTAGAATCGACAATATAACAATTCATACTGTAGTAAAAGACATTCCATAAAATTAAGCATCATTTCATTATTATTAATATTAACTATGCAACACAATTAAATTACATAAAGAAGGCATGACTGAATTTATAACATAACAACATTAATAATAATTATTGAAAACAAAAAGATATAATTTATTCCACAAAAATATAAGCATTACCACACAGATATAGAGTCAAAATCCATACCAAAATACTATGCATACAAGATCATCTATCTGTCTCACCAAACTCTTTACACTAATTTAAGCATTATTTTATTATCTAAGAAGATACTGCTGAGTTTAACTAAACAGAAAGGAAAAGAAAGGGAAAGAGGGCCAAAGGCCCGAAGGGATGCTTAACTGAGGCAAATGTCTCGGTATTTATAGGCCTTGAGAATTACTATTGAGGGATTCTTTCAATTATTGACACTATTCAAGCATTGAAAAACGGATCATAATGATCCAAATTTCCCTCTCTTGTTCTTCGCGCTGGGCGTTCATCAATGTGTGAGAATCTTGCTGAGATTCTGTGCTTCTCGGCAGCTGGGAGCACGGCAATAGGATGATCTGGACCGTTGAAGAAGCAATCCAAGGGTTGAAGACACGTGCAAAAAATGGGTCTGGATGGGACCAGTGGGACCAAGAGACAAGACCATCAGATCAGTTTTGCTAATCCAATCCAATGGCTGAGAGAATGGTTACACGTGGAACTGCAGCACCCGATTAGACACAGCTCAAGATTCGCGGGTCCCACTGACACCCGTCAGCACTGACACACGCTGCGCGGCTGACACATGGCATGACGTGCGCATACATCCAACGGTCACGATTGAATCGACAGTGCATCCGACGGTTACAATTATGCCACGTGTCCACCTAGATGAATTTTGAATTTTCTTTATCTTTTTGATACATCTGATGTCAAATTTTATCCGCTTTGGTGTCGCTTTGCTCCGTTTTTTCCCCAGATTTTCACAAACCTACTAAAATTAATTATTTTACAAACATAATATTTACAAAAATATTAAAAATATTTATTTTACATTAAAACATACAAAAATAAATAAAAACTCCTAAAATTTCTAGTCTCTTACGGTTTGACATAAATATAATTTTTATGACTTGGAAATATTTTTAGAAATTACTAAAAATATAATAAGCCATATTTGCAAACTTAAAACACACTATTAAACACACTAAAACTTAAAATAAAATAACCGCATTACTTTTTTGGTTTTGACTATTTACAGACTAGACATTTATTTAACACATACGAAATGACTCTAAAAATTACTAAAAATTGTATTAAACATAAAAACACACTAAAAACACATTCTTAAACATATTTACACACTAAGACACAAAAACATTGTTTAATACAAAATTGCTATTAATTAGAGGATTTAATGAGAAATAAAAGCATAAATAAATTATTTAAGCCTTAGAAAATGTACACTTTTAAAGTCTCATCACACCCCCCCCCAACCAGCTTATTGCTAGTCTCTAGCAATTAAAGCGATATAATTTTGAAATGATATATTGAATAATCATAAAATGGAAACCATTTAACTATAATTTGACTTATCTAACTAGATAGACTAACAAAACAAAAATTTTATTTGAACAATTTATATGTTATTTAACAAAATGTATACAAACCAGACTTAGTGCAGAAAGGGATAATGAATAACTATGAAGTTTCAAAACTAAGAATAAAATTATTTTGATATTTTGCTTCAATTTACTCCTGCAGGCAGCAACACTTCAAATTGTTGATTTAGAATAATTAAAGAGCAGAAACATATAATATTTACAGACTTTACAATTATGGATAGTGCAATGCTTAGTTCCCTTAAGCTTTCTCCATAACCCATTAAACGAGCTTTGGAACTTACTAGGTGTTGAAGCACCCCTTAGAACTTACTTACTCGAGTTAAAGAGGCTACGAAACCAAATTTATCCAAATTTATTCATTAATTTATATAATTACACACTTTATTTTTTTTCTTTTTATTCTTCTTTTTTTATTTTAATTAGTTTATTAATTTTGAAAATATTGTTGCCTTTATTTGTTCATCTTCACAAAATAACAAAACTCAAATATTCATAGCTTTGACTTACCACCACAATTAAACATTATAGTGTGTGTGTGAAAAGAATGGCTTACAAATACTTTAAAAAATAAACACATAAAAATGTTAAATAAAGCTAAAGTTTTGAGAGTGCATAAAATTAGATAATTCAAAGAATAGAAAAATGATATTATATTAATATGAAATTCAAAAATCAAAACAAAATAATAAGACATTAATTACTAAGAAACTAATATTTACAAGACATTTTTTAAAATTTTCTTTTAATTTTATGACTCAAAAAAAAAATTAACACACAAAAATGAGAAATGTACAAGAATCTGGAGCAAAATAAAAAAAATTGGGCAAAATCGAAAAATTTTTAGCACAGCACAACATTGAAGCACAATTTTTAAACACAACCCTCTCCCCCCAACGTAGAAAGTACATTATCCTAAATGTATAAAAGAATAGTGATAGCAGCAAAAATATTACCTGAATCAACACAACTGCAAAGATGATCTATGGTAAACTTAAAAGACTAAAAACTAACAAAACACACAACAATATATTACAAATTGGGTCTTTTAAAGTCAGATTCCCTAGACTTTATTTTTTTGTTTCGAAAGTAAAAAATCATATTTTTACACAAATTCTTCAGAATTCATCTCAAGAGGCCTCAAATATAAAGTATTTACTAATCACAATTGATTATAACCTCTTAATCTTAGCTATTCTGCAAGAATTAATTTTTAGATTTATTTTCAAATTTCAAAGTTTTTTTTTAATATGAGAAAAAAATAAGCAAAAAAAAACAAAATAAGAAAACAAACAACAAAAATAAATATTTAAAAGAGAATAAACAGAAAACTACTCAGAGTTGATAAACTGGAGCCATAAGAGTGACTTCTTCGGGTTCAGTTATTCGTTCTATGTAGCTTTTCAATCTCTGGCCATTTACTTTGAGTATTCTTCCATCAGATGGATCTTTAATTTCAACAACACATTTGGGAAAACCTGTTTCATAATATATGGACCTGTCCATTGTGATTTTAACTTACCAGGATGAAGGTGAAGACGAGATTCATAAAGATGAACCCGTTGATTTGGCTCAAAGTTCTTTCTTAGAATATGTTTGTCATGAAATGCTTTCATTTTTGCTTTGTAAATCCGTGAATTGTCGTAAGCATCATTCCTTAATTCCTCAACTTCAGAGAGTTGAAGCTTCCGTTCAATACCTGCAGCACTAAGATCAAAGTTGAGAGCTTTAATAGCCCAATAAGCCCAATATATGGACCAGTCCATCGTGATTTTAACTTACCAGGATAAAGGTGAAGACGAGATTCATAAAGATGAACCCGTTGATTTGGCTCAAAGCTCTTTCTTAGAATATGTTTGTCATGAAATGCTTTCATTTTTGCTTTGTAAATCCGTGAATTGTCGTAAGCATCATTCCTTAATTCCTCAAGTTTAGAGAGTCGAAGCTTCCGTTTAATACTTGCAGCACTAAGATCAAAGTTGAGAGCTTTAATAGCCCAATAAGCTTTATGTTCAAGTTCTACAGGTAAATGACAGGCTTTTTCAAAGACAAGCCTATAGGGAGACATTCCTAAAGGAGCTTTGTAAGCTGTGTGGTATGCCCAAAGTGCATCTTGAAGACGTGAGGACCAATCTTTTCAATCAGGATTCACTATTTTTTCCAAAATTTGTTTGATCTCTCTATTTGCTAACTCAGCTTGTCCATTTGTCTGTGGATGATAGGCAGTCAAAACTTTATGAATCACACCGTACTTTCGCATCAAAGTTTCAAAAGAACGGTTGCAAAAATGTGTGCCTTGATCACTGATTATAGTACGTGGCGTACCATACCTAGATAACACGTTTTCTTTCAAGAACTTTATAACAGTTGTATTATCATTAGTATGGCATGCTACGGCTTCAACCCATTTTGAAACATACTCCACAGCAAGAAGGATGTATAGGTACCCAGAAGAAGGTGGAAAAGGTCCCATAAAGTCTATTCCCCAGCAATCAAATATTTCAATTGCTATAATCAGGTTTAGAGGCATCATATGACGACGAGATAGAGTACCTAACTTTTGACAATTTTCATAGGAACGACAATAATGATAAGTGTCTTTAAACAAAGTGGGCCAATAAAGACCACATTGGAGGATCTTTGCAGCAGTTTTCTTGGCAGAAAAATGACCACCACATGCATCAATGTGACAAAATTTTAAGACACTATTCACTTCATCTTCAGGAATAAAACGTCTCATGATTTGATCACGACAGTATTTGAAAAGGTACGGATCATCCCAGTAAAAGTTACGCACTTCAATCAAAAACTTTCTTTTGTCTTGAAAACTCCAAGCAGATGGAATTTCTCCAGTTGCCAAATAATTAACAATGTGTGCATACCAAGGTAACTTAGTAATAGAGAATAGATGTTCATCAGGAAATTCATCATGAATTGGTGAACCATCGATAGAATCATTGACTTCTAAATAAGATAAGTGGTCAGCTACCACATTCTCAACTCCTTTCTTGTCCTTGATAGTCAAATCAAACTCTTGTAGAAGAAGGATCCACCTGATAAGTCGGGCTTTAGCATCCTTTTTAGAAAAGAGATACTTAAGGGCAGAATGATCAGTGAAAATAGTGAAAGGTGAACCGATTAGGTATGAACGAAACTTATCAAGCGCAAACACTACAGCAAGTAATTCCTTTTCAGTGGTTGAGTAATTCATTTGAGCATTGTTCAAGGTTTTGCTTGCATAGTACACTACAAAAGGTTTTCCTTCCCTTCGTTGACCTAAGACGGCTCCTACAGCATAATTGCTTGCATCACACATGACTTCAAATGGTAAACTCCAATCAAGGGATTGCATGATAGGTGCGGAAGTTAACTTAGATATCAGTGCTTGGAGATTCTTCACATTCTTTTGTCCATTCAAACGCAGCATCTTTCAATAGGAGATTACACAATGGTCTTGATATGGCTGAAAAATTTTGAATGAACCTCCTATAAAATCCAGCGTGTCCAAGAAAAGATCGAACATCTCTACCAGTCTTTGGAGTGGCCAAGTTTGAAATAAGGTTAATCTTAGTTGGATCAACTTCAATTCCTCTTTCAGAGACAATGTGTCCAAGAACTATGCCAGATGGAACCATAAAATGGCATTTTTCCCAATTTAACATAAGGCCTTTTTCTTCACATCTTTTCAAAATGGCTTCCAAGTTAAGCAGACAAGTATCAAACGAATTGCCAAAAACAATCAAATCATCCATGAAAACTTCCATAATCTTCTCAACCATGTCACTGAAAATGCTCATCATGCATCTTTGAAATGTAGCTGGAGCGTTACAAAGTCCGAATGACATTTGTCGCAAAGCAAAAGTACCAAAAGGACATGTAAACGTGGTATTTTCTTGATCTTCTAATGCTATCTCTATCTGATAATATCCTAAATATCCATCTAGAAAGCAATAGAAAGGATGACCAGCTGCACGTTCTAAGATTTGATCGATGAGTGGGAGTGGAAAATGGTCTTTTCGAGTGGCGGCATTTAATTTTCGATAATCAATACACATTCGCCATCCGGTGACAACTCTTGTAGGGAAAAAATCTCCTTTTTCATTCTTTATCACAGTTACACCAGATTTCTTAGGAACAACTTGAGTTGGACTGACCCATTTACTGTCAGCAATGAGGTAAATGATACCAGCATTTAACAGTTTCAAAACTTCATTCCTCACGACTTCTTTCATTATTGGGTTCAATCTTCTTTGGGGATCTCTTTTGGGATTAACACCTTCTTCCAATTGAATATGATGGGAGCAAATCAAGGGACTAATACCCTTGATATCAGCTATTGTCCAACCCAATGCATTTTTTTGATCACGCAACATGTTAATCAACCGTCGCTCTTGTGATTCATCGAGTTTGGATGAAATGATAACAGCAAAAGATTCATCAGCTCCTAAGAATGCATGTTTTAGTCCTTCAGGAAGTTGGGCTAACTTAATTTTGGGATTTCTTTTGTGGATGGTTTTGGCTTTTCTCCTTCTAGGAATAGCTTTTCAAAATGTGGTTGCCAAAACTTTGTTTCTTTGTCCAGTGAATGTTTAGGAATATCAGAAATGGGATCAGGATTTTCAAGATCAGGACTTTGAAAGATTTCTTCAAGCACATTGATATGAACCCACCTAACTCCACCCCAAAAGCTAGCTTGTGAGGGGAGGATTGTGAACCCATATATATAACACCCAAGACCACCCTCTCTAACTGATGTGGGACACATCATTCCCGACCCCTTTAGACTGCACGTCCTCGTGTCAACTCCGTCGTTAACCTACACGAGCGACAGGGAACCTTTGTACATGCGCCCACCGACCAGTAGAGGTTCAGCTCTGATATCATATGATATGAACCCACCTAACTCCACCCCAAAAGCTAGCTTGTGAGGGGAGGATTGTGAACCCATATATATAACACCCAAGACCACCCTCTCTAACCGATGTGGGACACATCACACATTGGTTCGCTTTTGAAATTCTTCATGAACAGCTTCATCAATGATTTCAGTGTAAGAACACTCATTATTGCTTTGAAATTGCTTCCCAATATGGAAAACATTCACTTCAAGAGTCATATTTCCAAAAGAGATTTTCATGAGACCATTTCGACAATTGATGAGAGCATTAGCCGTAGCTAAGAAAGGTCTTCCGAGGATGATAGGAATTTTTGATTCTATATCCACCTCAGTTTGAGTGTCTAAAATGAGAAAATCCATGGGATAATAAAACTTACCAGCTTGTAACAAAACATCTTCAACTATCCCTCGTGGTTTCTTTATGGATCGGTCTATGAATTGTAAGACCACAGATGTTGGCTTAATCTCTCCAAGGCCTAGTTGCGAGTAAATAGAATAGGGCATGAGATTGACGCTCGCTCCTAAGTCTAACAAGGCTTGAGTGATTTCATGGGTTCCTATGTAACATGTGATTGTGGGACATCCAGGATCTTTGTACTTGATCGGTGCTCTTTGTTCAAGAACTGCACTTAGTTGCTCAATCAAGAATGCAGTCTTTGGGACATGATGTTTCCTTTTCACAGTACACAAATCTTTAATTACTTTGGCATAAGTAGGCACTTGTTTGAGAATTTGCAAAAGAGGAAGATCGATTCGAACTTGCTTCAAATGTTCCAAGATGTGTTCATAATTTTCTGGCACTTTTCTAGTGGCTTGAAGATCTTGAGGAAAAGGGACTTCTACTGGAAACTTATTCACTCCTTCTTCTTCTCTTTAAGGAACATCTTCTTCATTATTCGCATCTGTGGTTTTTGATTTTTCCAATGATTTACCACTATGAATAGTAACATGACTAACCTCTTCATCCTTCTCTTCAGTGTTAGAGGCTTGTATCATGCTTTGTCCTTTAGAAATGACCAGAGCTTAAGATGAACATTTTTAATTCAATTTTGAAATTTCTTTTGTCATTTGTGTTAAAGCAGCTTCAATTTTCTCACATGACCTGTTTTGTGTCTCAATGAATGCTTGTAACGTTTCTTCAAGAGATTTGCTCGAGTGAATCATGTTGAGGAACATTTTCTCCTGAGTGCATTTCTTCTTCATTTCTCCTTTGATTTCCAAATGATTGCTCTTGATTTGAATTCCTCTTGTCGAAATTCAAGCTGCTTCTTCCATCAGGATTGAAAATTTCAGGATAAGGAGTATAAGGCTTATGATTTGTCCTTATGGCATTACATCGTTCCTCATATTCTCCTATCACTTCCTGATAAACATGACAATCGAGTGGCTATTGGTCAAACCTTTCATTCACAATATTTGTTCCTCATAGTTCAGCTTTTGTGACTGCATGACTTCCTTTCTCATTCTTTGCTTTGAGGATTTCTAATTCTCTTGTGAGGTTTTCAACTTGAACCCTAAGGTTGTAACTATCCTCTTTCTTCAATTGATGAACTTCAGTTGATCACGACTTATGAGAAACATCTAATTCAGCCCACAAATGAACTTTTTCAGCAAATTCATCAAGAAATTCCTTGGCCTCTTCAGGATCCTTGTGTAAAAATTTTCTATTGCACATCACTTCCAGATATTGGCGATCATGACTTGTGAGTCTTTCATAGAAAAAGCTGACAAGACCCCAATTCTTGTAACCATGGTGAGGACATTGACTCAACAAATCTTTGAATCTTTCCCATGCTTCGTAGAAATTTTCATGATCATTTTGGGAGAAAGTCAGAATTTGTTTCTTGAGATTGTTGGTCGTTTGATATGGGAAGTATTTATAGAAGAAAGCAGATGTCATGTCATTCCATGATTGAATGGATCGAGGTCTTAAAGCATAAAGCCAACTTTTAGCTTTATCTTTCAGTGAGAAAGGGAAAAATTTCAATTTGATGGAATTAGCAATATCAGGATGGCTATGAAAAGTGGCAACAACTTCTTCAAATTCACGAATATGAACATAAGGATTTTCGCTTTCTGATCCGAAGAAGGTTGGTAAAAGTTGAATCATTCCTGGATTAAAATCTTGTTGTGGAAGATTTGATGGAAACACAATACATGGAGTTAAAGTGTGAGTCGGATGCATGAAATCTTTCATCAGCATTCTTTGAGGATTCTCACCAAGATTCTCCATTGCGGACGAATTTGCAAGAGTGGTTGGCGAAGATGAAGAATGCGAAAAAGAGTTTGACAATTGTTCACTAGGGTTTCTTAAGTCTAAAGCCTTAACAAATCTACTAAGTTTGAATCCTTAACCCTAAGTGTTTTTTTTTTCTCTTTATTTATTTTTTTTAATTTTTTTAAATTTTTTTACAAGGATAAAGGCAAATGCTAAGCTTTTCCTTATTCAGGGAGAATAAAGTAGTGAATGAAAAGCACTCGCCTGAGTTATTTTGTAGATCTTGAGAATTATACACCTTAAGGGTGTTCCCAGGAAAGATTGGGGGGGCTAAGGCTCCTTAAAAATCAATCTCCTAGTCAGAGCAACGTTCCCGCAATGACTGATGCTGGGAAAGTTTGCAAAATTAACCGGCTATGGAAATGGTATCTAAACCAGTACCAGCATCCAAACAGAACTTCCTCAAAGGATACTCTTCACAAAACCTCAATTTATTTTATGAAAAACCTAACTCTAAAATTTTATGATGTTTTATTTCTAAGGCAAAAACTTAAATCTAAACCTAAAACTAACAAAATAAATATTTTACAAAGAAAAGGAAAGAAAATAATTTTTTTTTTATTTTTATATTTGTTTTTTTATTTTTTATGAATAGTAAACAATATGTGAATAGTGACATGAATAGTAGCCTACTTAATCTAATAATCAAACTAAAATAACAATATTTACACTATTTACAAGATAAGGACAGAGTACTTACCTAGTTTCTTGCTTAATTTAACAATCTGACAAAGTAACAGCACCTCCCCGGCAACGGCGTTAGATTTTTGGTAACGCCTCAAAATGTGTTTCTTCTTTAAACGATGGACGTATATAGTATAAAAAAGTTGTCGTTATCTATAGGGAGATGAAAATTTATACCTCGGCAAATTGATAACAATAAACGTTCAAAAAGGCAAGCACTTTTTCAAATCAAAGTGTAAAATGAGATAAATATTTTTGTGGTTTTTATTTTATTTAATTCAAAATTTAAAGCATAAAATTAAAACGGTGAAGCTTTGAGAATCCCTTGTATATTTTACAATTGATATGGAATTTTAACTCTAATTAATAATTATCTAAAGCATTTGATTTATTATATCTTTTCTCATTAATTGCAAGCACTTTTTACTAATTATTTAAGTCAACCTAAATCGACAATATAGCAAGCCATAATGTAGTAAGGGTCTTCTTATAAAAAACTAGCAAAATAATTATTGGTGCACTAATTATGAAAATTATAACAGTTGTCACTCAATTATAATTAACATAATTATAGGATAGAAAAGATAATAACAAATCAAAATTAATATATTTTAGTGGAATAAATTTTTACATTAACTCCGGTAGCATTTTGTCTTATGAAATATCTAGAATCGACAATATAACAAGTCATACTACAGTAAAAGACATTCCATAAAATTAAGCATCATTTCATTATTATTAATATTAACTATGCAACACAATTAAATTACATAAAGAAACCATAATTGAATTTATGTAAAAATTGGCAACATAACAAGATTAACAATAATTATTGAAAACAAAAAGATATAATTTATTCCACAAAAATATAAGCATTACCACACAGATATAAAGTCAAAATCCATACCAAAATACTATGTATACAAGATCATCTCTCTGTCTCACTAGACTTTTTACACTAAATTAAGCATTATTTTATTATCTAAGAAGATACTATTGAGTTTAACTCAACAGAAAGGAAAAGAAAGGGAAAGAGGGCCAAAGGCCTGAAGGGATGCTTAACTGAGGCAAATGTCTTGGTATTTATAGGCCTTGAGAGTTACTATTGAGGGATTCTTTCAATTATTGACACTATTCAAGCATTGAAAAACGGATCATAATGATCCAAATTTCCCTCTCTTTTTCTTTGCGCTGGGTGTTCATCAATGCGTGAGAATCTCGTTGAGATTCTGTGCTTCTCGGCAGCTGGGAGCACGACAATAGGACGATCTGGACCATTCAAGACGCAATCCAAGGGCTGCAGACACGCGCAAAAAATGGGTCCGGATGGGACCAGTGGGACCAAGAGACAAGACCGTCGGATCAGTCTTGCTAATCCAATCCAATGGCTGAGAGAACGGTTACACGTGGAACTGCAGCACCCGATTAGACACAGCCTAAGATTCACGGGCCCCACTGACACTCGTCAGCGCTGACACACACTACGCGGCTGACGTGTGGCGTGACGTGTGTAGACATCCAACGGTCATGATTGAATTGGTTGTGCATCCAATGGTTACAATTATGCCACATGTCCACCTAGATGAATTTTGAATTTTTTTTATCTTTTTGATGCATTTGATGTCTGATTTTATCCGTTTTGGTGTCGTTTTACTCCGTTTTTCTCCTAGATTTTAAATCTAAAATTCACAAACATACTAAAATTAATTATTTTACAAACATAATATTTACAAAAATATTAAAAATATATATTTTACTTTAAAACACACAAAAATAAATAAAAACTCCTAAAATTTCCAGTCTCTTACGGTTTGACACAGATATAATTTTTATGACTTGGAAATATTTTTAGAAATTACTAAAAATATAATAAGACATATTTACAAACTTAAAACACACTATCAAATACACTAAAACTCAAAATAAAATAACCGCATTACTTTTACAGTTTTGACTATTTTAGACTAGACATTTATTTAACACATATGAAATGACTCTAAAAATTACTAAAAATTCTATTAAACATAAAAACACACTAAAAACACATTTTTAAACATATTTACACACTAAGACACAAAAAAATTGTTTAATACAAAATTGCTATTAATTAGAGGATTTAATGAGAAATAAAAGCATAAATAAATTATTTAAGCCTTAGAAAATATACACTTTTATAGTCTCATTAAGCATACTCTTCCTGACTCTTTGAATAGACCAAAATATCATCAATAAACACTATAACAAATTCATCAGGATAAGCTTCAAATACCCGATTCATTAGGTCCATAAAGGTTGTTGGTGCATTTGATTAACCAAAGGTATTACCACAAATTCATTAACATATCTCGATCTAAAGGGCTATCTTAAGAATGTCTTCTTCTATTATCTTCAGCTGATGATATCCTGATCATAAATCTATCTATGAGCATACTTTATGTTGTTCGAACAAATCATCAATTTGAGCAATGGGTACTTATTCTTAATCGTCACGTTGTTCAGCTCCCGATAGTGGATGCATAATCTCATGGAACTATCCTTCCTCATTATAATGAAAACTGCTGCTCCCCATGGTGAGTGTTTTGGTCGAATGAAACCCTTGCTAAGATACTTTAAGCTTATTATCACTTTTGACATGAACATCCCAAACACATCGATCCCACATAACCGTCACCTGTGACATTACTAAATAAAATGTTAATTTACTTAACTTAAATAATAATAATACTAAAATATCACATTCCAACGTTAAATTAACATAACTGTCCATAGAAGAAAAAGACAGGCGTTACAACTACTCTCCCCACCTTATAAGAGCTTCATCCTCGAAACTCAAAACAATTGCGGATACTTGGCCTTCATATCATCCTCACGTTCCCACATAGCTTCTTCTACGTGGTGATTTCACCACAAAACTTTGACCAAGGGAATTTCTTTATTCCTTATGATTTTAGTTTTCTAATCTAAAATCCCAACTTGCTTTTCTTCATAACTGAGTTCTTCTCATATTTCAATCATCTGCGGCTTTATCACATACATACGATCTAAGGCATACTTTTTAAACATCAAAACTTAAAATGCATCGTGAGTGGATGACATCTTTGATATTAAAAACTATTGCCATGTCCACATGAGAGTATATGTAAACCTAAATAAGTCAACTTACAAATTCTTTGACTTAGCAATATTTCTAGTTAACCCAAAAGATCATCACTTAAACTATGCTAGATGCCATATCATTGGATTCCTAAGTTCTCTCGTATTATCTGAAGAAATTAGTATTTCCTTCCATCACTTTGTATTCCATATTAATCTAGCCCACTTATAATAATTATATGGGTTGCATCACCAAGAATTTATCATAGGCATACTTGCTCTTCATATCAACAACTCTAGCCTTTTATGTCACATTATTTCTTACATGATAGAAGACTTCCAAATCCTCATAGTCATGCATATTCATTTAGGTCATTCTATATCTTAATTTCCATTAACTTACGATTAGAAACTTATTCTCCATAAAGGAAGTTCAATACTTTCTTTCCTCATTTTGTTCCTTCATATTGTTTTGTTCCTTGAGTCAAATTGAACCATATAATTAATATAACCATGACCATTGGTTTTGAGTTCTTTCTAAAAAATCACAAGCTTAATAAGAAACCTTTAATTGTGGGAATGAGATAGGATTTCACTACTAAATTATACACTAGGGCATTTATCATAAAACAACCCAAATGGCATCATATCCATTCGTAGTTCTTGGCAAACCTATGATGAAATCCATCGCAATCTCCTCCCACTTCCACTCAGGTATCTGAATTGACTGCAAATTGCCTCTAGCTCTTTGGTGTTCAGATTTAACTTGCTGACAAGTCAAACATTTCTTCACATATTTAGCAACATCATGCTTTATTCTGAACCACCAATAGCAGTCCCTTAAATCATTGTACATCTTTGTTGCACCTGGATGGATTGAATAAGGAGTATTATGGATTTCTACTAAGATCCTTTCCCTTAAATCATCGACATTAGGAACAAATAAGTGGTTCTTAAGATATAGAGTTCCATCATCAGCAACTTGAAACTCCTCACATCTTCCTTCCTTGATTTCCTGCGTGATCCTTGCTAGACTTGTATCTTTATCTTGTTTGCCTCGAATCTCATCAGATAATGATGGAGCAAGAGCTAATGCTGAAAGCTGTCCTGATATAAGTTCCAAATCGAAGTCTAGAATTTCTTTCCTTAAAGGCTAGGATATCGCTTGCAATGACATCAGTGTTACAACAGTCTTCCTACTCAAAGCATCAGCCACCCGATTTACCTTTCCTAGATGGTACAAGATTTCACAATCATAATCTTTCACTAGTTCTAACCATCTCCGATGCCTTATATTTAGATCCTTCTGAGTGAAAAAGTACTTTAAACTTTGATGGTCGGTGTAGATCTTACATTGAACTCCGTACAAGTAATGTCTCCAAATCTTCAATGCAAAAACAATGGCTACGAACTCGAGGTCATGAGTAGGGTATATTATATTATATATGTATATTAAAATAACTTATGTTTAAGAAGGAAACGACAACCTGTCGTGAGAAAAAAAAAAGAAAGAGAAAAAGAAAGAAATAAAAAAGAGAAGTTGAATTAGATTAGGATTCGGGTTTTCTACACTTATCTAATCTCTCTCTCTCATAGACCTATAAATATACCTCTAAGCCGCCAAAGCCCTCATTCTCTAAATTTTTAGCCAAAGAAAATTCTCTCTCTAAAATTTTGTTAAACACACTCTCTTTCTTCTCCACATTTTCTTCCATTCTCTCCCTTATTTTCAGCAAACAATTGATTGAAATATTGGGTTTTCACTTAGATAAATTCAAGGGAATTGCAAAGAATCGTTTTGGAGGTAAGAAACTCATTCTAGACTATTGCTGAAATTTTGTTTTATTTGTAATCCAACCCCTAAAACTTTGTCTACAAATTTCCGTTTGCTCTGAAATTTTAGTATGATGTTTATGTATGTGTTATGTGATATTTCTCAAAATTTCATGTTATTTGGAATTTTCTATGCTGAGACATTAAATTTTCATTCTCTACCACTCATGACCAAACTATTGCTAATCGGTATTTTGCACAAAACTATAGCCCATGTTTAAGGGGCAAAGACCTTTGATGTGAACAAAATTTTACAAAGACATTTATGCATATTTAAGTTATGATCTAGAAAATTTCATAGTTATTTGATGAATATTTTATGAGTTCTTGAATTTTCTTTAAGATAGGTTTTTATGGCTGTCTATTCAGTGAATTCGGTACTTCTTGTTTATGTGACCTATTTGTATGGTTAAACAAATTTATTTGCTAATGAGACTTTTTGTGGTACTGTATATATATGTTATTAGGTTGTCATAAAAATTTTAGGGTTAAAAAAATTTTATTTTAATTATTGGAATTTTGTGATCGTGTGTTGCTCACTACTTTAGGTAATTAGAGTTTGTTTGGTCTCAGAATTCTAAAGCATGTTTTGAATTGTTGAAAATTTATTTGAAGCTAATTTTTGGATATGTTATAGTTTTGGTGTATTGTGTTAGTATTAGAATTATTATTATCATCACAAAGATTCTTTTATTGTATGTATTTCATGTCAATTGGTGATTGAAAAGAGTTGATTTGGTTGTTTTAATTAACTTCTCACTAAACCCTAGATTGGAGATATCATATATTTTCATGTTTTATTATGTAGATTTTTATAGGTATATATTTATTATCAATTGGTATCATGTTAATTATGTGTTTACAATTTTAATTAAGGTTTTATTGTCTTATTAATTGGTATTGAATTTTTTTGATGCCTTAAGTTTGGTTTTCATACAAACATCTGACAGCCACCATGTTTCAGTAATTTTTGATTCCGTATTGCTCTGTTTATATTTTTCTCAACTACTAGACATCCTAATCTTTTGTTGGCTTTTGAATCGCTTGAATCAGAGTTTTCTTTAAATAGTTATGATTTTTCAAAATTGACCCTAAAAGCTGTACAGTTTTACATAGACCCGAAATTTAGATTGAATTTCGAGGACTTTTTCTTCATGCAAATTATTGTCAAAATATAAGTGTGATACATCATATTCTTTGTTTTTGAGTCTAGTTTCTAATGTTACTAGTTTTGACTGATTTGGAATTAAGATGAAATTATTATGAATTTTTAAATGAATAAAGGTCATTCTGCCTATTTTTGGGGATTATGCCCTAGGTTCATAAATTGTGATTTTGTGCTTTTCGATATTATTACGTGATAAGGTGATGTTTAATGATAGTATGAGATGTTTATATATTGCTAATAGTATTGCTAGTGACTTATGGTTAATATGAATGTTTGACATGAACACTCCAAAAGGCGAGTACACCGAGAACCGCAGCAACGTCACCCAAGCTAAGGTTTAGTAAGCAAGCAAGACAAGTACATTCTCACCTACAACATGATAAAAGTTTATGAAAAGGTTTTGAGAACATGTTTTATGATGATTCTTAAGTTTGTTTTTACATATGGTTTTTCTTATGAAAACTCTTATTGCAACAAGAAAGTTTAACGAATGTTTCAATGATAAGGTATGTTAAAAGTATATCTATATATATGTGCATCACTTAATTAAGTGTTGCACACCTTATGTTTATGTTTATGTTTATGATGTCCCGAAGGTTGGACTTGTCATGTTTGGTTTGGGATTAGCTACTCCTCTCCTCTCATGATGGCGCGCCTATGATGATAATGTTTATAGTGCAGCACTTGAGCCCCAAAGATAAAATGAATTAATATGATAATTATAATGAAATATATGTTCTATATGAAACTGTGCCAAGTGCATTATTATGTTAATGATGATTATGATTATGATGTTTCATAAAGGTGTTCATAAAATGTTTTATATTGTGAGAAAAAAAATGTACTTACTAAGCTTTTGCTTAATTAGTTCATAATCAAGTTGCAGATAAAGGGTAAAAGGACCATGGAATAGGTAGAGGGCGAAGACAGGCGTGTGGGCTATGAATGATTGATTGGAAATGGAAGAACGCCAAGAAAGAATAATTTTTTTTAAAACTATATTTTTATCTCTTTGAATGCTTAAATTTCCGCACTATTAAGAAAAAAGACTTGTGTTACATTTATTTTGATTTTGCAGAACTTCAGTCTACCAAACTGTTAAAAGCAGATTTTAAAGTTTGTTTTGAAATTTTATTTGAAATATGATTTTTGTTAATTTGGCATTGATAAACTAAAAAAAAAAGATTTGAAATATTTGGAATATAAAAAAAATTGAATGCATGGATCTTGGAATATGTTTATCAAATTGTGTTTAAATGTAAATGGTTTATCTTATAAATAATTATAACAAGGGTGAAAATAACGATTATTGTGACGTCCGTAAGGGGGGCGTTTTAGAAGACCGGTTGCATAAGGAGATGTATGCATTGGTTAGAACTTTAGAGACTTGGCATCACTATCTTTGGCCAAAGGAGTTTATGATTCACACGGATCATGAATCCTTGAAGCATTTGCAAGGGCAACACAAATTGAATAAACGCCATGCCAAGTGGGTAGAATTCATTGAGACATTCCCATATGTGATCAAATACAAGCAAGGTAAGGAAAACATAGTTGCCAATGCATTATCTCACAGGTACGCATTACTTTCAACCCTTGATGCTAAGTTGCTTGGATTTGAGTACATTAAAGAATTGTATGCATTGGATTCTGATTTTGGAGTTGTGTTTAAAGATTGCACAAAGGGAGCAAGTGGGAAATACTACTTACATGAGGGTTTCTTGTTTCTAGAAAATAAACTTTGCATTCCTCATTATTCTTTGCGTGAGTTGTTAGTTAGGGAGGCACATGGCGGTGGTTTGATGGGGCACTTTGGAATAGCTAAGACTTTAGGTGTCTTGCATGAGCATTTCTTTTGGCCACATATGAAGCGTAATGTTGAGAGGATTTGTGGGAGATGCATTACATGTAGACAAGCTAAGTCTAGGCTGCAACCACATGGGTTATATACTCCACTTTCTATTCCTAGAGAACCTTGGGTTGACATCTCTATGGACTTTGTGTTGAGGTTACCTAGGACTAAGAGGGTGAGAGATTCTGTGTTTGTGGTAGTTGATAGGTTTTCTAAGATGGCACACTTCATTGCATGTCATAAAACCGATGATGCATCACATATAGCTGATTTTTTTTTTCAAGGAGATTGTTAGGTTGCATGGCATGCCTAGAAGTATTGTTTCTAATAGAGATGCAAAGTTCTTGAGTTACTTTTGGAAGACCTTGTGGGCAAAGTTGGGGACTAAGCTATTATTTTCTACTACTTGTCACCCGTAAACTGGTGGTCAAACTGAAGTAGTGAATAGGATTTTATCTACTCTATTACGTGTTGTCATTCAAAAGAATTTGAAAACTTGGGAAGATTGTTTGCCGCTTGTTGAATTTGCTTATAATAGAAGTGTTCATTTTGCAACTAAGTTTTCACCGTTTGAAGTTGTTTATGGTTTTAATCCATACTCCTTTGGATTTAACTCCTTTAACTTTGAATGAATGAGTTAACTTAGATGGCAAGAAAAAAGCTGATTTTGTTAGGCAAATTCACTAGAAGGTGAGACAGAACATAGAGAGGCGTATCGAGCAATATGCAAGAAAAACCAATAAGGACCGCAAGCAGGCGATGTTTGAACCAAGAGCTTGGGTATCGCTGCATATGAGAAAGGAGCGTTTCCCCAAACAAAGGCGTTCAAAACTCCTTCCAAGGGGTGATGGACCGTTTCAAGTGTTGGAACGCATTAATGACAATGCCTACAAACTTGATTTGCCAGGTGAGTATGGCGTTAGTGCTAGGTTTAATATTTCTGACTTAACTCCTTTTGATGCAGGTGACAATTTGAGGAAAAATCCTTCTCAAGAGGGGGAGAATGATGCAAGCAATGGAGCTGCACAAGTTAGGAGCCATGTTCATGATCCCTTAAGCCGTTCAAGTGGTCCAATCATGAGATCTAAGGCCAAGTGATTCAAGGAAGCATTGTACTGGCTATTCAATAAGTTTTCCATGTGTCACATAAATGGAGCCTTGGTATAGGCCCAAGTCAATCTCAAGAAAGCCTAGTCACGATGATTAAGGTTCTAGAAGATTCACATTAATGATGTGCACAATTCCAGTAAATTGTGGGGTGGATTTGTAATTTTAGGAAACCTTCCTCTTGTGAATCAACACATGGCCGCCATGTCATCAAGTTTGAGCCTCGTCATCAATTTATTTTTGCTAATGTAATTTTTGTAATTTCTTAGTGTCAAATTCAGTTTTGTTAGGCATAAAAACAAACCTAGATATTTTCCCTTTTCTGGATTAGGTTAGGCGCACTTTAAGGGATAAGATTAGCAACTTTCCTTTTGTGTTATTTTAGGGCTTAATTTCTAATGGGAAAGTGCCAATTAAGGGATTTTCTAAGTCAACCTTTGCTTAGGGATTCTTTTGGGCTGAAAATCGTTCCCATATAATTGTAAACACTTGGTTATTTTGAGAATTAATGAATCAGATCATATTCACGAATTCAGTGAGGCTTTTCTTGCATTCTTCTTGTTTTCTTGAGAAGACTCCTTGAACTTATCAAGATTAATCTTGTGGCATTCAACAAACTGACTTATCATCTAGGGTTTTTAAGTGTTCTTGAAATTCTAGGTGTGGCGTCTTCCTATCTGTGGTTCTTGGTTTGTGTCTCACTAGATTTAGGGTCAAGGCTCAACAAATGTGTGTCTTAAGGGATTAAGGGTTCGAATTCTAGATTTGGTATTGGGTCTTGTCGCATTAATTAGCGGGGTTCATATCAAACTGCCTCCTCCACCTATGCCTTGACTGAATGCTCCATAAACTGTTTATGAGAAATTCAGGAAAATGGAGCCTCTTGACTTTGATAGTGGCTCAGACCCACAAGTTACAAAGGAATGGGTGAAATCATTGGATGTCATCTTTGATTACATGAGGATCAGTGATGCTAAAAAGTACTTTACGTAATTTTCTTGCTTAAAAAGGGAGCTAGAACCTAGTGGGAAGGAACTAAGCTTGTGTGAATATGGATGAATTGATATGTGATAAATTCAAGAAGATCCTTTATGAAACATATTTCACCAAGGATGCTAGACCACTGAAAGTGAAGGAGTTTCTAGAGCTAAAGCAACGAGGGATGTCAATGTGTGACTATGTTTGAAAATTTAATGAAGGTTGCAAATATGTCCTTTATATTGCTAAAGACAACAATGCAAAGATATATCACTTCTTGAGAGGTAATAATCCCAATATTTGAAGGGACGTGAGAATGTCTTCTGCAATGGAGTTTAAGGAGTTGGTGGATAAGGTGTTGATGGCTGATCAAGAGGAGAAATATATTGAGATGTTTTGCCAATAAAGGAGGTTAACATGTACTCTAAGGAATTCTACCCTATAGGAAAAAGGCTAAACAAAAGCCACAGTAGGGAAACAACAAATGCCTTAGCGTTAAGCAACCTACTAATGTAACTGAGAAGCCATTATGTACTAAGTACAAGAAGAATCATTTTGGAGAGTGTTATAAAGGTAGTAAATTATGTTTCAAGTGTAAGAAGCTAGGATTTGGCAAAGGATTGTCCCACGGTGCAAAAGAAAGTCTAAAAAAGGGTGTATGCAATAACAAAGGAACAAGCTAATGTTGATGCTTTTGTGGTCTCAAGTAATATTTTAATTTCTAAAGTTGTTGCAAATGTATTAATAGATTCAGGATCTACGCATTATTGTGCATCAAGTACATTTGTGAAGAAATTTGGCATTAGATCGGATTTGTTGAAAATGAGATATAGTGAAATGTTACCATCCATGAAGGAAATGGAATCGAATCAAATGTTAAGGGCTTGCTTGGTTTAGATTGGTGATAAAACCTTATATGTAGATCTCGTGAATTTGAATATGACTAATTTTCAAGTCATTTTGGGTATGAATTGGTTGACAAAATATCATGCCACAATTGACTGCAAGAAGAAGATTGTAATCTTTTAGCCACTTGGAGAAGAACAATTTGTATTTAGAGGAGCTACAAACAAATCATCTATAACAATTATAACTATAATGAAGGCTCAAAAGATGGTTAGCAAAGGTTATGCTGGCTATTTAGCTACTGTTATGGATACCTCAATGAAATAGAAATTAAAGCTGGAAGATGTAGATGTAGTTCAAGAGTTCCTAGAAGTGGTCCCAGTTGACTTACCAAGAACTACACCAATTTCGAAAGCACCTTATCGAATGGCACCAATAGACTTAAAGGAGTTAAAGGTGCAATTATAAGAATTGCTTGATAAGGGTTTTATACGCTCTGGTTATCCTCCTTAGGTAGTACTTGTGTTATATGTAAAGAAAAAGGATGGCACATTGTGGCTATGTATTGATTATAGAGAGTTAAACAAGGTGACTATTAAGAATAAGTATCCACTTCTAAGGATAGATGATTTGTTTGATCAATTATTGGGAGCTTCCATTTTCTAAAAAATTGATTTGTCGAGTGGATATCATCAACTGAAGATCAAAGAAAAAGATATGCAAAAGACTGTCTTTAGAATAAGGTATGGGCATTGTGAACTTTTAGTGATGCCTTTTCGTTTAACAAATGCCCTTGCAGCATTTATGGACTTAATGAATAGGGTGTTCAAGTAGTTTTTTGATAAATTTGTGATTGTATTTATTGATGACATTTTGATCTATTCTTAGAGTAAGCAGGAACATGAAGAACACTTAAGAATTGTACTGTAAGTTCTTAGGGAAAATAAGTTGTGTGCCAAATTTAAGAAATGTGAATTTTGGCTAGAACAAGTGGCATTCCTAGGACATATAGTGTCCAAGAATTAAATTTCTGTTGATCTAGGTAAAGTGGAAGTTATTGCTAACTAGCCAACACCAACAAATATATCAGAAGTTAGGAGCTTTTTAGGATTGGCAGGGTATTATCGACGATTTGTTGAGGGATTTTCTAAAATAGCCACTCCCTTAACGTGGCTGACTAGAAAGAATGTGAAATTTCAATGGACTGATGCTTGTGAAAGGAGTTTTTAAGATTTGAAGCATAGGCTAATCACAGTTCCAATGCTTACTATTCCAACAAGAACTGGTGGATTTGTGGTGTATAATGATGTGTCCAAGAATGATTTAGACTATGTGTTAATGCAAAGTGGGAAGGAAATCACATATGCCTCAAAGCAACTAAAGGAGTACGAAAAGAATTACCCTACTCATGATTTAGAACATGCTGCTGTGGTTTGTACTTTGAAAATCTAGAGACACTACCTATATGGTGAGAAGTGTGAGATTTATACTAACCATAAAAGTCTGAAATACTTCTACACCCAAAAGGAGTTGAATATAAGGTAGCATAGATGGTTGGAACTTGTGAAAGGCAATGATTGTGTAATCAATTATCATCCTCTTAAAGTAAATGTAGTCGTTGATGCCTTGAGTAGAAAATCAATGTCATCCCTCCATGTCATTCAAAAGCCATTATTATTGGATTTGCAAAGACTAAAACTTGAAATAGTTTCGAAAGGAAGAAAGAATAGATTGTCAACTCAGGTATTGCAACCTATATCACAAGATAAAATTAAAGAAGGTCAAAAGTTGGACAAGTATTTGATTAAGTTTGAAAACAAAACTGATGCAGGACAAAGACTAAACTTCTCAGTTGCTGAAGATGGGATTATAAGATATAGAGGGAGGGTGTGTGTGTTGTTTGTTAAGGCCATTAAAGAAGACATCCTGAAAGAAGCTCATCTGACTCCTTATTTGATACACCCAGGTAGCACAAAAATATACAGAGATCTAAAGCAGCAATATTGGTGGCCTAGAATGAAGAAAGATGTAGTAAAGTTTGTGGCTGAATCTTTAACTTGTCAACAAGTTAAAAGTGGACATCAAAGACCAGCAAAATTGTTGAAACTTTTATTGATTCTAGAGTGGAAATGGGAACACACCACAATGAACTTTGTACTTGGATTGCCTAGAACTTAAAAAGGATTCAATTTCATAATAATGGTTGTGGATAGGTTAACCAAGTCAGCCCATTTTCTTCTAGTGAAATTCACATATAACATAGACCAATATTTGCAATTGTATATCAAACAGATAGTCAGATTACATGAAGTACCAATTTCAATATGTCTGATAGAGACCCCAAGTTCAATTCAGCATTTTGGAAGAGTTTGCATAGTGCTATGGGAATGAAACTTGCATTTAGTATAGCATTTCATCCTTAAAGTGGTGGACAATGTGAGAGGGTAATTTAGACATTGGAAGATATGTTAAGAGCTTGTATGCTTGATTTGTAAAGGAGTTAGGATACAAAGTTTCCTTTAGTGGAATTTACTTACAGCAATAGTTACCAAGCAACTATTGGAATGGCACCTTATGAACGAAAATGTAGATCTCCAGCTCATTGGGATGAAGTTAGAGAAAAGAAATTACTCGGTCCAAAGATGCTACAAAAAACTGCTAAACCAGTAGAAAAAATACGTGATAGAATGAAGACAGCACAAAGTAGACAAAAAAGCTATGCAGATAAAAGAAGAAAAGATTTAGAATTTATTGTTGGGGATCATGTATTCCTGAAGGTAGCTCCAATGAAGGGGGTTATGAGATTTGGGAAAAGAGTAAAGCTAAGCCCAAGATATATTGGTCCATTTGAAATCCTTGAAAGGATTGGTGATAGAGCATATAGATTGGCCTTCCCTCATTCATTATCCAGTATACATGATATCTTCCACATGTCCATACTCAAGAAGTGCACTCCAAATCCCTTGCATGTTTTAAGTTATGAGCCATTGGAAATAACTTCTAATTTAGTATATGAGGAGAAACCAATACAGATCCTTGATAGAAAAGAAAAGGAGTTAAGGACCAAGAAGATTCAACTAGTTAAGGTTTTATGGAGAAATCATTCAGTAGAAGAAGCCACATGGGAAACAGAAGAAGAGATACGGAAGAAATATCTAGGACCATTTGGTATGTCAAATTTCGAGGATGAAATTTTATAAAGAGGAAAGGATTGTAATGCCCAAATAACACACAATTAGCAAATAGTAAGCATTTTGTATATCTATACGTTTAACGAACACATGTTATTGAATTACAAGCATATAGAAAGCATATCATACGAGCTTGAGTACTTATTATTTTTAAGATTGAATCATTCATAAACATGTTTACATTCATAAATATGACATATAATTATAAATATATGATTTAACATGTTTTAAGAAAAGTTCTATTGCAGTGAAAAGCTCGGTTGCTTGGTTAAGGAGGATTGATATGCTAAACGGTTACGAATTAATTGGAAACTGTTTTTTTTATTATTATTTCAAATGCATTCCAAACTAATTGTTTTGCCCATTTATATATTTGAAATAGACAAATTTGATTGGAATTGAAAGCATGCAAAATGGTGCAATTTGATTGGTTTGTTGATTAGGTTATAGCAAATTGAATTACTCTTCATTGTACTAGATTCAAGTGGCTACCTATTAGCTAAATTCTCTTACTTGGCACTCTTTTCATATGTTAAACTTAAGAAAAAGATAGCAAAAGTGCTCAAGCAAGCTCCTCCCTTCAGTTACCTGATTTAGACTAAGTCAAATGAACTAGAATGTTCATTTTTCACTCTTTCTTTTTCAAGCAGTTCCAAAAATATCCAACACTCTCCCCACTTCTTTCTCTCCTTTTTCCAAGTTCTAAAGCTCATAAAAACTTAAACAACACTATAGAAATTTGGGTCACACAAACCAGACCAAATTGTCACTATTTTGAGCTTGAAGATCAAGGGTTTTGACCTCCAATAGAGCCCTAACTTCAAGCCCCATAAGGTAACATCTATATTCATGTTTCTTATTATGAAATGAAGTTATTTTCTGTTATATATGATTACAGATGTGGAGAAAGTAAGCTAGGACATATTTGAGCTAAAACTAAGCTAGTTAAGTTAGTTTCCTTGCAAAATTAATAATCTTGTAGAATCTAACTATTCCCTTTATTTCTATTGATCCTAAGTGTCTATTAAGTGATTTTGAACACTTGTAAATAGGTCAGAATTAGTTAGAATGTCGTCCATAAATTTTGGAAAGAAAACACAAAATTTAGTTTAGTGGAAAATCAAGTTCATGCCATGCTTGATTCTCATGTATTAGGTTGTTTTTATAAAATTATATACTTCCCTTAATGATATTTAATGTTTGGAAATGTTATTTATTTATTGAAGACCGCATTTTGCTAGAAAGAGGTAAAATTGTTATGTGTTTGACCTAATATAATTTGTAGCAAGAATGAGTTGAAATGAATGTTTGTTGAGATGATTGAACATTTAATCTCCATGTTTAATCATAATCTTAGTGATATAGTATTTTCCTTAGCCAAAAGTGTGCATTATGACATTTTTATGTTTAGCTCAATTTGTGTTTGAACTAATGCAAAACCATAGTAATATAAACTTACAACCTAGACTACTGAGTTTGGTTTACGAGAAAGTAAATGGTATATGATTTTATAATGCTAGGCCTTTAGCACATCCTATCTTCTAAGAGGACTGATCTTGTTAGTCAATGTAAATTAGACTCGAGATAAGTAAAAACTATTATTTACTACATCAGAAGAACTATGTCAAGTTATGTTTTAAGGCACATTGATTGGATTGTTGTTATTTGGGGATGGTATAGATTATTAAAATGCATTCATAATTCATAACATTTACATTAAGACATATGATGTGATTTAAAAAGGAAATGAGATTTTTAACTAAAATAGGGCTATGGTGCTTAATTAGTGGTCGGGTAGGTATAGGATGCAGGTGGGGCTGGTGGAACTAACAAAGGGTGATGAATACTTTGAGGTTGAAAAACTAGGATAAGAAAAGCCACAAAGACTAAAATTGAATATAACAAATACTTGAAGTCTAATGAACAAGATGGAACCCTATATTATTGTTATTACATTGGCCAAATTATGATAAAGGGGTTCTGAAAACACAGCTTGTCATTAACAGTTGAGTATCACACTCCAAAGGTACCCAAAAAAAGAAAGAATTGTTGAAAGAAAACTGATAAAAGAAATTGTTTGATTACATCCTCATTCAATGTTCATGTTCATGCATTAGTTTCTACTTACGAGCTTTTAGCTTACAGAGTTCTTCTGATGTAGGTGAGGATGTATAAGGTTAGGGGTTGACCGAGTATCCAAAGCTGCTGGACAAAGATTTGTTCGTATGTCATGTTTTAGATCAGCTTTTGAAACGTATGTTGGAACTTTGTTTTGTAAAACTTATTAGCTTTGTTATGGTTTTTGTGAACTGACATATGTTATTAAGGCTAGACGCGATACTATAGTTTTGTTCATATTACTAAGTTTGAATAATATATATATTGTAAATAAAAAAATGAAGGGAACAATAGTTTCAAAACTCTTTTATACTTAATGAATATTTTAAGTAAGCCATAACACTTATAATGCAATTTAAAGGTAAATGCAATTTAAAGGTAAATACTTTTTATCCTAACTAAATAAGCTTTACACGAGCTCATTAGTTAGCTTAAGGGGTATTATAGTTTAGAAAAAAGATATATATGTTGCATGCCACTAGTGAATTGATTTGTGTTGCACTAATAAAGCTATTTGATTTCATGCCACATGGCAGAATAAAACTAAACTAAAAACACTAAGGTGTTGTGAATCAAGTAAATGTGTGGATGCCATCTCTTAGTATTCCATGAGTTACATGCAAAACTTTTATTGCAAATTTATAATTCACATTTAGACATCATTATCTTACCATTGAATCCCTCTTAATATTGTACACTGTCTCTCTTAATTGTATATGTATCCTATGTAAGTTATGTCTATTGCTATTACTTCTAGTTATAATTTTTCACCTATAAATAGAGGTTGTGCTAAGCTTGTATTTTCATTCCTTACAAGTGAGAATATAAAGATACTTTATCTCTTGTGTTTTCTCTCTTGTTCTCTTTTGTCTTTTGTTATATTTTATTTTGTTTTATAACATAATGAGATACTTATCTTGTTATACCCTTTGTTTTAGGTTAATTAAAAAACTATACTATCTATGTTTTATCACATCATATATATACCTTCAGAATAGAGTTAATACATAAATTTATACCTTATCTTAATTAATAGTTAATTTTGACATTTAATCTGCAAGAAAAATGGAGCAAAACGACACAAAAAGGACAAAAAGGGACCTCAAATGCATAGAAAAGAAAATAAAATTTAAATTTCAAAGGATTTGACACATGGCGTAAGGAAAATTGCATGATCAAGTTGTCCATATGTTCTCAGCCATCCATACATCCTAGCTCCCTTGCAAATCCAATGCTTCAGCATTGCATGTATGCTTGCCTTTTTAGTCGTCGATTTAGAGTACCAAAGACCCATCCAACGGTCCTCACATGTTCTTGTAGCATTTTCAATCTCAGCCGTTTTGTCATTCAAAGTATACACATCTAACAGTTTTTAATGCCTGTCTATGCCATTTCCATGTGCTACGAAGCTCCAAGTTACACAGTAGAATCAACATTTTAAGGTTGATTCACCCGTGAAAGAAAAGAAGAAAAAAAGTAAAAAAAAAATCCAATAAAATCATATCTAAATCTAATTCAAAAACGAGTAGGCAGCTAAAAAATATCCAAAAAAATATCAAATCTCTCATTTTGCTATCCTAGTCATTTTAATCAAAATTATCTAAATAAAACAATAAAAATAATAGATATATAAAATAATAAAAAGAAATAAATAATGTAAAAATCATGTAAATCGTATATTTTCTTCTGTTATAAATGCTGTTGGAAAAATAGTACATAGCAGAATTTTAAAATTTTATATGAGAGTATTTTTCAAAACATAAGTTTGACATGCTATATGCATAAATTAACCAGATCTCACTAACCTTTGAATGCCAAAGAACTCCCGCAATCTATGAAGAGAAGTAACGTTCCAGAAGAGCCTCAACCAACTGGTCTTCTTTGCTATTCTCTATCCACGATCAGAGTGAGTGTGGGCTTACATGTACAGCTCTTCCACTAGGTAACTCTCCTTCTAACCAATTGAGAAAACCCAAAGCTAGTGTTCGTGATTTGTGAACAAGAGCTCTCAGGGAGTTTCTAAATTCTCACCAGAAGAGTATTACTCTTAATCTCTCAATTGATCTAAATAACTCTTAAGACTTACTCCCTATTTATAGAGGTTAGGTCTAGAGTCAGTCCTCATTAGATTAGGTCTCAAAAATTCAAATCAGAATCAAATTCAGATCAATATCTGATAAAATCTACTTGAAAACGCGTAATCTTATCCTTCGCACAACGGCAGGCCAAACTTGAGGATCGACATGCCAAACTGCCGAAAAAATATCTCAGTAAATCTTTTATTTTTCACTTGAGATTCTATAGGATAAAGTCTCATTTTTAATTCAAATAACCCAATAGAAAAGTTATCTAATTAAAACAACTTTATCTAGATAATCTCTAAGAAAATAAATAAATTCCTAATAAGTCTACAAGTTTATCTTGATCTAATTTATTCAAAAATTAAATCAACCGATAAACAGAAAAGAATTATTCGATTCCAGTAATTCAACAAATTATCTTGAATTAATTTTATCACAAAATTAATTCAACCAATAAACAGACATGAATTATTTGATTCTTCCAAATTTTAACCAATCTAATAAATGTAACATAAGTCACCAATTATTGGAAAAGCACGCCGCATCCTTATAGGATGTTGTGAGCTAGCAAAGGGGACCAAATGGACCTATATAGTTCAAGCTCCCGATAATTACGAAACCCAATATCGTAGATATACATTTCATAATTATTAACCATAACGCTACTCCACTAAAAGCTTGGAGCTGCACTCTCAAACGACATAGAATTACGGGCTAAGTCTCCATGACATATAATAGTGTATCGTATCCCCATAGGATTATCCATAATCGGCTTAAGGACAAGTTTTGTCTTACCTTTCCGATTATTTTTATCTTACGTTCTATTATCTCACAATCAGAAACTTACCATCCAAAGACAGTACCAATCAGTTACACCTATGTATCCAAATGGTTGAGCATTTCAGTTTTCCAATTACAAGATAACACATATAAGAGGATATCACTGCTCCTAAAGAGGAGCTATGGATTCCATATCTATGAATAATAGATCTACGTTATCAAGAGTCATGCCTCCAATGTACTGGAATGCATACCACTATTAAGATGTAGGCGCCACCCTTTGGTACATCAAAAGACACAAGTCAAGATAACAGCCTCACTATTCATCTTAGGATTAAGTTACAATACAAATGATTGTCTAAAGTGAATCGATTTGTCAAGACAGAATTATTAATCCAAATCAATTCACTTTATGTCCTGATCCAACACATCGTCACCTTTGACGAAGTGCCAATGTTTCTATTCATGGAGTCCACCTCCGATGGCCAAGACAAACCATCTTCCAATTAGGATATTGACAACATAACAATCTTTACATGAATAAAGCGCCCAACTTTATTCTGTCGATTGCGGATCTTATGATTTAGACCGTCACCTTAAGAATCATGTCTTCCATATAATATGTCCATCATATGCCCAATTCTTAAAGGTTTAGACTGACAGCCTCAAACTATTATTTGCTTAACACACATTCAACAAATATGAACGTAAAGAGGACAAGATTTGGTATATAAACAATAAATAAATTCTTTATTGATAAAAATTTCTCCAAAAACTTATTATATTTTTACTCCTTCGGGTATACATGTCTAAAAATCTCCCACTTACACTAAGTGAGTGAATATAACAAATCTCGCATCCCCATAGCTTCCACATACCTTTCGAAGTCTCTCCCAGTAAGTGTCTTTGTAAATGGATCAGGTAAATTATCCTCTGACGCGATCTTGCACATCGTGACATGCCTGCCCTCAACGAACTCCTTTATCACTTGATACTTTCGATCTATATGCTTACTCTTCTTGTGAAATCTTGGTTCCTTAGCATTAGCTACCACCACACTGTTATCACAGTACAGTGATACTGCCTTATCCATACCAGGAACTACCTCAAGATCCCCAAGGAACTTACGAAGCCACACTGTTTCTTTTGAAGCATCACTAGCTACCACATACTCGGCCTCCATCATTGAATCCGAAGTGTAATCTTGCTTCACACTTCTCCAACTGATGGCACCGCCGCCTAGAGTAAACACAAAACTCGAAGTCGATTTCCTAGAATCCAGACTGGATTGAAAATCTGAGTCAGTATATCTTGGAGGAGTCAAGTCCTCACGAATATACAAGCATATGCTCTTGAGTCCTTCTCAAGTACTTGAAAAGATGCTTTACCGTAACCCAATGGTTCGGTCCTAGATCTGCCTGAAATCGCCTTACAATCCCGACCGTATAACAAATATCCGGTCGTGTGCAAAGCATGGTATACATGAGACTACCCACTGCCAAAGCATAAGGCACCTTCTTCATATATTCTCTTTCTTCCTCAGACTTTGGAGAGTCTTTCTTAGAAAAAGTAATTCTAGACCTAGATAGTTGCCCACCTTTCTTGGAATCATGCATTTCAAACCTCTTGAGAATTTTATCTATATAGCTGCCTGGGACAAAGCTATCATTTTGTTTTTCCTATTGCAAAAGATCTAGATACCGAGAACAAAATTAGCCTCACCCAAGTCCTTCATGTCAAACTGCTTCATCAACCATAATTTGATCGATGACAATGCCCCAAAGTCATTACCAATTAGCGGAATGTCATCTACATATAGCAATAGAAAAACCACCTTCCCATCCTTAATGTGTTTGTAAGCACATGGCTCATCCACATTTTGTGAGAACCCATAAGTCTTGATAACCTGATTAAATCTTATGTTCCAAGAACGAGAAGCCTGCTTAAGTTCATAAATTGACTTTAGTAGCTTACAAAACTTACCCTCTTGACCCTTGACCTTGAACCTGTCTGGTAGTTCCATATAAATGGACTCATCAAGATTGCCATTTAGAAAAGCCGTTTTGACATCCATTTGCCAAATCTCGTAGTTGAGAGCAGCAATTATAGACAAGAGAATCTGGATGGACTTAAGCATGGCTACAGGCGAAAAGGTTTTCTCATAATCAATTCCTTCCTTTTGCTTATAACCCTAAGCTACCAGTCTAGCCTTAAAGGTTTCAACCTTACCATCCACTCCTCTTTTACTCTTGTAGATCCACTTACACCCTGTGGGTTTTACCCCTTCGGGAAGATCCACAAGCTCCTAGACCTAATTAGTCTCCATAGACTCCATCTTTGTGTTTATGGCCTCTATCTAGAGTTTTGAATCAACATCCTCTAGAGCCTCTGCGTAAGTATAAGGATCCCCATCATGTTCATCTGGACCAGCCAAAAAGATCTCTCCATTGAACATATACCTCTCAGGTTGACGTCTGATCCTCCCACTACACTGAAGCCCCTGAGGTTGTTGTTCAGGTTTGTTTGGTTTTTCTACACTGATCGGAACGGTTTCATTCGAAACCTCTGGAGTGATCGAATCACTCCTTAACTCCTCAAGCACGATTTTACTTCAAGGTTTAAAGTCATCCATGTAACTCTCCTCAAGGAAAGTTGCATTAGTTGAAAGCACGACTTTATTTTCCTTTGAGTTATAGAAATAACTCCCTTCAGTCCCTTTTGGATATCCTACAAATACGCAAACTTTTGAATGTGCCTACAACTGATTCGCATCCTCAAACAGGACATGAGTTGGATATCCCCATATGCGAATATGGTTTAAGGATGTCTTCTTGCCCGTTCACAACTCGTGAGGAGTTTTAGAGACCGATTTTGAAGGCATATTGTTCAAAAGATAACATGCGATTTATAGTGCATATCCCCAAAAGGATAAAGGCAATGATGAATAACTCATCATGGACTTGACCATGTCCAATAAAGTCCTATTCCGTCTCTCTGCTATGCCATTCTGTTGCAGAGTGCATGGCGTAGTTAAAAGGCATAAAATCCCATTCTCTAATAAGTGTCCCAAGAACTCATCAGAAAGGTATTCTCCACCTAGATCACATCGAAGTACCTTTATGGCTCTACCTAATTGCTTTTCCACTTCAGCCTGAAACTCCCTGAACTTGTCAAAAGTTTTGCTTTTGTGGTGCATCAGGTACACATACCCATACCTTAAGTAATCGTCAATAAAAGTGACGAAGTACTCATACTCTCCTTGTGCCCAGATGTTCATTGGTCCGCAAACATCACTATGCACAAGTTCTAGAATCCCTTCGGCTATATTGCCCTTAGACCCGAATGGTCTTTTGGTCATTTTACCCCCCAAACAAGATTCACATTGAGGTATAGATTCCATCTTTAAGTGACTTAAAGGTCCATCCCTTACCAACCTTTGAATCCTATTCTAGTTAATATGACCAAAGCGCATATGCCAAAGATAAGTCTTATTAGAGTGAGAAGTTTTAAGTCTTTTAAAGTTATTATCATTTATCTTAGCATTAAGCAGTAAGTCCATCTTAGGTTTGGTAAAATATAGATTATTTTGCATCCATCTAGAACAGATAAAAGATTTTTTTTTATGAATCACCACTTTATCATTAAAAGAAACTAAATATGAGTCTTTAAATAAACAAGCTATAGAAATTAAATTCCTTTTAAATTTAGGAACATAAAAACAATCTTACAAAATTAAATTCCTATAATTATCAAAATAAAGATGGACGTCTCCAACTGCTTCCGCTAAGGCCAAGGATCCATTGCCTATCCGAAGCATGAAATCTTCATGTAGTAGACTTCTCGTTGCTTTGAACCCTTGCAGAGAAGCACAAACATGATTAGTGGCATCGGAATCTATGACCCAAATGTCACTATATTCCTCAACCAAACAAGTTTCTGAAAATAGAAGATCACGCCTACCTCCTTTGGAAAGGAAGTCCTTGCAATGCTTCTTGATGTGCCCGGCCTTTCCACAAAAGCACTTAAGCTTCTTTGGGTTCTACTTCTTCTTTTTCTTACTCTTGTACTAGCAGGAATAGAAGACTTTCTATTCTTGACCCATTGCTTTTTTCCTTTCCTAGAGTTGGGATTGGAACCAGAAACAGCTACCATGTTGGCCTCTCCACCCGCAGGAGACTCCTTGATCAACAGTTCAAACTCTTGTAACTGTTTCATTAAATCTGTTAAGGTCATATCCTGCCTATTGCTCAAATTAAATATAGCTCTAAACAAAATAAATTCCTTTGATAGAGTCTCAAAGACCATAGTCATCTGAGTTTCGACATCGATGTCGGCTCCATTGGTTTGAGCCTCAGCAAGGTAAACCATGACCAACATCATGTGCTCCTTTACAAATGTCCCTGGCCTCTACTTATAGTTAAGAAGTTTTCAAAACACCCCTTGCCGCTTTGTTATGGCCTGGCCTCTAAACATATCTTCAAGATTATCCAAGATCTGCTTCGCAGTCTCATAATCCTGATGTTGAGCCTGTAGCACGTTATTCATGCTAGCCATAACATAGCAGCGGGCTTGATTGTTTGCATCTTTCTAGCTATCATACACTTGGAATTGCTCATTAGTGGAATCTCCCATAGGTTGGGGAGGACAAGGGGTTGTTAGCACATATTTTAGTTTCTCAAAGGAGAGAACTATATCCAGGTTTTGTTTCTGATCATTATAATTCTCTCCGGTTAATAGGTTTTTGTCAAGTATCGAAGATAAAGTGTTTTTAGACATTTTTGATATACAATAAAGAATCATACACCAATCATAAGCAAACATACAATAATAATTTAGTAAGATAGCACAATCATGTAAAAACATACCAATGTGTTTATGTGTTAAAACCTTGAAAATATCACAACCTTACAACGATAATTCCCAACTCAGAATTCAACAAGCTTCTAAGGGATTCATGCCAAATTCAATCAGGAACACGGATCCTCTCCTGATTAATATATGTTATCCAAGACCCGTACGATCCAGCATATATTAATAATCGTTTCTTTGACCATTAATTTTATTAATAGAGCTCCTAGGGGAGGTTAATAATAAAATTAATGTAAGTGTATAACCATCGTTTCAATATTTTATCCATGATTTATAATCACCACCTAGGGGTGTGCAACCATAAATCAAGCTAAAATACCTTATCCTCTCAGAGATCCAATCTGGTACATGATAGAATCCCTTTCTAGGGGTTGGGACCACCATGTTCTTCCTATGGACCAACGATGGAGGCCGTAGGTCCTCTCTTCGAAAACCTTCTCCCACTCAATCTTTTGAAATTAAGGTTTTATTTTAAGATGCATGAACAATTTTAATATGAGAGCACTCCCTATTCTATATGACATTTTATCAATATACATGGCAAATCATATTATAATGCAGACAGGCAAAGCTACAAGCAAAATAATAATTAACCGTTATATTATAGTTCGACCCTAGAGAATAGAAATCAAAGATTACAAGAGAATAATCGAAACATATTATAGATTCTTCATCCTTGAATCCTCAAGTTGCATCCTTCTGCATATAATGCCCATCTTCAAGTCTTCAAATCCATATGAATCGAATACCTTATATTTTCGGTCATATCCAAATTCAATGTTTCTCATAATTGTCCCAAAAATGAAATTAAAATTGCATTGAAAAACTACACCTTTTTTGGAAAAATTTTCAGCTCTCTACCGGCAAGCCGATCTAGGTGATCGGCCTACCGGTCATGACCCATCGGCCTGCTGATGTACGACAGATCGGCCTGGCAAACTAGAAGTTTGGCCTGCCACCAGAGCCTCCAAATTATTGCCCCGCTATTGGCCTGTCGAACCTCATGTTCGGCCTGTCGATCTGTGACCATCGGCCTGCCAAACTGGATGGTTTGGCATGCCAACCAAGCAAAAATCACCATTTTTAGAAAATACAATTTTTAATGCAATTCATCAATTTTATTTTTAACAATTCAAAAACATAAAATTAGAGACTCAGAAAATACTTGGAAGTGCATCATCTATCTTTTAGATCCACCTTCTAGATCCGTCTTCTTTGAATAATTATTTAATTACAAAATTCTTCCAAATTTAAAAATAAACAATAATTCCTAGACGAAGATGATAGTCTGCCATCTAATTACATGAAAGACCTAGATACATATTCTAACCTCTAAGGAACCATAACCGGTATTAATTAATTAATTAATAATTAAATAACCATTTAATCAACCATAATTAATTAATGAACATTCATCACATAATTCATGACAATATATAAAACATATAGAAACCTAGAGTGCCAAATCTCTATAAAATTAAATTCAAGCATAGGAGAGATTAAAATCACAAAATTTATGCATATAGTATGATCACAAACTCGTAAATTTATGTAAAAACCTTGTCTCTGATACTAATTGTTGAAAAAATAGTATGCAATGAAATTTTAAAATTTTATATCAGAGTATTTTCCAAAAGACAAATTTGACATGCTATATGCATAAATTAACCAGATCTTACTAACCTTTGAATGCCGATGAACTCCCGCAATCTGTGAAGAGAAGTAACGTTATAGAAGAGCTTCAACCAACTAGTCTTCTTTGCTATTCTTTATCCATGATCGGGTGAGTATGGGCTCACATGAACAGCTCTTCCACTAGGTGACTCTCCTTCCAACCAATTAAGAGAACCCAAAGCTAGTGTTCGTGATTTGTGAACAAGAGCTCTCAGGCAGAGTATTACTCTTAATTTCTCAATTGATTTAAATAACTCTTAAGACTTACTCCCTATTTATAGAAGTTGGGTCTGGGGTCAGTCCTCATTAGATTCGGTCTCAAAAATTCAAATCAGAATCAAATTCAGATCAAAATCTGATAAAATTCGCATGAAAATGCGTAATCTTATCCTTCGCACATCGGCAGGCTGAACTTGCCAATCGGCGTGCCAAACTTGAGGATCGGCATGTCGAACTACCAAAAAAATATCTCAATGAATCTTTCATTTTCCACCCAAGATTCTATAGGATAATGTCTAAGTTTTAAGTCAAATAACCCAATAGAAAAGTTATCCAATTAAAACAACTTCATCTGGATAATCTCTAAGAAAATAATGAATTCCTAATAATTCCACAAGTTTATCTTGATCTAATTTATTCAAAAATTAAATCAACTGATAAACAGATAAGAATTATCCGATCCTAATAATTCAACAAGTTTATCTTGAATTAATTTTATCACAAAATTAATTCAACCAATAAACAGACATGAATTATTTGATTCTTCCAAATTTTAACCAATCTAATAAATGTAACATAAGTCACCAATTATTGGAAAAGCACTCCGTATCGTTATAGGATGTTGCGAGCTAGCAAAGGGGACCAAATAGACCTATATAGTTCAAGCTCCTGATAATTACGAAACTCAATATCCCATATATACATTTCATACTTATCAACTCCAACACTACTCCACTAAAAGCTTGGAGTTGCACTCTCGAACTACATTGAATTACGAAGCCTGTATAGCTAAGTCTCCATGACATATCATAGTGTATTGTATCCCTATAGGATTATCCATAATCGACTTAAGGACAAGTTTTGTCTTACCGTCCTGATTATTTTTATCTTACATTCTATTATCTCACCATCAAAAAACTTACCATCCAAAGGCAGTATACCAATCGGTTACACCTATACTTTCAAATAGTTGAGTGCTCTAGTTTTTTAATTACATGATAACACATATAAGAGGATATCACTACTCCTATAGAGGAGCTATGGATTCTATATCTATGAATAACGGGTCTATGCTATCAAGAGTCATGTGTCCAACGTACCGGCATGCATACCACTATTAAGATGTGGGTGCCACCCTTTGGTACATTAAAAGACATAAGTCAAGATAACGAGCCCACTATTAATCTCAGGATTAAGTTATAATACAAATGATTGTCTAAAGGGAATCGATTTGTCGAGACAGAATTATTAATCTAAATCAATTCACTTTATGTCCCAATCTAATACATCGTCACCTTTGACAACGTGCCAATGTTTTTATTCATAGAGTCCACCTCTGATGGCCAAGACAAACCATCTCCCAATTGAGATATAGACAACATAACAATCTTTACATGAATAAAGCACCCAACTTTATTCCTTTGATTGCAGATCTTATCATTTAGACTACCACCTTAAGAATCATGTCTTCCGCATAATCTATCCATCATATGCCCAATTCTTAAAGGTTTAGACTGACAGTCTCAGACTATTCTTTGCTTAACATACGTTCAACAAATATGAACGTAAAGAGGACAAGATTTGGTATATAAACAATAAATAAATTCTTTATTGATAAAAATGTCTCCAAAATCTTATTACATTTTTACTCCTTAGGGCATACATGTCTAACAAATGCTCCCCCCATGGCATGTATTCTTCACTCCTTCTCCTTGTGAGAAACTTCTTTCCTCTTGTAAAAATATAGTTCTAAGTTTTAGTTTTAGTTTTCTTAGTTTCTAGTTTTAGACATTGTACATGATGCTGGTTAGGTTAAATAAAGTGACATTTATTTATTTTGGTTTTTTGTGTATAGATAATTAAATAAATACCACAAAAATCCCATGATTATTATGTGATTATCAATTTAGGATACAATTGTCTTATGTATGGGGATTAAATTTATAGATAATAATCAAAATAGCCGCAATAAATTAATTAAACTTTACAATCACGGTCCAAACTCATTTAGAATGAAATAGTCTTATCTAGACTATTAATGTGGATACATTGGATTAGAGGTTTTTTATATCATGTGATTATACAAGACTAGACTATATAAATTATGAATGTTAAATAATATTTTGTTGCGTATAGAATGTTTAAATTTATCTCTATGATGATTATACATAAGAGAATCTTAATCTTGAGCATTTATTAGACTCTTATTTATGGCATTATGATTTTTGACTTGTTCAGTAAAACTTTGTTTGTACACAAATTAGAACTTTGCATCTTAGAAATGTAATGGAATTAGTGGCTAGGAATGATAATATAAATACAAAACCCATTCCTTCCTATTAGAAGTTAGAAAAATAGTTCTATTAAGTGATGATTCAAAGATTGAACAGTAGAGCGTTCATTCATAATAAGATTATGAATTAACAGTTTATTAAAGAATCATTGGAAGTCAAGGATAAAGATGTAAAAAAGAGGTAAATAGAAAGTGAACCTAGCTCTTATTTTGAGCTAGAAAAAACATAAATAGAAAATAAGAAGAAAATAAAAAATAGAAAATAATAAAACTTTAAAAAATAAGAAGAAAATAAAAAAAAAACATAAATGCACAAAGCACCCATTTGAGGGTATTTTATACATTTTTGAAGTAAAAAACCTGTATAATTTTTTTTAAAGGTTTTTATTTTTTAATTTGAGAGTAGTTTGAGCAATTTTTAGGTTAAAATTGAAGATTAATCAGGTATAAATTTATGTATTAAATCTAATCTAAAGATATACATTCAATATGTTCAAAAACCAAAAAATATAGAGTCTGAATAAACCTAAAATGCATAGTATAAAAGAATGAATAATCTAAGACTAATATATCCACATTTTTATATCAGGAATTTTGTCTCCCTCCCTCACTTTCCCTTTTCTTTCTCCTCTCCTTCCTCTAAACCCCCCTCTTTCTTCTCTTTGTGTTCACACCAACGCTACATATGTCGTTGTGAATCGACATTGGCTAGTTCATTATGCCTCCACCTATATTTGTCGTGGTGGCCTTACATTTTGCCTCATCGAATAAGAGCTTGTCCCTTCAGTCAGATTTCCTCACAATAGCCTCACGTTTTGCCTCACTAGATTGAAGCTTATCACATTGGCCAGATCCATCACGTCTCCATCTTTATTTGTCACGGCAGCCTTGCGTTCAAGGCAGATTAGAAATCGTCATGCATCGTGACGTCCTTACATTTTGATTTCTTCTACATGACGATTGATGTTTTCGATCAATCTCCCTGTGTACATGAGCAAAGCATATTTGTCTCTTCAATGCTTTGATCATGGTAGCCTAGCTAAGGACAATGAAGGATTTGATTTATGTTTTCTCTTTTTTTTCCCTTTGTTTAATCATGTTATTTTTATGTTTTTTTTAATTATTGTATTGTGGTTTTAAAAATTTTTATGCATTTTTATGATTTCTTGGTGTCAAAGACAGCCATGGTGCCACCAGTTTTGGCAGTTACTAGGTAGTAACTATGAGGATACTAATGGTAACCATGGTAGATACCAAAGATAATAATAATAAATACCAGATACTGGCTGATTATTGTGTGGATATCGACTATCAGCCGTTAATTATTATGGTAACCATAGTAGATTCCAGATATTAGCCAGTAACTATGACGAATGCCAATTGGTAATCATAGTAAATGCACGATACCTGGAGGGTATATTTGGTATTATCAAATATAGTATGATGATGGGACATGACATTCTCTGTAATTATTTTTTTTAGTGGCATAAATCAATCCCTTTAATTTTGGTATTATTTAATGGGTTTTTGTATATTTGGTATTATCAAATATAGAGGGTATATTTGGTATTATCAAATATAGTATGATGATGGAACATGACATTCTTTGCAATTATTTTTTTTAGTGGCATAAATCAATCCCTTTAATTTTGTGCCATATATTTAAAGGTTTTTGGCATATTTATCCCCTAAATTTTTCATATTTCAATATGGTCCTTAAACTTTATTATGCAATTTATTCTATAAACTTAACAAAGTATGACAATTAACTTTTAATCACAAACTCCATCAAAATTAGGATAGAAAATAATCATGTGAGACACACGTGGTTCATTTAGATGACCAATGCACCTCATTTACTTCTAATAAGAGTCATATTTAATTTTATTCCATCAAAAAAAGGAAAAAAATTACACCATTGAATATTTTTTAACAATTTGTTGGCTTATAGGCATGTGTTTATCGTTGTAGTGCTTCAAATTCCCTTCATTTCCTTTTTAAATACATCATGTGCATCTCACATAATCATTTTCTGTCTTTATTTTGATAAATATTTGTGATTAGGGACTTAATTGTCACACTTAGCTAAGTTTATGGACTCGATTACTAGGGCTACACAAAAACTGCTCCGCACTCACCGGCCGCCCGTGCCCACGCACACGCTCGTTTCACCTGAAAAAAACGGGTCCATGTCAGCAACCCGCGCATGAACAGGTGCAACCCCCCGCCAACATATGTTGCTGGGCAGGTTTAGTTTTGAACTTTAAGGGGCGGGTTTTAACTGAACCCGCCCCGCCTAATTCTTAAAATAAATAAAAAAAACTTTCTTTTCTAATCTAACTACTTGCCCAGGTTGCCCTTACCCGAAAATTAAAACATTCGACTCTTTCAGACATAGCCACCCCCAATTTTCCCCTTTCTCTTTTCTTCTTCCTACTCCTAGTTCTGACTTAAGTGGCAGACGGTAGTGGCACAAAGGTTCCCCTCTAGTGGTTGTCTTCCTCTTCCGTCCGCCGGCATCCTTCATTGATTCTCCTCCTCTTTCTCACCCACTTCCCTCTCGTCAGTGGTTGGTAGGCTGGCTCTTCTCTACTTTGTAAGTTTTTTTATCTTCAAATTTCAAAGTTTTTTCTTTAGAATCTATCTTTTCTTTGCATTAGGTTGTTGTGTACTCCAATTGTTTAATGAAATTCTAATTTGGGCATTTTATTTTACCCTTTTTTTTACTCCAGTTGTGTTAGTTTTTTTTTCCTGTTTTCTCAACTCTTTGTTTGTTCTTTGAATCAGTATTATTATTTTTTTTCACTTAAGTTTTGGATTGGTTAAAAGCCAAATTTAATACAAGAGTTTTTTGCCTTGTGAGTAGTGGCTTCAGAGAACATTAAGAATTCAAAATTTTTATTTTTTTGGATTGTTTTGTTTTGGAAAAATGTTGAGAAAAAGATTAATTAATATTTTATTGGGCCTTACAAGATTAATATCTATTACCTAGTGTAGGCCTTACAAGGTAGAATCTTTCTTTTCTTTTCTTATGTTTTGTGCATGCATAGAATCTTCATTATTAGGGGTTTCTTTGTTTGTGTAAAGCTCAAAGTGGGGACTCTTCAAATGTGATTTGTGTACATTTAGAAACTGGCAGTGTCAACAAATTTCTTCAACTCTAGAAAATATATATTTATTTGTAATACTATAATCTCACATTGTTTGGCCATATTTCTGAGATATGGTATTATTATCCATGATATGAATTTACCATGAAGCTTTTAATTTAAATTCCTTCTCTTTGTTTCTCTCAAGAATTATATGGTTCTCTTTAATTTAAATTCCTTTTTCGAAGTGTATTCAACTACCAATACTACTAATCCTCTATTGATTAGTTACCATCAACTTGCAATGAAATATGTGATTGTCCACTTTTTCAACATTTTGAACTTGTGAAATATGTAATTGTCCATTTATGATGTCATGTTCGAATTCAAATGAAATAAGTATAAAGTACAAAGAATAACTACCTTGCATCCATGTATGAATTTGTCTTATTCAATGACGTACTTTAGGTGAAAAATGGACGGCAGTTCTAGTCAATCTCAAGCCTCTTTGAGTTTTGGCATTATTGATAGTGCTTCTAAAAAAGAAAATCCAATTAATCCTGAGAATGAGTTTGAATCGGATTAAGAAGCAGTGGGTGGAAAAAATTCCAAAAAAACAAAAACGCCAAAATCCTCCTAGAGAAACTAGTGAGGTTTAGAAGGATTTCATTCATTATTTTGACGAAATATGGGACAAAAAAGCAAAGTGCAAACATTATGAGGCTAATTTTGCTAGTCAAGCAAAGAAGCATGGGACAAGTACTTTGTAGAATCATTTGAAAAGTTGCTCAAAAAATCCCAATAAACCTGTTGACAAGAAACAAAAGGTCTTAGTATTTGAACCAAAGAAATGAGGCAATGCAGTAAATGAGGGACAATTAGTGGCTAAGCATTATAACAGAGATGCTTGTAGGGAAGTTGTTGCAGAGTACATTGTGTTGATTGAGTTGCCATTCAAACATGTCAAAAGTGAGGGGTTTAAGCATTTTTGTCCAAAGCTTCAACCTAGCTTTGATCCCGCATCAAGCATGACAATTGCTAGAGACATTTGCAAGATGTATTTAGATGAGAAAAACAAATAGAAAGACATCTTGAAAAAGGAAAGGTTTCTTCTACTATAGATTGTTGGACGTCAATTCAAAATATTGGGTACGTGATAATCACAGCTCATTAGGTAGATAGTCATTTTAATTTGCAAAAGAGAATTATTAATTTCTCTCAAATCATAGATCATCATGGAGACACTATTGCTAATGCAATTGAAGCTTGTTTAATTGAGTGGGGTATCTATAAAATTTTCTCAATGATAGTTAACAATGCTTCTAGCAATGACAAGGACATTAAATACTTGAAGAAGAAATTTGACGAGAAAAAGGAAGGCCTAATACTTGATGGTAAGTTCTTACACATGAGGTGTTGGGCTCACATTGTCAATTTGATTGTTAAGGATGGTTTGAAAGAGAAATAAGCGTTGATAGATAGTATTCAAAATGCAGTAGGATATGTGCAGTTATTGATGGCAAGACTATTGACATTTAAGGAGTGTGTGAAAATGGAGGGGATTCCTTGTAAAGGACTTTTATACTTAGATGGAACTCTACATATTTAATGTTAAACCAAGCATTGAAGTTTTAGAAGGCATTTGAAAGGTTGGATGGCAATCAAAATTATTTCAAATATCTTGAGGAGGTTAAGAAGGATGGCAAAAAAAGGGATGGGCCACCGGATGAACTTGATTAGGAAAATGCAAAAATCTTTGAGTAATATTTAGCTATTTTTTATGAGAACTTTTTGAAGTTTAGTGGTTCCAATTATGTCACTTCTAATAAATATTTTCAAGATGTTTGTCAAACTCAAGAGCATTTGTATGATTTGAGTGATGAAGTTCCTGAGAATTCTTTTTTCGCATCAATGGCTTCTAACATGAGACTCAAATATAAAAAAAAAGGGGGGGAAAAGTGGAGGAGAGTAATGGATGTTTGTTGCTTGCCACCATCCTTGATCCTCGATACAAGTTTGAGTATTTAAATCATTGCATGGGTGCTTTTCATGACTCAAGGACATGTAAGTCCATACTAAACAATGTTGAGGATGATTTGAGGAAGATGTTTGATTATTATAATAAGAAATAGTTCAGTGTATTGCCACAGCCAATAGAACCTCAAGCTCAAACTACAGGTCAAGTAGAAATTGTCAAGCAAACTTCATTGTCGTCATCTTTTATGCTTACTAAAGCTACTAAATTTAGTAGGCATGATAGTTTCATGCAACAACGGCGTAATCTAGATGGTGGTAAAATAAAAAATGAGGTGCACAGGTACTTGAACGAGCCTCCTGAGGATATAGACACAACTAATGTTGACAATTTTGACATTTTAAAGTGGTAAACGGTGAATTCTGTGAAGTACAAAGTTTTGTCTCATATTGCTAGTGATGTACTTGTTGTTCTGGTGACAACTGTTGCATTTGAGACTGCATTTTCTATCAAAGGCCGCATACTTGATCCTTTTAGGAGCTTGTGAAGTCCTAAGACAGTGGAGGCATTGATTTGCTTGAAGAATTAGTTAAGCGAGTCTCATCAACCAATCATTGTGATGGAGTATATGGACGAGTACGAGGTTCTTGAGACTATTGAGAATCTTGAGATAGATAATTACATAATTTGTTACAATTCTGCTTATGCTTTAAAACTTATCATTTAGTTAATTTTGTTCTTATTTTAGAGATGATTGAACAATCCAACACTCCAAGCATGAGTGTAGCTGTCTCTTGACATACTGGAAAATTTCCTATTATATTGTGAAGTGATCAAAAATCAAATCAAGTAAGTTAGTAGAGAAAGATCCTAAAAAGAAAAAGGAAAAAGAAAAAGAGCTCTTGACTTTGTTCATCACGTTATCTGTAGTATCCTATTATTTCCAACCTAGTGAGCAGGGTTTATCGAAGAACAAGAACTCTTGACTTTGATCATTACTTCATCTGTAGTTGATGTTTCTTGTTGCAGTGAATGATTATGTTTCTTAATTTGTTGTGAATATGGCCACTATTTTTAGACATCAAACTTGGTTGTTGTTGGACATGCTTCATATATTATCATCTTGTGTTTTTTACAAATTTTCTTCACTTTTTTTTTTTAAAAAAAAAGCCTACAAAATTACTTTCGGCAATAGTACAGGCCCAAACCGCCTCAACCAGCCCACACTGACCTAAAATCAAACTGAAACCGCCTACCATTCCAAGGGCGGTCTACGGGTTGGTTAACCACCAAACCGCCATCCAAAAAAACCAAATTGTACCTGCCGAAAAACCATCAAACTGTCCATTGTTCACCCCTATCAACTGCTATGAAAAAGTTTAAAGATCATATTGCTCAAGTTTAAAGACTCAATTGCTATGAATGCAAGATATCCTTAGGGTATATTTTGTATTATCAAATATAGTATGATGATTATGAGATTCTCTGCAATTATTTTTATTAATGACATAAATCAATCCAAACTTTAATTTTAAGTAACATATTTAAGGGTTTTTGACATATTTATGCCCTATAATTTTTGTATTTTCTCAATATAGTCCTTAAACTTTTGTGTAGAAATTGAGTCATAAACTTAACAAAGTATGACAATTAAGTTCTAATTGCAAACTTTTTTTAAATTAAGATGGAATACAATCACATGAGACACACTATGGTCTATTTCAAAGACCTATGCACCTTATTTGCTTTTAATAAGAGTCGGATTGTTCAATTTTGTGCCAGAAAAGGAAAAAAAATTATGTTACTCTTAATATTTTTAACATTTTTTTGTTTTTTTATGTATATTTAAATCATTGTAGTATTCAAAATTTCACTTGTTTCCTTCTAAACATATTATGTGCAAAGAAAAACATTATTATTATTTTTTTTTGTTGAGAGTGAGATTTGAACCCATGCCCTTTCGAGCCAAAACCCTAATCTGGCGTCTTAGACCAACTCAACCATCTCAGCGATGATAGTAATTGTGCTGCTGTTCATCTACTTGTTAAAAGATATTAAATATGTTTAAACGGTTGAGTTTAAAAGGAAACAACAAAAAAAGACATAAAATTAAAAATTTTCATTAAACTTGCGCGATGTTCCCACTAAAATGTCTTATTCTGAGGTTTATAGATGCTGTTTTCTGTTCTCACTTAAAGTTCATATTAGAAATTCAAAAGGCCAAAAACTTAACCACAACACTGCTTATACAACTTTTGTCGTAGTTATAAACGAATTATTTTTTGCTTTTTTTTTTTCAACATTCTTTTCCTAATATTAATAATCTAGTTCAAAACTTTTTCTTAATTCGTTCCATTAGCCTGATAAAACATTTTGACATCACTTCTACGTTGATGGTTTAGCCAAATTTTTAATAATATTTTTCGCAATGAAATAATAAGAAAAGATTATTCTAAATCTTAGAAAATCACAGACCATTTACTTTCCTTGTCTTTTTTTTTTTTTTTTCTTGATTAAATAACTACAAGTGATTCTAAGTGTTAGAAAATCACATACCCTTTACATTTTTTATCGCTGGGTTGTTCACCGAATCTACAAATCCATCCAATATAAACTAATACGTCAAATTACATTGTGTTGGGAGGATTTTCACTACCAAAAAATGTAGGATTTGCATACACATTATTGTATAGGCAATGATGCAAAATGTGTAGAGAAAATGGTTGAGATTTTTCAAATCCGAAAGTTATGAGTTGGATTATGATTTGGATTGTAGACTAAGGATTTTCTAATTCATGAAATTTAAAAATTCAAAAAGTGTGTTTAACAATTTTATATTAAATATATATGCGTACATGCAAATAGTTGTGTACATGTAAATAATTTTTTTTTATATTGTTTTATTGAATGTTGTTATAATGAATTATAATGCTACATCTTAGTTTATTGTGAAGGACTCGAATTCAATTGTTTTGTAATAAATTATACTTTTTATATTATTTATGTTTTAATATGTTTAATTTAATTTCCAATTATATAATGGATTTATGATAATAGTGGAAAAAGTGACCTATAAGATTCTTGATTTTAAAGGCTCAAATCATATGTTCAATATGAAATTATGCAAAATCTGATATTTTCAAACTGGATTAAATTCAATTGAGAAACTTTTAGATTGAAAATGGGTTGGGATTTTTTCAAATTCAAAAATTATGGATTAGATTGCAGATTGATTTCCAATATCAATCCATGAATTCCTTCACTTAAACTCATTGGTAATAGTCTTTTTTTAATAAGTTGTCCTTTTAATAATTTTTCTTTTTGACACAATTTCCTAATAACAGGTAGATTAAAGGAGTACTTACTCACATGTTCTCATACCTACTTAACTTAAAGGTGGGGTTGGAGTTGGGGTCAAGGAGTCTCCATCAGGGAGTTATTTTCATACTCTACCTATTTGCCAGTTAAGAGTTTTAAAATTATTGTAATGTTATTAAACTTTAATCAAATTTCATTAACTAAAGAGTAAAATTTAGCAACATGACCATTTATGTCTCAAAAAAATAAACTCAGTACCTGTCAAAAAAAAAACCCCAACAAAGTAATACATGATATATTAATAATCATATAAGATAATATTCTTACTGGTCCCAACTTAGGTCAACCGACTAAATTAATAAATTTGATAAATTTATAAGATAATACATGATAACAAAACTTTTAAAGGTTTTTATATGTCCTATTAACAATATAAATTAATAACTTTTTAATACTAAGAATGTAATTGGATCTATGTTGATAATTAAGTACTTCTTGATTTTACTAGGTTAAATAAGTACAATGAATCTTAATTATTTAAAATAAGTATATTAAATTAGTGGGTTGATTAAATAAAAAATTATAATGAGATATTTTCATAAATTAATATTATTATATTACTTAATCGATAAATTAATAATTCATTAATTTGTTGATTAATACATAATTCATTGATTTATTGATTAATTAATACTTCTTTTAATTCATAGATTTCTTTTTCCAAAGCTGTTTATTTATAGGGTTTTATTATAGTTGTAAATATGATCTCCACATCACATGCATGATTTAATGGCCTTCAAAGTTTTTTTTTTTTAGCAAATTTTTTCTGCACAGAAATATTTCATCTTTGACCTCCATGAGTTGCTACAGGAAAATCAAATATTACTGCAAATGTGCTAAGATTTGTTTGGTTTAAATTTGTGAAGCTTAGGACAAAAATTTCATGGCTCATAACGCATCAACACTACGTAATATAATGTTGACGTGGTTTAGTGTGAGTACGAATATAATATTGTTTTTATCATGGTTTAAGAAAAGTTTTTAATTGCACATTAATCTTTAACTATGCTAAAATAGTGTATAGATTGCACTATTCATCTTTTGGCAGTACTTTCTTTATTTTTTTTTTGTTTTCGCATTTTTGTTTACTTTTATATTAATCTTTTTCCTTTACTTTTTTTTTTCTTTTCTTTCCAATTTCTATTTGTCTATTATAGTCTCCTATTTAAATCTTTCTTTCTTTTTAACTTTACCTTTTTGTTGTCTTTATTAAAAAAAAAAACTATGTTTTTCTATCATCAACGGTGTTTTCTCTTTTACTTTATTTTTTTGTGCTATTTTATCCCTTTTTTCTTTTTCTTTCTTTTTTCTTTCTTTCTTTATCTTCTTTTATCTTTTTTTTTAACTTCTCGGTGTTTTATTTTAATCTCCACTTATTTTTTTTAAGACTTTGTTTGTCTATCATTGTCTTGTATTTGATACATTAGTTTTTTTTAATATTTTATATTTTTCTTTCTCTTTCTTTCTTGTTCATTGTTTTACTTCTATTTCTCTCTTTTTTTTCCTCTATTAGTCTAGCCCCAATCTTTTTCCTATCTTTTCCCTTTTCGTTGTTCTTTCATTTTTCTTTCATTTTTGCTTTATTCATCTATTTCACGTTTTGATATCAACTTATTGGAATAATATTGTTGCTTGTGATCAATTTTGAATTACACTGTGACTAAGCAGAATCTAACACAATGGTAGCACATGAGAGTTTTAAAAAGATAAAGTAATAAAAAAAGTTTTTAACAAAAAACTCTCTAAAAATACACATTTGAAATAAAAAATAAATAAATTGTGACTAGCCCAAGTCTTTTTTTTTTTTTTGGTTCCTCTGGAAAAAGAAAAATGAATTTATTTGTTTATTTTACTACTTGTAAAACCTACAAATTATACTTATGTAGTTTGTTCTTTTTGAATTTTTTTATTTATTTTTTATTCATAATCTATATTATAAAAAGTTCAGTTACAACTTAATATTTGATGCACGACTGAAACTAGTTATGGAGAAAATTTTGAAAGAATAAAAAACGTGCTGTGTTTTACCAGCTATATGCCCATTTGATCGTCATATCCTCATGAGAGATATGGATGATTCATTGTTTCAACCCAAAATACCCATGGATACTTGACATAATTAGGAACAATACCACATTTTTTTTGGTTGGATCAAAATATGTCCCACATGAAGAAACTATTTGTGTTGATGTCAAGCTCAGAACTACTATCTACCAACACCACGTGCGGCTGCGCATGGTGGTTGGACGGCTCCTCCCACTCGTCTCAGCTACCCAAGGTGGACCTGCACACGAAGAGGAACGGCTCGAAGATCAAGGGGGCACTAGTGTGGTTCCGGCCAAAGGCTCTTTGACGGTCAAGTTAAGTACTTGTTTGGTAGAGTTCGAGAGCGAAGTTAGGTGGAAAAGAGCGCACTACATTGAGCTACAGTAAATGTGCTCAATTTATAACCTACCACTTGAATCGAGTGCTAGGTGGGTTTGACCCATAACCTACGACCCATATGTCACATCAAGACCTATCAAGTGATAGGTGAGAAGTGTCATGATCTTTATGGAAGGTTCAATCTCCACCGGAGGGTTGGAATGAGGCCATATGTTGACCTTTTGTAATGAGTTATTGTCTTGTTGAAGACTTTAGCATGCTGACCCAAGCACCCTCTTGGTCCTAAGGAGTGGAGGACCACGTATGGTGACTGATTAGGGTGGGCAAAGCACCTTAGAAAGAGAAACAACGTCCATGGGGCTTGGGATTGACTTCTCAACGTGTTTCCTGAGCACGTTGGCCAAACAGCCATTAAGACGGTCCTTAGGAATTTTGCCAAACACACCCTCAACAGCAGCCCCTTGGTGTACTTGGTCGGTGCTCGGCTAGGTATACTATGCCGAGAAGGTGTGGTCAGCTATGCTTGGTTTTCGGGCTTAGTCATAGGGCAGTGGAAGACAAGTGGTCAAGTTCGATAGGACACGTGTCAACATACAATTGATTGTTTCCTTAATGGGCATAATCATTGCGCCTATTCAAATTCTACGCTGGAGTTTCGGCTATGAATATGGTTTGATTCTCGCTGTTCCAGAGTGCTTCGCATATGAAATTCTTACCTTTGGATTTTTTGCTACCGAGCAGGAAATTGTGTCTTGAGGTTTCTTTCACAAACCCAAATAGCTTTTCTTGAGCAAGTAATTCTTTGCAGTAGGCACAAACATGAGTGACCTGAGTGATTCCCAAAACAGCTCTGTTAATGCCTCCTGGTCGGATGAAGACATAAAGACCCACCGTGCTACTTCTGATGAAGTTAATATAATGAAGACTTCTACCGGGCCGGAGGAGGCAACTCAGTTGGTCGAGATCCTTAACTTAGGAGAGAGTGTTGGAAAAATAGTACATAGAGGAAATTTTTTAAAAATATATATATCAGAGTATTTTTCAAAACACAAGTTTGCCACACTATATGCATAAATTAACTAGATCTTACGAACCTTTGAATGCCAAAGAACTCCCACAATCTATGAAGAAAAGTAACGTTCCAAAAGAGCATTAACTAACTGGTCATCTTCGCTATTCTCTATCTATGATTGGAGTGAGTGTAGGCTCACACGTATAGCTCTTCCACCAAGTTACTCTCCTTCCAACCAATTGAGAAAACCCAAAGCTAGTGTTCGTGATTTGTGAACAAGAGCTCTCAAGGAGTTTTAGAATCTCATTATCAGAGTTTCACTCTTAATCTCTCAACTAATCTAAATAATAACAAGACTCACTCCTTTTTTATAAAGGTTGGGTCCAAGAGCTAGTCCTTATATGCTAATGCCTTAAAATTCGAATCAGAATCAAATTCGGATCAATATCTGATGAAATCTGTGTGGAAACACGTCATCTTTTTATCGCGCAATCGGCATGTCGATCTGTCTAACCGACATGCCGAACTTGCCCCATCGGCAGGCCGAACCTAATGATCGACATGCCGAACTATTGATAAAGATCTCAATTTTAATTCAAATAACCTAGAAGAAAAGTTATCTAATTAAAACAACTTTATCTAGATAATCTCTAGGAATATAAATGAATTCTTAATAATTCAACAAGTTTATCTTCAATTAATTTAAAATTAATCCAACCGATAAACAGACAAAAATTATCTGATCCCGATAATTCAACAAGTTTATCTTGAATCAATTTTGTCACAAAATTAATTCAACCGATAAACAGACATGAATTATTTGATTCTTCTGAATTTTAGCCAATTTGATAAATCTGACATAAGTCACCAATTATTGGAAAAACATGTCGTATCATTATAGGATTTTTGTGAACTAGCAAAGGGAACATGATGGACCTATATAGTTCAAGCTTACGATAATTATGAAACTTAATATCCTAGATATACATTTTATAATTATCAACTTCAACGCTACTCCACTAAAAGCTTGGAGCTGCACTCTCGAACTATATAGAATTATAAAACCCATATAGCTAAGTCTCCATGACATATCATAGTGTATTGTATCCCTATAGGATTATCTATAATCGACTTAAGGACAAGTTATGTCTTACCTTCTTGATTATTTTTGCCTTACATTCCATTATCTCACCATCGAAAAACTTACCATCCAAAGATGGTATACCATTCGGTTACACCTCTGTATCTAAATGGTTGAGCGCTTTAGTTTTTCAATTACAGGATAATACATATAAGAGGATATCACTGCTCCTAAAGAGGAGCTATGGATTCCATATCTATGAATAACATGTCTACGCTATCAAGAGTCATGCCTCCAACGTACCGGCATGCATACCACTATTAAAATATAGGTGTCACCCTTTGGTACATCAAAAGACACAAGTCAAGACAACAGGCCCATTATTCATCTCAAGATTAAGATACAATACAAATGATTGTTTAAAGTGAATCTATTTTTTGAGGCAGAATTATTAATCCAAATCAATTCACTCTAAGTCCCGATCTAACATATCGTCACCTATGACAATGTGCTAATGTTTCTATTCATGGAGTGCACCTCTAATGGTCAAGACAAGCCATCTCCCAATAGGGATATAGACAACATAACAATCTTTACATGAATAAAGTACCTAGCTTTATTTCCTCAGCTGTGGATCTTATGATTTAGACTGTCACTTTAAGAATTGTGTTTTTCGCATAATCTGTCCATCATATGCCCAATTCTTAAAGGTTTAGACCGATAGTCTTGGACTATTGTTTGCTTAACATACATTCAACAAATATAAACATAAAGAGGACAAGATTTGGTGTATTAATAATAAATAAATTCTTTATTGATAAAAATATCTCCAAAAACATATTATATTTTTACTCCTTAGGGCATACACGTCTAACAGAGAGGACAGTGTCGGAGAGAGAGTTCCTCACCATGCTCGAAGGCGCCCCATTAGGCCGTGTAGGGGACAAGACTCATACATTGGGGCAACCATCGTGGGCACTTCTCAGGTTACCGCCTTGGCATGTGCTGACCTAGCAGTTACCGTCGATGTGCCAAGTGCTTCAGGTCGACGCATTGAAGCATCAGCTATTGTAATGGGAAAAGTAACTGTTATTTCATCCACCGAAGAGGATAGGCCGACCAAGGGCAATGAGGCTGAGGATGAAGAAGAAGAAATGGAGAGGTTCGCTGTGGCGACTAGGGTCCGAGGGGTAGTAGCCTTTAGGATGCATTGGCCCGGCTAGACTTCAACAGCAGGATATAATTCCAGAATGACGCTAGGCTGATTTTTGATCTTACGTCAGGAATATTAGATTTCCAACGATGTTATCATTTCCTTTCCCTAGAAGGGGTAACTTGCCCTTGAACCGCCAGAGGGGAAATCACTTTATTTGTGGAGTTTTTCCAAGTAGGTCTTCATCTTCTGTTCTGCCCCTTTCTCTACTGGGCCCTCAACGATTTGAATATGTACCCTACTTAGTTCAATCCAAACTGCTACAGGTCCATGATCAGCCTGTACATTCTGTGGAGATACTATCATGTGATCGAGATGTTGTGGGAGGCCTTTAAGTAGGTTTTTAAAATGAAAAGGCTTCCTCGACAGACTGGGCCATACTACTTCACCGAGTTTAAGAAGGACTTCATCCCCAACTCGGATAAATTGTGGAAGTTTGAATAGTTTTATGTTGGGAGGAATTGGATGTGTCAGGGCAATGAGGTAGTGCCTAATGATCAGGTAGTCCCTAATAGGTTTGAGTAGGGACACATGTTGTTGAAGAGGCTATAAGCTTTGAGCATGATTCTTGCAACCATGGAGGAATTGTAAACAATGCCTGAAGCTTCTCAACAACAGTATTTTTGCTTCAAAAGACCAACTTGGCCCATTACAACTAGTTCTAGGGGTCTAGCTCGATAAGCCCCTGTTGAGATGACATGCCTCTTACTCGTCTAGCTGAACAAGTGACCGTTACCAGGCACAATACTGTCGAGGTTCCATGGACAAGCACCTACCAAGCTGGGCGACCAGCAGGAAGCCATCATCGTCTAGTTCTGCGGACTCTTCTAGTGGTTCCCTTGGTTTTGGGCCGCCTATAGCCGATGTAGAGCTTGGGGACGTGATTAGGCAACTTTACTAGCCAGGCCAGCTCTAGATCAGAGGTTTGACCTCGAGTTTTTTTTTTTTTAGTTCAGTTTGCTAAGACAACTTCACTAATGATTTTCCTTGTTTTACAAACTTGTCTTCCAGGGAGATATCCAGGCAAAAGAGGCAAAGGCGAATGGAGGAGATCTACCATCGTACAAAGAGCAAGGAGGTCGCTTGGTCAAAGAAAAGGAGGACTAAGGAGGCCTAACAACCTACAACAGCCGATCCCTTGACCATCCTGCCACCACCGCTGGGACACAAAGCTTCTTATGAGTTGAGGTGAAAACACTTCTCCACCTGCTGCCATCGCTATCCTATCCCCACCAATCAATCTGTCGATGAGGTGGCAGTCAATGCATCCTTTCATGGTCAAATTCCTTAGGGATGTAATGCCAATGAAGTCTTCTTTGACACAGCCAAGGACCAGACCTGCTAGAAGTGTTATAGCTTGGCCTTCCAACAAAGCATCTAGGTATGCTTGATTAAACTCTTGAGCTCCTCATTATAATACATTTTCTTGGTGTTCTTAATCTGTCCTCTTGTAGGTCAATGCATACCAGAAGCTCATTCGCCTCAAAGCTGAACATCAATTCAACACCAAGCAAAGGAGAGCTGAGACGACCACCTATAAAAAGGCTCAAGTGGTGAAATGTTTGAGGAAAAGGCCATCGAGTTTTCTCAGGTAAGGGCTGGGCTAGAGGGCGATGTTGCCTGGGCAGAAAAAGAGGCCCGAAAGGCTCAAGAGGAAGCAAAGTAGGTGTGAGCCACTCTCCTCAAGGAACATAATAAGGTTCAGGCAGCTCGAGAGGGACATGAGTAGTTTTTGACAGAGGAGTTGCCCAGGAGGCTAAACCAGGTGGTGGAGGAATTCAAGGACTCCAACGAGTTCGCTAACCAATGCTACCTCAGGATAAAGGATCTATAGGAGCATTTACTAGAGAAGCATCCCGAGGCCACCGCCATGGACTGGTCCCTAATTATAGATCCCACGGTAGGGGATGAAGAGGTGGGGAATGAGGAGACCCAAGCTTCAGCCAGAAAGGGCTCGGTCGTCAATCTGGAAACGGACAATAGCAAGGACAAAGCCCAAACCTAATAGGCCCTAGTTTTGTTTTTTTTTTTTTTTTTTTTGTCTGGGTTTAAGAGGTGCTTGGTTACTTGTACCTCCCCCCAAACTATTAATAAAAAATTTTTAATTTTCTCAACTTTAGAGTTTCTCGGGTTATGCCTTTGTTTATATTCATTATATAATTTTATTGTTGGGTTGAGCTGGAGCATGTCCACTTGTCTCGAACCTTTTTATTCAAGGCCACCTATATGGCATGTTCAGTCTAGTTGGGCTATGGTAGCGCGTAGTGCCCTAGTGCCCCCCAAGACTTATTTGAGTCCTTTAGGACTTTACAAGTCCAATTATGGTTGGGAGTTTCTATTCCTGGGGGTCATCACCAGTTCAATGTGACTGTTGGTTAAATTAGTCTATGGTGCATTGGATGTGCTATTGTTTCATCCACTCACACGCTGAGTAGTCCCCAAGTTGGGGAGTCAAGGTGGCCGCCTTTGTTAGGAGTTATGACCCCTTTTTCTATTAGAATTGCTCAGAGAAATTCTTTAAACTTGTCTTTTTATTAGTATTTTTTTTGTACATTTCTTTGCTCTGCTCGGCAAGTCTTTAGTTACAAAAAGAATGTTGTGGTCAGAGATAAAAAAAAAAAGTGTTCTAGCTCTTGTCAGCAATAGAATTTCTTCAAATACTTGATGTTCCAAGAGTGGACAAGCACATTTCCTTCCATATTTGAGATCCTATATGTGTACTGGTCAGATGATGCCAATCACTTTTAATGGGCCGTCCTATTTGGGTCCAAAGGAACCAAGCCCAGGCTGCTAGATAGTTACTTTCTTCAAAACTAAGTCACCAACTTTAAAGCTTTTCGGACGCACCCGCTTGTTATAGTACCAAGCAACCTGATTCTAAGCCATAGTACAAATAAATGCGACATCCCTTTTTTCTTCTAGGAGATCTAGTTCAGACATCTTGAGCTTGATGTTTCATTGCTCATCGTAGTGTTTGAATTTGAAGCTTGGTAAACTAACCTTAGCTGAGTTTATAGCTTCAGCTCCGTAAACTAAGGAGAATGGAGTTTCTCCTGTGGTAGTCTGAGCAGTGGTGCGATATGCCCAAACCAACTTCTGGAGCTCATCGATCCACACACTTTTGAGTCCTTTCAATTTCTTCTTTAGGTTGTCTTCGATATTTTTGTTGATGGTTTTGACCTATCCATTGCTCTGAGGGTACCCAGTCAAGGAGAACACTTTCTTGATGCCAAGCTATTCACATATTCTGAAGAGGCTGGTTGCTTTGAATTGCTTGGCGTTGTTAATAACTATGGTGTATAGGATGCTGTATTGACAGATTATATTCTTCTACATGAAATTGGTGCACTTGGCTTTTGTCAAGTTGGTATAGGGTCTACCTCTACTCACTTGGTGAGACAATCGATGGCCATTATACAGTATTTGAATTATGGTTGGGCCTGAGGTAGAGGTTCAATTAGTTCAACGGCCACTTAACAAATGGCCAGATGGACACTACGGAGTTAAGTAGCTCGGCATGCTATCCAATTGCTTGGGCAAACTGATGGCACTTGAGGCACATGCATGCATATTCTTTGTAATCTTAGACCATGGTCGGCCAGTAATAGCCTTGGCGGAGGCACTTAAGTGATAAAGAGCACCCCCTGTATGATTGCCACATAACCCACTATGAATCTCGTCCATGAGGTATCGAGCTTCTTGAGGCCCAACATATCTCTAATAGGGCGTGGTGTAGTTGCGTCTATAAAGCTTCCCCTAGATCATTAAATACCAGGCCGTTGCGGATGCGTCGGGCTTCCTTTCACTTATTGGGCAGCTTAGCTATGGTTAGGTATTGGATGATCAGTTCTATCCAAGTTTTGGTCTGCTCATCGGCTACATTCATCACTTCTTTCCTAATGCTTGGCTCAGCCAGCCTCTCAATCAGAACTAACATGAGGTCATTGTCTTCTAGTCCTAAGACTAGGCAAGCAAGCATTTTGGATTTGGAGTTTCCGGACCTTAGGATCTGAACAAAAAAATAGGCCCTAAATTGTTCGAGTAGTGTGGTTTTGAATTCCTTTAGGCATGCAGCCATAGACTCACTCCAAGCTTGGAACCCACTATTAAACTAATGGAAAACTAGCATTGAATCTCTATAGATATGGATGCAATCCACTCGGAGATCTCATGTGATTCTAAGCCCTGCTATCAAGGCTTCATATTCAACCTCATTGTTTGAGGCCTTGAAGTCGAAACAGAGTGCATAACTTGCCTTTTAACCGTTTGGACTGGTGAGGATGAGACTGACGCCTAAGCCATTCATGCTTGAGGATCCGTCCATAAATAACTTTCATTCAGGCTAAGGCTCTGTAGTGGTGCTACTGGGAGAGTTGAGGTCTTTAATAGGTGCCTTCTTGGCTAAAGGGGTGATCTACCTGGCATCCATGAATTCTGCTACAAAGTCGGCCAAAGTTTGCACTTTTATGGCCTTTCAAGGCATAAAATATATGTCATATTCTCTAAGCTCTATAGGCCACTTGGCCATCTGGCCAAAAATCTTTGGATTTTGGAGGATTTGGCATAAGGATACTTAGTCAGGACCTGAACTATATGCCTTAGAAATATGGCCGAAGTTTTCGGCAAAGGTAATGAGGGCGAGATATTTCCCCAACGAAGTGTACCTCTCCTCAACTCCTTAAAAGGCCTTGCTAGTGTAGTAGACTATCTTTTGAATCTTTTCTTCTTCTCAGACAAGGACCAAACTAACCGTCTTTTCAGAAATAGCCATATGGGCAGAAAACGTCTTTTTCGATAGGGTTTGGATTGGAGCAGGGATGTGGCCAAGTATTTCTTGAGATTCTAGAGTGCTTCCTCACACTCCCTACTTTATTCAAGCCTCCTCTTGAGTGCTTGGAAAAAAGGTTGGCACTTGTCGGTGGACTAGGAGATGAACCTAGACAAGGTTACTATCATGTCAGGTAGCTTCTAGACTTTCTTGACTATCCGTAAGGAGTGTATATCCACCACAGCTTGAGCTTTGGTAGGATTGACTTCGATACCGCGATGATTTACCATAAATCCTAGGAACTTGATGGATTCCACCCTAAATACACATTTGCCCAGGTTGAGCTTCATCTTGTATTCTCAGAGTATGTCAAAGTTGCTTGGAGATTAGTGATGTGGTCCTCATAGTGGATTGACTTCATGAGCATATCATGGACATACACTTTCATAGTCTTTTCGATCAGCTAAGCAAACATTTGTTTACAAGGTGCTAATAGGTGGCCTCGGTATTCTTTAGTCTAAACGCCATGACCATATAGCAAAATAGTCCCTGGTTAGTGGTAAATGCAGTCTTCACTTGATCTTCTTCGGCCATCCTAATCTAATTGTAGTCGCGTCCACTAATTAGTCGATTCAAGGTAGTGGGAAGCAATCCTCCAGGAAAGCTTTGTTAAGGTTGGTAAAATTGATACAGACCCGCCATTTTCTATTGGCCTTTTTGACCAGGACTATGTTCGCCAGCCACTCTAGGTACGTAACTTCATAGACGAATCAAGCCTTTAGGAGCTTTTGAATTTCATCATTGATGGTGGCATACCTCTCTGTGTTGAATGCTCTCCTCTTCTAGATAACCAGCTTATGCTCAGGATGGACGTTAAGGTGGTGGCTGATTATGCTCGGGTCGATGTCGAGTGTGTCCTCGTTGGACTAGGCAAACACATCCTGATATTTCGTTAGGAATTTCTCTAGGTTGGCCCGGATCTCAGGCTTGAGCTAGGATTCAAGTTGGACCATTTGGTTGGGGTGTTTGGAGTCCAAGTGATATGACACCAAGTCTTTTGTGGGTGTGGCTCACACGTCTTCTTCCGGCATTTGTAGGTCAAAGTCAAATAACATCTTTGGCTCCTGCTCGATAGGGAAAGCAATTTCATCCACTTTGAAAATGGTTGAGATGGTTAACTATCGAGCCGCACTTCCTTGATGGCTTTGACATAGCACTCACGAGAGTCTTTTCACCTTCATCTTATCATTCCAACCCCACTGTCGGTAGAAAACTCCATCACAAAATGATAGGTGAAGACTATATCTTTGAGGGCATTGACAGTCGGTAGCCCAATGATGATGTTGTGTTGGGAAGGTTTGTCAACGACGAGGAACTCTATAAGACGTGTTACCCAAGCCATGCCTTCGTTGAATGTGATCAGCAAGCGGATCTTGTCTACTGCTCAAACACACTCCCCTCTAAAACCATACAAGGAAGTCCAGACTGAGGTTAGTACTGCGTTGTTGATTTTTATTTTGTTAAAGGAATAGGATATCAGCCAAGCTGCAATTATCAATCAGTACCCATTGAACTATATTGTTGGCTATCTCGGGCTCGCACATTAAGGCATCATTATGCAGATGAAAGAGCCTGTCTGCCTCTTCCTTTGTGCAAGTAATGGAAATGTCTTCTTTCCTGCAGATCTTGTTAATATGCTCATACATGTTCAAGAGGTCACCCCTACGACCATCCTGGCCTCTAGAGCATATGCCTATCAGCCACTTAAGGTGTCTTAGATGACAGACCCACTAAAGATCATGTGTATGATGTTGGGTGGGTCTGAGACATTCTTGCCGTCGTTATATGGCCTCGGCTGCCCTTCTCTTGTCAATTGATCATTCATCCTAGCATTGGTGCCAGCAGTTAGGACTCGCTCGATGAGCTCCTTGAGGTGCCCATCTTGGATAAGCTTCTCGTTCTGGTCCTTTAGTTGGATGCAGTCATGGGTATTATGTCTAATGTCCTTGTAAATGTTGCAGTACTTGTTTTGCTCTCTCTTAGCTCTACTCCCTTATAGCTGAGGTGAGTCCACTAACAGATTTTGGTTGCTTACCTTGTTTAGCACCTCATCAATGGCGGCTACCAGGGTTGTGTAACTTTGGAACTTACTAGTTGGGACTTTAGATTTGTCGGTTTTGGGTTTCTTATCCTAGTTAGTTGTGGGCTACTCGGGCAGATCCTTTTGCTTCTTGTCTTTCTTGTCATTGTTGCTGCCTTCCCCTTCCCAACAGCTTTTCATTTAATCAGTCGCATCGACATGCCTCTGGGCATATCCAAGCATTTGGGAAAACATGCTCAGCTGCTCAAGGGTGAGAGACAAGATTAGGTTCTTATCCTTGAGCCCCACCGAGAAGGTGTGCTTTAGAGTTTCATCTTCCAACTGCCTCACTGCTAATGCTGCTCAGGTGAAGCGATTGATGTAGTCCCTCACGTCTCCGTCACCTTGATTAACAACATAGAGATGGGTCATCTCCTTCCACCTAGTTCAAAATGTGGCAAAAGCAGCCGAGAAGGCCTCAAACAACTGGCAGAATGAGGTCATGATGCCTAGCTTGATATGTTAGGACCATTGCTAAGTTGGACCGGTCAAAGTAAGTGAAAATGCTTCGAACATCACAACGTCGTTAGCATTTTGGAGGAGCATGTGACCTCTGTATAGTGCCAAGTGGTCGTTTACATTGGTGGTCCCGTCATATGCTTTGATCTACAGAACATTAAACTTATTCGGCATGGGCGCCTACATAATCGCATAGGTGAAGGGCGGGTCTGGCATGCCGCCTTCATCCACACCATAACAGTAGTTCAAGATATGGTCAATATGTTGTTGTAGGTCTCATAGTTGGTGGCATTGGTGTCTTTGGGCAGTTCCACCCTGTATTAAGCTCCACCATCTACCATGTTGCCTCTTCTCTCTAGCCTATCCCAAGAAGGGCGGTCCCCTTGGTCCCTAAGCCTGTCAAAGACTAATGCCTGGAAACCTTGTGGGGATCGATCGTGACCCTCCTGAAGATTGATCTAGCCTTCCCGGACAAGCCTATTATTTTCAAAAATGCCCTCCAAAGCCTGATGTCTGGTATGCACAAAATCTGCTTCATTCCAAGAGTTATCCTTCTACCCTACTCAACCACCTGCTTGGTCTTCTTGTGCCAGAGGAAGGAGAGTAAGGGGCAACTCTTGTTGTGCTTGTTGTTAAACCATTTGCTATGTAAGCAAACTGCAGCGGTCAGTTCTTAGATCGAATCCTGTGCGACCTGTTCTGCTCTTGCCTCACATGCCTTGCCGCCTGACCGGGACCTTGCTGCTTGAGGCCTCCCGCGAGGTCTGTTCTGGTTTCGATTTTGGGCATTGCCCGACCCCTCTTGTCGAGTACCCTCATCCTAGGTGTTTCCCCTGGTAACCATATTATGGTTGTCGGTGGATATGGTTGTCAATTGAAAATGCTGGAAAGGCATGGTGCCCTCCTTCTAGTGCCAAAATATTGATGCCGAGCTCTAAACTGCTATGTACCAATAGCACGTGCGGCTACGCACAGTGATCGAATGGTTCCTCCTGCTCGTTTTGGCCTCCCAAGGTGGACTTGCACACGAAGAGGGATGCCTTGGAGATTAAGGAGGGCACGGGAATGATGCCGGCCAAAGACTCTCTGACACTCAAGTCAAGTACCTATTCGATAAAGTTTAGGAGCGAAGTTAGGTAGGATAGAGCACGTTACCTTCAACTGCAGTAAATGCACTCAATTTATAGGCTACCTCTTGAACCGAGTGTTAGGTGATTTGACTCATGACTATATGTCACATTAAGAATGTGAGATGACAGGCGACAAGTGTCATGATCCATACGGGAGGTTCGATCTCCATCTGAGGGTTGAAATGAGGCCATATGTCGACCTTTCGTAATGAGTTATTGTCCTGTTAATGACTCTAGCATGTTGACCCGAGTACCCTCATGGTCCCAAGGAGTCAAAGATCATGTACGGTGACTAATTAGGGTGGGCAAAGCACCTCAGAAAAAGAAACAGCGGCCATGGGACTTCGAATTGACTTCTTAATGTGTTTCTGGAGCATGGCGGCCTAACAGCCACCAAGACGGTCTTTAGGAATTCCACCAAACACACCCTTAACAATTTGAAATTCCACCATAACCCTTTGAAAGCATCTTATTATGCTAACATTATTACCCTCATACTTAGGGTTTTTTTTTCCTCCCTCCTTTATTCTCTTCCCACTTACTTCTCCTTCCCCACGCTTCTCCTCAGCAACTCATCCACTCCTTTAACAAGACCACCCCTTGCATGCCACTAGTGAGTACGAAGCTCCTCTCTGATAAGCTTGTCCAATTATCATGCCTCCACATCTATTTGTCATCATGGATTTATGTTCAAGACAAATCAAAGCTCATGATGTCAGTAAGATCCATCACTCTTTCAGCTCTTTTTGTCGCGAAGACCTCGCATTGAAGGTAGATCGGAGCTCATCACGCATAATGGCGGCCTTGCATTCACTATCCTAATGTCGTCTGAGGAGATCTATAGGTGAAGACAAATCTAGTCAAGCACAAATAATGATGGCCACAGCTTGGCTTCTCTTGCACTCTCCCCACATGGCCGCGCATAGGAGATTCGTCTCCTCTGTGCGTCGGAGGTTCTTTTTTGTCATAGCCATTGTGTGGAAGAGGCAACAACTTCGATTTTTTCTTAACTTTTTTATATAATTTTTTTAGGATTTTTCCCTTTTGATAATTGTGTTTATGAATTCACAGATTTTTTTGTGTATTTTTGGGATTTTTTAGCATCCACGCCTCCATAGTGCCATTAATCTTGGCGGTTGTTTGGCTGGTAATGGCAGTGGCTGGTAGATACTTGATATTGCTATGTACTTCTAGGGTATGTTTGGCTTTTTTAAAGTATAGCGGAATGATATGGCGTGCTATTTTCTACAATTATTTTTTTATAACATAAATCACTCCAAACCTTGATTTTGTGGTACATATATGTCAAGAGCCCAACTTTTTATCTACGTAAAAAAAGAGAATGGAGAAATTATAATAAGAGATGTTTTCATAAATTAATATTATTAATTTATTAATTAATCGATAAATTAACAAATTAATTAATTTGTTGATTAATACATAATTCACTAATTTATTGATTAATTAATACTTCCTCTAATTAATAGATATCTTTTCCCAAAGCTGTCAATTTATAGGGTTTCCTTATGGTTGAAATATGATCACCACATCATATGAATAATTTTCATGGCCTTAAAATTTTTTTTTGAGGATCTTTTTTAACAAAAAATCTCATCTTTGACCTCCATGAGTTACTGCAGGAAAATCAAATATGACTACAAATGTGCTAAGATTTGTTTGGTCCAAATGTGTGAGCTTAAGACCAAAATTGAACAGCTCATAGCACAACCATATCATATAATGTTGACATGGTTTAGTGTAAGTCTGAATATAATATTTTTTATCATAGTTTAATCAAAGTTTTTAATTGCGTAGATTTAGTCTTTAACTATACTAAAAGAGTGTATATACTGCACTATTTATCTTTTGATAGTCCAAAATACATGGTTTTGGTACTTTCTTTTTTTTTTTTTTTGCTTTTTTTCTTTCTTTTTTTGTTAATCTTTTTCTTTTGCCTTTTTTTCCCTTCTTTTTGAGTTCTCTTTGTCCATTATAGTCTCCTACTTAAATCTGTTAGCCCAACAATAGCTACCTAAAAGGGGGATGAATTGGGTTTTGAAAACTTTATACAATTATTGAAAAATTCTAGATAAAGTATGCTCAAGCAATAAACATAAAAACTAAGATATTGAAATGAATAGACAAAAATCAAACTACGTTCAAGTGAAAGAGTAGGGAGAAGAGATGCAAACACTATTTATAGTGGTTCGGTGCATATGCCTACGTCCACTATCACTAAACAAAAACCTTCACTCGACCTCCTGCATTATAAGGCTGTCTTTTTGGTACGATCACTCCTTTGTACAAGTCTGATGACTTGCTTCACCTGAGGCTCACCTCACTTTCTTAATTTTAACAGAGACTGTCTAACCACAAATCACAAATTACAAGGCTTGGAAACCTAATGATGAAAGGTAGGATTTATATGAAGTTTGATATACTCATAAACTACTAATCACATCAAATGAAAAATAAATACAATGTAAGACTTATCTTTGGAGGTATAAGTAATTCTTAAAGAAAATGTGAAACAAATTTAGTTCAAGAAAATGTGCATAAAATGAATGCTTGAGAAAATATTGTAGCAATGATGTCAAAACTTTCTTATGATTCTTCATTTTTGCACATTGAATGAAGGGGTATTTATAGCCTCCAAGTGCTTAACTTTAGCATTGAAACTTGAATTTAATCAAAATGGTTGTTGGAAGTGGAGTTCTAATGGATAGAAATCTAGCCGTTATAATCTCCAATGGATCATAAAAAGCAACTAAATTAGTGTAAAACCCCTTGACAAGCCTAGGGTATGTATCCTCCTTCACTATCATAATGTTCTTCTATTGCAATCTTTCAAATAATGTTTCTACCCCAAAGGTAGCAAAGTCACCAAATAGCACACATTTTCCATCAATAATTTTCCTACCCAAAAAGAAATTGACAAACTTCTCATTGGAAATTTCCTCAAGGGTTACCTCTTTGTCGGATGTTGGTTTGTGTGCAATGGATTTTGAGCATTTAGAATGATAGGAACTAGATTCTATGGCATTGTTGAGGAAGCACCCAAGAACTTGGAAGAGAAAAATAGAGAAAAGTGGAGTGTGGTCATGGATTGGAGAGAAAAAGGAGAAAAAGTGATGAAAAACTTTAAATTTTTGGAAAAAAGTAAGAGAAATCAAGAGACTCAATAATATTGAATGAAAATCACACAAGAAATTCCAAGATTGAGGCTTGGGCAATGATTTTCGTGTTGTTTAGGGTGGAAGGTAGCGTGGAGAAGTTAAAAATTTGGGAGAAAATAGGGTTTTCTTAAGTTTGGGAGTACTTATACCCCGACAAAATGGTCGGCCAATCTCCAAGTTTGGCAAATTGAACTTACCCAGTTCAGCAAGCCGATATTTCCTATCGATAGGCCAAGCCTCCTAGGTTCAGCAGGCCGTACCTTACAGGTTGGCAGGCTGAACCTTGCAACCGAGAACCATCAAGAAAAATTACAAAAATGTAGTTTTTCAACCATTTTAGAAGCATGAAACCATACAGTATCATTCAAACAAAAAGAGCATGTCAAAAACACAAAATCATACATAGTGAACATCACAATTTCCATGAAGAACTATCAATGATGTCTAATCACTATGTGTTTTGTGAGTGAATGTAAAACTAGATTTTAGATAGATTGATGGCTCTTATATTGTTGCACAATATGGGAGTATGGTCATAGTTTAAGCCTATGTCTTTGAGTGTTTATGTAACGGCCCGAAATTTATTAAGTAATAATAGGATGTAAAATGGTGGATTAGTGTGCCGTAATGATTACTTTAAACTTAATTTGATCATTTAGTGAAATTTTGAATTTAAAGATGTTTTTATTATTTTAATGATTTTTAATTATTTCTAATTGTTTTAAAATGTTGTTTTGAATTTTAAAACAAAATAATTTGTCAAATACCAAACATGTCCCATTTGAAAACGGTGTGTTGCATACGGTTTTCTTGCAGCAAAACCGTCCCTCTTCCTCCATTTATTTTCCCCTTTCCCTCTCTTCCTCTCATTCACTCTCTCTTAGCTCTCTCTCTCCCCCCCCCCCCCCTGTGCATCCCGTTCTTACCTTGCCTCTTCCTCCCTCTCTCATTTTCTCGCAAAATCTTTGAGGTAAATCGAGCCCCAAGCTTCGGTTTAGTGGATTGGAGGCTCGGGAATGTGATTGATCAACTAAAAATGCAATTTAAAGCTTCGATTCAAGGTTAGTTTTTGAATTTCAAAACTTTTTCAAATTTTTAATTTTTCTTGCATTTTGAAATTTAAGCTTATTTGAACATAGAAAACTTTGATCTAAGTTAGAGAGACTTAGAGCAACTAGAATCTAAGCTTTATTTGAAGAAAAATGGATTTAAATCAAGATTTTTTATTTTTCTCCATTATTGGATTTTCTTAGATTTTGTGTGTAAATCTTGTTTAAATGAGTTTAAAAGTGTTCTATCTTGTTTTTCTATCATTTGTGCTTGACTTCTATGCCTGAGAACTGAGAAAAATAGGTCAAAATGAAGATTTGGACATGGGGTGGTCGAGAACCAGTGCTTGGAAAATTCAAGAATATTCCAGTTCGGTAGGCTGAACTTCGTATTCAGCAGGCCGAATTCATGGGTTCGGCAGGTCGGATTCATATGCCTGACAGGCTAAACTTGAAAAACGTTCAGCCGATTCCAGGTTCGGTCGATTGGACCTGTTTTTTGGCACAGTTCGATTGGGCGAACTAGGGTGACCGACAAGCCGACCGAACTTGATAAAATTTTGTGATTTTTTATCCGTTTTCATTGTTTGTACAGTTCGGCTGGCCAAACCAGGGTGACTGGTAGGCCGACCGAGCTTGATGAAATTTTGTGATTTTTTATCCGTTTTCACTATTTTGAACCCCAATTGTAATTTCAACTTTAGAAAATGATTTTATGAATACAAATGGCACACTAGGACACCATGAACTAGTTTAGCAATGTAGAATATCTTAAACTAGATACTGATAGACCTAGTTTCTATTTAAGGTCGTTCGTGATTCTGCAGAGCTAACGTATAGTAGACCGAGATTTTGGTGTGGTAACCGACATGAGTATTGAGGTAAGAGTTCTACCCATTTTCTTTGGTAACCCAGTTTCAAATAATTTAGCCTTAAAAAGGGTTTTATCGAAATATTTTCAATGGTTGATTGAAAAAGGATATTTTATTGATCATTTTTGTACACCGTGGATTGAGGTGAATTTCACAATTAACCCCATAATGAATGTAAATGTAAATACCTAGTAAATGGGTTTTAAATAATTGGTAGAAAGGAATATAAGGGCATGATGCCATAACAGAGATCGGGTCGTGTAGCGTGTGACCTTGGGGGCAGGTCTTGAAACCCAGCTGGGCCACTACGGTGGTGTTATATATATGGTTTGCTCAAGAAAAGGAAATGATATTTTTTCTGGTCGACCAATATGCTGTTTTGGGTAAGAATGATCTTGTTTAAACTTATTTATTCCAATCTTCTTTTCAATAATTTCTTGAATAATGATATTTTCTTTTAAAATTTAATGTTTCTTAAAAAATAGTCCTACTGAGCCCTTTGCTCACATTTTATTTGTTTTCAAACTTTTCCCCCTTCTAGGTCAATTTCAACATAGGTTCAGAGAGGATTCCACAGACAGAACTCAGGAGCAACAGAAGGACCTAGTAGGTTGTTTAAATTATAATATTAAGGCATATAACATTTAACTTTTTCTTTACTTGGACTATGGTTGTATTATTATATTATCAGTACTCTGTGTGTGCACAAGATCTAGGTCAAGGGGACCCATACTCTCATCTTTTATTACTAAATTATTTTCTTAATGTTTACCTCAATGTTCTTATCTATTTAATGATTATAAGTGATTTAAAAATTTCCATATTTTCATAATTTAATTTAAAGACTTAAGCTCATATTTTAATTAAATTTTCATTTAATTAACTTAAATAGTCTGTCACGTCATCTCTCATACTCCGGGGCATGACAGAATGGTATCAGAGCCTAAGGTTATGAACCTTAGGAATTGTGCACACATAAGTATGACAATGAAATACCACTGACAGTCCAAATTTTGTTTTCAAAAGTGAGAGAACGGCACCTAGACGACGTTCGACAGCTGACGTTGAGTTTGGAAATGATGAGGGCATGATGAGATCCATGTTTGCTGCATTTCGACAGATGGCGGCCAGGGTGAGGCCAGAGGATTCTGATATTAGTCGTCGGCTATACCGACTTTCGACGGGAATGGGGACCCGTAGGTGGCCAAGTATTGGTTCAATTCAATCGTAAAGCATTTGGATACTCTTGGTGTGCTAACTGAATATCATGTAATGTTTGCTACATATAAGTTCGAAGGTGGGGCCAATACCTGGTGGAAGCAGGCTAAACGTTTGGAATGCAATGGTGACATCAGTTGGGACAAGTTCGAGGAGCTGTTCTATGATCGATATTTTTTGCAGGGCTATAGAGACCAGAAGGCGGCTGAATTCTACAGGTTGCAGCAAGGTGACTTGTCAGTTCGAGAGTATGAGACAAGGTTTAATGAGCTAACTAGGTTTTCTCCATCGACAGTGGCATCGAAACATGAGAAATGTATTAAGTTTCAGGAAGGACTTAAGGCTTCTATTTGATGACAGGTGGTTACCCTACGACTCATGAATTTTGGAGAGCTTATGTCATCAACAATATCAGTGAAAAATGATTATACGCAGTATTGTGAAGATCGAGCAAAGACGTCAAGAGGGCCCCAGAGGAACGGTAGGAGGAGTACCAGTAGTCGTCCAACTCCGAGAAAGAACAAGCAAGGTGGCGTGAATAGCGATAGTAGTAATTCATCGAGTAGCGGGCACAGTAACCCCTACTACTTTCATTGCCATTTTTGCCAGCGGCCAAGACACGCCAAGAGGAATTGCCCGATTAGGAGTGCTCGTTTGGGATCTCAGACCAAAGAAGGAGCTAGTCGTTAGTCTTAGCCTCTACCTCCGCCTCATCAATTTTTGTAGTTGTAGTTTCCTCAGTTCTCCCCCTAGCGATCACCATACTCAACACAAGGGCAGTAGCCATAGAACTTTTAGTGCAATGTCCCTCATTTCGAGCACTGAGTCTAGCTAGTGTGCAGTCGCCTCTATCACAGCAGTGTCGGCTGAATAATCTAGGACCTAGCAATGTTGGTTGAGGAAAAGGAAAAGCTCCAGTTCAAGTTCATGCGATGGCGACAGGAAGTTTAGATGTCCAGACCAGCCATGTGGTTGTCGATGGTACGGTTCTAGTTTCTCAATCCTTAGCCCATGTTTTATTCCATACAAGTGCCACTCATTCTCTCATTTTGAGTTCTTTTGTAAATGCCTTGGGATTAGAGATAAAAGAGTTTAATGAACCCCTAGTTATAGCCTTACCCTTGGGGCGGGTGTATGTGAATTGTATATGTAAAGCTTGTAAAATAAAAATCAGGCATGAGATCTTGAAAAGTGACTTGATTGTAGTCCCCATGAGATTATATGATCTAATTCTAGGGATGGATTGGTTGTCTAGGCATAATGCAGTTGTAGACTGCTAGCTTAGAAAAGTGACCCTAGTGTCTAATAGGGGGACGATGATCATATACCAAGGTGGTGGTGATCGGTTAATAAGTGTACATCTCGTGAAAACATGTCTTGGAGGGCAAAAGAACCTAGCTTGCTATGCCTTCCTCATGAACCTAGAAATAGAGCCCTATGCTTTGAGAAGAAATGTAGCAATCCTAGTGGTTGATGAGCATGAAGATGTCTTCCCCAATAAGTTGTCAGGATTACCACTGCATCGGGAAATCAAATTTGGTTTCGAGTTACTTCTAAGAACAGCATCGATTTTAGTAGCATCTTGTCGGATGACACCAGTAGAAATGAAAGAATTGAGAAGGCAACTTCAGGAGCTTGCTGATAAAGGGGTATATTCAGAATAGTACATCACCGTGGGGAGCACCAATTTTGTTCGCTAAGAAACATGATGGGACTCTCAAGTTGTGTATAGATTATTGGTAGTTGAATCAGGGTCATGGTGAAGAATAAGTATCCTTTGCTTAGGATCGATGAGTTGTTTGATCAGTTGGGAGGTTCGTGGTATTTCTCAAAGATTAATTTGCGGTCGAGATACCATCAGCTCAAGATAAAGGAGGAAGATATTCCCAAGACAGGTTTCAAGACCTGGTATAGACACTTTGAGTTTCTGATGATGCCGTTTGGGTTGACAAACGCCCCGACAGTTTTCATGGATTTGATAAATAGGATATTCAGGCCTTATTTAGATCAGTTAGTGATCATGTTCATCGATGATATTCTAGTGTATTCTAAGACTTGGGAGGAGCATGAGCAGCATCTCAGGATCGTGCTTCAGACTCTACGGGAGCATCAATTGTATGCCAAAAAAGAAAAGTATGAGTTTTGATTAACAGAAGTTAAGTTTCGAGGTCATGTTATCTCCAAGCATGGTATTTCTGTGGATCCGTCCAAGATAGAAGCCATAGTGGAATGGGAACGACCAAGGAATGCTGTAGAAATCCACAATTTCTTAGGTCTTACTGGGTACTACAGAAAATTTATGAAGGATTTCTCGAAGATAATAGCTCCGTTGACAAGATTAATCAAGAAAAACTTTAGGTTTGAGTGGGATGAAGAATATGAGCTCGCTTTTCAAGAATTGAAGAATCAGTTGACTTCACCCTAGTATTGGTTATTCCCAACAGTGATGAGCCGTACGAGGTTTATACAGATGCTTCAGGATGTGGGCTTGGATGTGTATTGATGCAACATGGACGCGTGGTGGCATATGGATCGAGATAGCTAAGACCTCACGAGTGGAATTATCCTACTCACGATTTAGAACTCGTAGTGGTGATTCACGTGTTGAAGATCTAGAGGCGTTATTTGAACGAGGTGACATTTTAGGTTTTCTCCAATCATAAGAGCTTGAGGTATCTATTCACTTAGAGAGATCTCAACCTGAGGCAACGGAGATGGATGGAGTACATGGAGGATTATGATTTCACGTTGTAGTATTATCCCAGGAAAGCTAATGTAGTCGCGGATGCGGTTAGCAGGAAGTCGTCAGGAATTCTCGCTTGTTTGGCTCTTGAAGATTGGAAGAGAGATGTGATGATGAGTGAGTATAGGCTACAGTATTATGAAGACTATGATCGAGCTTCGGTGTATCATATGGAGACGACCCTGGCTCTTGTTTAGATGGTGAAATAGAATCAGTGGCAGGACCAGCATCTACGGGGAATCTGGACGCGGATTTGGGATGGAGAGCAATTTGAAGAATGGAGGATTCATGCAGATGGATCATTGTACTTCCAGGAGCATTTAACAGTTCCAGCAATCACAGAGGTGACAAAAGCCGTTATGGACAAAGCCCACAAGTCTCAGTGTGCCATTCATCCGGGGAGCATGAAGATGTATCGCGATTTGAGGAGGCAATATTGGTGGAGAGGCATGAAGAAGGACATCCAAAAATACATGGCCAAGTGTATGACGTGTCTTCAGGTAAAAGCCAAGCATCAAAAGCCTGCATGTTAGCTTCAGCCGGTTCCTATTCTAGAGTGGAAATGGGAGCATGTGACAATGGATTTTCTTACTAGTTTGCCAAAGAGAGAGCAAAGGCATGATGCGATTTTCTTACAATATTATGAAGACTATGATTTTCTTACAGTATTATGATGATTTTTTTACAGTATTATGATGATTTTCTTACAGTATTATGAAGACTATGATCGAGCTTTGGTGTATCATATGGAGATGACCCTGGATCTTGTTTAAATGGTGAAACAGAATCAGTGGCAAGACCAGCATCTATGGGGCATCTGGACGCAAATTCAGGATGGAGAGCAATTTGAAGAATGGGGGATTCATGCAGATGGATCGTTGTACTTTTGGGAGCATTTAGCAGTTTCAGCAATCACAAAGGTGACAAAAGCCATTATGGACGAAGCCCACAAGTCTCAGCTTGCCATTCATCTGGGGAGCACAAAGATGTATCATGATTTGAGGAGGCAATATTGGTGGATAGGTATGAAGAAGGACATCCGGGAATACGTGGCCAAGTGTACGATGTGTCTTCAAGTAAAAGCCGAGCATTGGAAGCCTACAGGTTAGCTTCAGCTACTACCTATTTTAGGGTGAAAATGGGAGCACGTGACGATGGATTTTTTTACCAGTTTGCAGAAGACGGAGCAAAGGCATGATGCGATTTGGGTTGTGGTCGACAAGTTAACGAAATCGGTGCATTTCATCCTGTTTAGGTTGACATGTTCGAGAAAGGTTCTTGGAGAATTGTACCTACAGAATATAGTGCGGTTGCATAGAGTTCCTCAACCATCACATTCGATAGAGACACTAGATTCAATGCTAAGTACAGGAGGAGCTTTCAAGAGGCTTTAGGTACGGATTTGAATTTCAGTATGGCATTTCATCCTTAGACCGATGGGCAATCCAAGAAAGTTATTCAGATTCTCGAGGACATGTTGCGTGCTTGTGCGTTAGACTTCAGCGGGAATTGGAAGAAATATTTGTATCTAACAGAGTTCGCGTACAACAACAGCTATCAAGCAAGCATTGTTACTCACCGATGTGTTAGGCAGAACCAGAAGATAGCATTATTCTTAGGCCAGATGAGATTCATGATAGCAACAAAAAAGTCACTGTGATTCGAGATCGATTGAGGGTAGCTCAGAGTCGACGGAAGAGTTATGTGAATAAAAGATGTCGACCTTTGGAATTTGCAATGGGAAATTTTGTTCTCTTGAAGGTATTGCCTCGTAAAAGAATTATGCGGTTCGAAGTAAGTGGTAAGCTTGCACCGAGGTACATTGGACCATTCGAGATTACTCAGCGTGTTGGTGTAGTTGCTTATCGGCTCAACCTTCCTCTTGAACTTTCCCATGTTCATGAAGTGCTCCACGTGTCGATGCTTAGGAAGTGCCCGCCTGAGCAGAGTAGGGTAGTTTCATTTCGCGATGTGCAGGTTTAGAAGATACGACGTACAAGGAAATGCCGATTCAGATTATCGATCGAAAAGTGATCAGCTTACATCGTCATGATATACCGTTAGTCAAGGTCGTGTGGCAGCATCACGGGGTTGATGAAGCCACCTAGGAATTAGAGTTGAGCATGCGGGAGTTGTATCCGCATCTGTTTCGTTTATGAACTAATATGTAAATTTCGAGGGCGAAATTTCTTTTAGGAATAGAGAGTTGTAATGCCTCGAAATTTATTAAGTGATAATAGGATGTAAAATGGTGGATTAGTGTGCTGTAATGATTAATTTAAACTTAATTTGATCATTTGGTAAAATTTTAAATTTAAAGATGTTTTTATTATTTTAATGATTTTTAATTATTTCTAATTGTTTTAAAATGTTGTTTTGAATTTTAAAATAAAACAATTTGTCAAATACCAAACATGTCCTATTTAAAAACGGTATGCTGCACATGGTTTTCTTGTAGCAAAACCGTCCCTCTTCCTCTATTTTTTTTGCCCTCTCCCTCTCTTCCTCTCATTCACTCTCTCTTAGCTCTCTCTCTCTCTCTCTCTCCCGTGCATCCCTCTCTCACCCTACCTCTTCCTCTCTCTCTCATTTTCTCTCAAAATCTTTGAGTTAAATCGAGCCCCAAGCTTCGGTTTAGTGGATTGGAGGCTTGGGAACATAATTGAACAACCGAAAATGCGATTTAAAGCTTCGATTCAAGGTTAGTTTTTGAATTTCAAAACTTTTTCAATTTTTCAATTTTTCTTGCATTTTGAAATTTAAGCTTATTTGAATATAGAAAACCTTTTATCTAAGTTAGAGAGATTTAGAGTAACTAGAATCTAATCTTTTTTTGAAGAAAAATGGATTTAAATCAAGATTTTTCAATTTTCTCAATTTTTCTCCATTTTCAGATTTTCTTGGATTTTGTGTCCAAATCTTGTTTAAATGAGTTTAAAAGTGTTCTATCTTGTTTTTCTATCATTTATGCTTGATTTCCATGCCTGAGAACTGAGAAAAACATGTCAAAATGAAGATTTAGACACGACATAATTCTAGAATTTTCCAGTTCGGCACGCTGGATTCATACGACCGGCAGGCCAAACCTAAAAAACGTTCAGCCAACCGGACCTGTTCTCTGGTAGGTCGGACTGTACAGTTTGGCCAGCCGAACTAGGGTGACCAACAGGCCGACCGAGCTTGATGAAATTTTGTGATTTTTTAATCATTTTCACTGTTTTGAACCCCGATTATAATTCCAACTTTATAAAATGATTTTATGAATACAAATGGCATACTTGGACACCATGAACTAGTTTAGCAACATAGAATATCTTAAACTAGATACTAATAGACCTAATTTCTATTTAAGGTCATTTGTGGTTCCGCGAAGCTAACGTATAGCAGACCGGGATTTTAGTGTGGGACACCGACATGAGTATTGAGGTAGAACTTCTACCCCTTTTCTTTGGTAACCCAGTTTCAAATAATTTAGCCTTAAAAAGAGTTTTTATCAAAATATTTTCAATGGTTGATTGAAAAAGGATATTTTATCGGTTATTTTTGTAAACCGTGGATTGAGGTGAATTTCACAATAAACCCCATAATGAATGTAAATGTAAATACCTGGTAAATGGGTTTTAAATAATTGATAGAAAGGAATACAAGGGCATGGTGCCATAACAGAGATCGGGTCGGGTAGCATGCGATCTTGGGGGCAGGTCCCGAAACCCAACTGGGCCACTGCGGTAGTGTTATATATATGGTTTGCCTAGGAAAAGGAAATGATGTTCTTTCTAGTCGACCAATAAGTTGTTTTGGGTAAGAATGATCTTGTTTAAACTTATTTATTCAAGTCTTCTTTTAAATAATTTCTTCAATAATGATATTTCCTTTTAAAATTTAATGTTTCTTAAAATATAGTCCTATTGAGCCTTTCGCTCACATTTTATTTGTTTCCAAACTTTCCCCCCTTCTAGGTGGTTTTCAGCATAGTTTTAGAGAGGATTCCATAGACAGAACTCAGGAACAGTAGAAAGACCTAGTACGTTGTTTAAATTATAATATTAAGGCATGTAACATTTAACTTTTTCTTTACTTGGACCATGGTTGTATTATTATATTGTCAGTACTATGTGTGTGCACAAGATGTGGGTCAGTGGGACCCATGCTTGCAACTTTTATTACTTTATTATTTTCTTAATGTTTACCTTAATGTTCTTATCTGTTTAATGATTATAAGTGATTTAAAAATTTCCATATTTTCATAATTAATTTAAAGACTTAAACTCATATTTTAATTAAATTTTCATTTAATTAACTTTAATAATCTGCCACGTCATCTCTCAGACTCCAGAGCATGACAGTTTGCTTCATCCATAGGATTTGTGCACAACAACTAGCCGCTGATATATATTCAGCTTCTACGGTTGATAGCACAACCAAGGCTTGTTTCTTGCTAAACCCTAATACTAATGCAAAGCCTAGAAAATGACAAGTTCCACTTGTGCTCTTTCTATCTATTATGCAACCGGCCCAATCGGCATTAGAGTAACTCATTAAATCAATATGTGTGCCTTTGAATAACATAGTCCTAAATTCTTAGTACCACTTAAATATCTAAAAATTTGCTTAATGGCACTAAGATGGGATTCCTTTGGATTTGATTGGAATCTAGCACGTAACCCTACACTAAACATGATATTGGGTCTACTAGCGGTTAAATAAAGTAAAGATCAATTATACATCTATATTTAGTGACGCCTACTGCCTTGCCATCTTCGACCTTATCTAATTTGATTGAAGAACTCATAGGAGTTGGCATTGGCTTTAGATCTTCTAATTCAAAGTGTTTGAGCAGATCCTTCACATACTTTGCTTGATTAATGAGCATGCCTTCTTTGAATTGCTTAATTTGAAGTCCAAGGAAGAAATTTAATTCTCACATCATGCTCATCTTGATTTCACTATGCATGCATTTTGAAAATTCTTCACACAAGACATGATTCGTAGCACCAAATATTATATCATCAACATATATTTAAACAATAATTAAGTCATCACCCTTAGTTTTGGTAAAAAAGAGTATTATTTGCTTTTTCAATACAAAAATCATTCTTGATAAAGAATTGGCCAAGTCTTTCATACCAAGCTCTAGGAGCTTGTTTTAAACCATACAAAGCCTTTTTCAATTTATAAACATGATTTCAATACTTGTGGTTTTCGAAACCGGGTGGTTGTGCTACATATACTTCTTTTAAGATGTATCCATTTAAGAATACACTTTTGACCTTTATTTGATAAGGGTGAATCCCTTATAGCATGCAAAAGCAAGTAATATTCTAATGGACTCTAGATGAGCAACCGGAGCAAATATTTCTTCAAAATCAATTCCTTCTTGCTGATTGAAACCTTGGTCCACTAGTCTAGCTTTGTTTCTCACAACAATACCTTGCTCATCCTTTTTATTTCTAAACACCCATTTTGTACCATTTATGGATTGAAAACTTGGCTTAGGAACAAGTTCCTAAACATCATATCTTTCAAATTGGTTTAGCTCTTTTTGCATTGCTAAAATCCAAAATTCATCATTTTCAGCATCTTTAAAACATTTCGGTTCAATTTGAGAAAGAAAAGCTAAGTTGTTGCAAATATTTCTAAATGATGATCTAGTTCTCACCCCATGAGTTGGACTATCATGGGCAATTATATCGGTACTAGAGTGATAAGGGTAATACCTCCAATCTTTAGGCAATGGTTGTGAGGTACTTTCAACTTTTGATGATTCGTCAAAGTGTTGATCATCATTTGGTGAATCTTGAAGAGTAATGGAGCCTTCTTGTGCATCTTTTTCATTGTTTTTGATCTATAGATTCTTCATTTGTTTTTGCAAACCTAAATCATCATCATCCTCTATTCTTTCCATGGAAATATTAGTCTCATCAAAAACAACATGCATAGATTCTTCCACAACAAGAGTTCTTTTATTAAAAACCCTATAAGCTTTGTTTGCGGTAGAATAACTAAGGAAAATTTCAACATCAGATTTTGAATCAAATTTTTCCAAATTATCTTTGGTGTCTAAAATAAAACATTTGCAACCAAAGACTTTAAAATAGTTGATATTGGGTTTCTATCTTTCCAAAGCTCATAAGGAGTTTTATTCATTTTCGGTCTAACTAGAACTCTATTGATCACATAGTAAGACGTGTTGACAGCTTTGGCCTAAAAGTATTTAGGTAAACTATTTTCATTAAGCATAGTCCTAGCCATCTCTTGCAAGACTCTATTCTTTCTTTCAACAACTCCATTTTGTTGTGGTGTTCTTGGTGTTGCAAAGTTATGTTCATAGTCTTTTTCATTGTAAAACAACTAAAGGCATCACTATCAAACTCGCCACCATGATCACTTCTAATAGAAGTAATCATGCAGTCTTGTTCATTTTGAACTCTTTTGCAAAAGTATAAAAACATTTTTAAAGTGTCATTTTTATTTGCTAAAAACAAAACCCAAATAAATCTTAAAAAATAATATACAATGACAAAGGCATAATGTTTACCACCTAGGCTTGTAGTCCTTAAGGAACCAAATAAATCCGTATGCAAAAGTTGCAACGGTCTAGAGGTTGAAATTTTGGAAATTGATTTGAAAGAGGTTTTAACTTATTTTTCGAATTGGCATGCGTCACATACTTTATCTTTTTCAAATTTAAGCATTGATAATCCTCTAATAAGATCATTTTTGGAAATTTTTGAAAATAAGTGCATGTTAGCATGACCAAGTCTTGTATGCCAAAGTCAAGTTTCATCATTAAAGCCGAAAAACATTGATTTTGATTTGAATATTTTTCAATATCATTTGTATAAACATTATCATGTCAATCAACAATGAACCACCTTCACTATTATAAACATTCTCAATTAAACACTTAGAAGACTCAAAAGTGACCTTATATCCTTTATCACACAATTGACTTATACTAAGCAAGTTATATTTTAAATTATCAACTACAAACACATTTTCAGTTAAAGCAGAACAGTTGTTACCGATATCACCTACACCAAAAATTCTTCCTTTAGCATTGTCTGCAAAAGTGACATATCCACCTTTCTTTTTGGTGAAGTTTGAGAATAACGATAGGTCTCCCATCATATGCTTTGAACATCCATTGTCTAGGAACCATTTTGCCTTCTCCTCCTTTGGTACCTACAAAATTAGTTCAATTCTTGATTTTAGGTACCCACATAACTTTGGGTCCATCAATGTTAGTTTTTGTACCACTTGGAAGTGTAGTTTTTTTACCTTTTGGAACCCACTTTTGCTTGATTCCAAAGCATGCATTTTTCTTAATCGTACAATAAAAGGATGTGTCTCCATCTAGATTACAATAAGTGCACACATATTTAGAATTAGTTGATGCTTTAACAAAACAATTTTTGAAATACTTTTGTCAATGTGTGGTTTATATCCTAAACCACCTTTATTAAAATCACATCTTTGTTTACCAAGCATCAATTTGAAATTTTTCTTACCCTTGGTGAATTTTAATACCGTTTTTGTTAAATCATCAACTTTTTTCTTCCAATGATGAATTTCAAGATTCAATGCATCATTTTTTTTCTCAACTTTCAATGTATCTATCTCTCCTAAAAGTATAGATATTTTCTTTTTAAGCAAGGAGTTTTTAAGAACTAATTTTTCATAATCATCATGCAATTCATCAAATGCTTTAGATAATTTTTTAGAGTCTATTTCATCATCATTATCGGAAGAAAAAGAACTACTTACTTCGTCATTGTTGTCAATTGCAGCGAAACACATGTTGGCATATTCTCTTGGACCTTCCTCATCCAAGACATCGGACTCTAGCTTGTCTCACGTAGCTTGGAGTGCTTTCTTTATATCCTTTTTACCTATTTTCTTTTTCAACGAACAATTCGGTCTAATATGACTGGGTTTCTTACAATTATAGCAAATAATATCATCTTTATTTGATTTCTCACTTTGATCATTTTTCTTTTTCATACCTTTGCTATGGTTGAATGTTGGATGTAAGTTTTTGTATTTCTTTGCTATCATCATCAATTCTTCGAAATCCTTTGGGTTGATGCTTTCTTCATCATCATCATTTTCATCATTAGGAATGGATGCCTTTAAGGCTATTTGCTTCTTTCTCTTATATTCTTCTTCTATTTGATTTTGGTTGCGAGTTATCTCATGAGTCATAAGAGAACCGATCAATTCTTCAAGTGGTCGAGTTGATAAGTCCTTTGTTCCTCTAGGGTTATTCTCTTGACATGCCAAGAAAAAGGTAGAGTTTGAACAAGCTTTCTCACTAATTCACTTGCAGTAATCATCCTACCAAGAGACTTAAGACTGGCAACAATATCTATAAATTTTGTATACATTTCGGTCAGAGTTTCATGTTCTTTCATTTTAAACATTTCATAGTCATGAAAAAGATAATTGATTTTAGTTTCTTTAACTTAATTTGTCCCTTCATGTACGACTTATAAAGTGTGCCAAATATTTTGTGAGGTAGTGCAAGAAGTAATTCTATTGAACTCGTTTCCATCTACTGTGTAATATATCATGTTTATAGCATTAGCATTCAAAGACAATTTTCTTTTATCCTCGTCACTATATTCTTTGGGTTCTTTAGCTACCAAAATTTTGTCTAATTCTTTCATAGGTTTGAAGGGTTCATTTTCAACGATGTCCCAAAGATCATAGTCAACGATTGCAAGTAAATTGACATCCTAGTTTTTCAATAGTTGTAATCGGTTCCATTAAAGAAAGGAGGTTTATTTATGGATTGATCTTTTGAGTTTTGAAAAGTTTGAGTAGCTATGCTCAAGATTGTAAAATCTTTTTGAAAAATCAAATCAAGCTTCTCGCTCTGATACTAATTGTTAGCCTAAGAATAGCTACCTAAGAGGGGGTGAATTGGGTTTTTGAAAACTTTTTACTATTATTGGAAAATTCTACGTAAAGTATGCTCAAGCAATAAACACACACTAAGATATTGAAATGAATAGACAAAAATTAAATTGTGTTTAAGTAAAAGAGTAGGGAGAAGAAATGCAAATACTATTTACAGTGATTCAGTAAATATGCCTACGTCCATTGTCGTCGAGCAAAAACCTTTACTCGACCCTTGCACTATAAGACCGTCCTTTTGGCATGATCATTCCTTTGTACAACTCCAGTGACTTGCTCTACTCGATGCTCACTACACCTTCTTACAATGTAACAATTTTAACTGAGACTGGCTAACCAGAAATCCCAAATTACAAGGCTAGGAAACCAAATAATGGAAGGTAGGATTTATATGAAGTTTGGTATACTCACAAACTAATCACTCCAAATGAAAAATAAATACAATGTAAGCTTAACTTTGGAGGTGTGAGTAATTCTCAAAGCAAATGTGAAACAAATTTAGCTGAAGAGAATGTGTATGAAATGAATGCTTGAGAAAAAAATGTAGGAATGATATCAAAACTTTCTTATGATTCTTTATTTTTGCACATTGAATGGAGGGGTATTTGTAGCCTCCAAATGCTTAACTTTAGTATAGAAACTTGAATTTTGATAAAAATGGCCATTGGAAGTGGAGTTCTAATGGATAGAAAACTAACCATTATAAACAGTTCGGTAGGCTGGACAATAGGTTCGGCAGGCCAAAGTTTGAAAATTCAAATCAAGACTCCAAATGGTCATCTGATTAGTAGGCCAATTAGTAGTTCAGCAGGCCAAACATCCAACCACCAGCAGGCCAAAGACCACGTTTAGTAGGTCGTTAGAAGCTCTACAAAATGGGGCTTATCAACCCTCATATTGGTAGGTCGATGCAGGGCAATCGGCAACCCGATCCTAAGCCATTAGTAGGCCGACAAAAAATGGTTGGCAGGCTGATCTGTGTTGCCTAAAATTGTCCAAAAAAGTTCTAAAAAGCTATTTTTGCAAAAACCTGTTCAAGTACCTAAAGTGCAGTTTCAACACCTTTTTACACTGTAGAACATTTAAAATATTTTGAACTCATATATAAAAAGATTTAAAAAGTTTATAAACGCATTGTGTGTGTGAGTGAATTTAAACTTTCATCTGATCATATTTTTTAATTAAGAGTCACTCCCAAATATTTGGGCTTAAAACTAAAAAAGTTTTGAAATCTTCAAGTCCATGTGAGTTTCTTCCTTGTTGCATTCTTTCTTGAAGCTTCTTGAATATTCTTCACTTGATTTTGATTGATATTTAAGCTTTGCAACACTCAAGAATTTTATTAGTTCAAAATACATATTTGCACAAATTAACAAAAACTGTATTTGTTATTATCAAAACTAATTTAAAATTGCCTTATAAAACCTTGGAGCCAACAAATAGTCATGCGATTGGCAGATTGGTTGGTAGTTCGGTAGGCCGAACATCAAGCCACTGGCAGGCCGAAGACTAGATTTGGCAGGCCATTAGAAACTCTGCAAAATGGGGCTTATAAACCCTCAGATCGGTAGGCCGATGTAGGGTAATCGGCAGGCCAATTGTAAATGGTTGACAGGCCGATCTGTGTTGCCCAAAATTGCTCGAGAAAATGTTCTAAAAAGTTTTTTTTTTTTGCAAAAACTTGTTCAAGTACCTAAAATGCAGTTTCAACACCTTTTTACGTAGTAGAACATTTAAGATATTTTGAACACATGCAAATAATTAAAAAGTTTATGAATGCATTGTGTGTGTGAGTGTGAATTTGAACTTTCATTTGATCATATTTTTTAATTAAGAATCACTCACGAATATTTGAACTTAAAATTGATAAATCTTGAAATCTTTAGGTCCATGTGAGTTTCTTCCTTGTTGCATCCTTTCTTGTAGCTTCTTGAATATTCTTCATTTGATTTTCCTTAATACTTAAGCTTTATAACACTAAAGAGTATCATTAGCTCAAAATACATATTTGTACATATTAACAAAAATTGTATTTGTTATTATCAAAACTAATTTAAAATTGCTTTATGAAACCTTGGAGCTAACAAAATCTTTCTTTCTTTTTAACTTCACCATATTGTTGTCTTACTTTAAATATATATGTATATATATATATATGTGTGTGTGTGTGTGTGTGTTTCTATCATTATCGGTGTTCTCTCTTTTTCTTTCTTTTTTTTTTTTTTTGCTATTTTATCTTTTTTATCATTTTTTTCCTTTTCTTTCTTTTTTCTTTCTTTCTTTATCTTCTTTTTTTCTTTTTTCTTTTTTAACTTCTTAGTGTTTTAGTATAATCTCCACTTGCATTTTTTTAGACTCTATTTTGTCTACCATTATCTTATATTTGGTACTTGAGTTTTATTTTCTTTTTTGTCAATTTACGTTTTTCTTTCTCTTTCTTTTTTTTTTCGTTGTTTTACTCCTCTCTCTCTCTCTCTCTCTCTCTCTCTCTCTCTCTCTCTCTCTCTCTCTCTCTCTCTCTCTCTGTCTCTCTCTCTGTCTCTCTCTCTCTCTCTCTCTCTCTCTCTCTCTCTCTCTCTCTCTCTCTCTCTCTCTCTCTCTCTCTCTCTCTCTCTCTCTCTCTCTCTCTCTCTTTTGCTTCTATTTGTCCACCTAGTCTTGTCCCAATGTTTTTCCTATCTTTTCTCTTTTGGTTGATCTTTTAATTTCTTTTTCATTTTAGCTTTATTAAGCTATTTCATGTTTTGATATCAACTTTCTTACTAGAATAATCTTTTTGCTTGTGATCAATTTTGAATTATATTGTGACTAAACAGAATCTAACATAATAATAGTACATGGGTTTTGAAAAGATAAAATGATCAAAACACAAGTTTTGAACACTAAAACTATAAAAAAAAGATACACATTTGAAATGAAAAATAAATAAATTGTAAAACTTACTCATTATTCTTGTGTAATTTGTTCTTTTTGAATTATTTATTTATTTTTTATTCATAATTTATATTATAACAAATTCAATTACAACTTAATACTTGATGCACGGACCGAAACCGGTTATGGTGAAATTTGATACGACCATCAAATTGTCATATCCACATGAGAGATATGGATCATTCACTATTTCAACCCAAAGTATCCATGGATACTTGAACGGCTAATTGTTTCTGGGGTAGACCTCTTAGGCCATTAATCCTTTCATATATTTTTTATCCACTTAAAAAAAAAAAAGAGAATGGAGAAATAGGATATTTTTAAACATTTTGGAATAAGTAGCAGGTTTGAAAAATATTTGTAGAAAATAAGAGTAAAAAAATTCACCGGCAAAAATTGTTTTTACTTATAGTAAATTACCAAGTGAATTTTCTGTTTTTCGCTATTTACTACAAATATTTTCAAAACCTGTTATTTACTTCAGTAAATCTTGAAAAAGTGTTAATTTACTACAATTTTCCTCTTAGAAATCAAACAATAGTAAGAAAAAATTACACAATTAATTAAAATCTAATTTCTTTTTATAAATGTCACTTATGTGTCCCTTTTTTTTGAATTATATGTATTGAAAATCAAAAAATACCTTCTAAGTAGATTTTATCGCGTAATTAGTTTTTGTAACAATTTTTCTTATTTTTCTCAAGTATGTATGTGCGTATGGTTTAAATTTTTATCAATTCGTCCAGTTTAAACTCACATAGGTATCATTTTCCAATCAAACGCGTTGGTTTATATAGATTGTTGCTAGTAAATTAATTATGTTATTAGTATTTTAATGACATATAATTGTTAGTTGTAAATGTACCTTTTTTATAATGATATATTCATTATTGTAATGATGCTTTGTCATTACATTTTTTCCTCAATAGACAAATTGATTAATATATATTGTTGCCAATGTATTAATTATGTGTTAGTATTTTAATGACATTTCATTATTATTCATAAATATGTTGCTAGTATACTAATGAAAATATTGATGCATTTTTTTCTTATTGATTTATATATATTGTTGTTAGTATATTAACTATGTTGTTAGTATTTTAATGAGAAAATTTGTTGGGCGCTTAGAAGGTGTAATTCGAATATGAAACGAGAGATTCTCTTAATCGTGATTTTGAATAACAATTTCATATCAAGAAACAAACACTATGTACCTATTATCATTAAACTTCTATATATTATAAATTTAAAGGGAAATTGTCCAAAACATTTTTTGTGTTTTGTCTAAATACCACTTCTGCTATCTTATTATTAAAATGACCAAAACATATCATGTATTTACAAAATCATACTCAAAATGTCCCTAAAGCAATTAATTTTTTGGAAATTTCGAGATCAACTTTTCCGATATGTATTAAATGTTATTTTAAATATTATTTGACTTAGAAATTAAAGAAAATTTAATTTAAAATGTTTAAATAAATATTTCAATTAAATAAATACTTCAATTTCTTTGAGAGTTTTTACCTTTTTAAGATTATTTTATTTAGTACTTTGGTTTAATAATGTTTCAAATTGTACTTAGTAAATATTAAAAAATGTAATTTTGGTTTTTTAGAAAGTTTAATCTCTTCAGGTAATCTGTGCATGACTTTTAAAAACAAAGAATGTATTGGGTATTTTCATTATAAGAAGGACAAAAGTACATTGTATTTTAGTAAAACACATGAGATGTTTTTTTAAAAAAATAAAATAAATATTATCTTAAGTTTATCAATGTCTTCGTACATATACATGAGACATGTAAAAACATATTTATATATTAAAGTCAAGTTTTAACTCTACAAATAAAATTAGGGTTACATGTTGTATTAACCCTAATAGTAATTCTTTTATCAGAAAATAGAACCAAAAAAACAATCAAAGCAATGTTTGATTCATTAGAAAAACAGGCCGACATCGCTGCGGCACTGCGTTATGGAAAGGAGTGATTTGTTTTCTAGTCAGCCAGGTGCTATTAATTTTTGTCCAACACACAATCAATACTCCTGTTTTCTTTTTCTTTTTCTTCTCCCCATTCAAAGTTGGTGGATTAAATTTCTATTGGGTAGGACGGTGGAAGATTTCATGTGCGTTCATTAATTACGTCGCCTAGTTTAAAGTGAAGCTGACATTTCAATATATGTTGCATAGACACACAGACTGCGTTGAAGCGACTTTGACTGCCGAAAGGGCAGGATCTTTGTATTTTCCCATCCAAATCCACATGTTTTTTTTTTGCTAAGAAATGGTATGCAAATTTAATGAATTCAAAAATTTGATTTGCAATTCCAACAACCATGTCATTTAAGCGGGTATTCTTTAAAAAAAAAATTAAAATTAAAATTAAAACCAGTGGTTGCTCCTGAATCCATTTCCGTGGTGGTTTTTGACCTCTAAATTCATGAATTTGACTTCATATATACTTCTAAGTATAATAGTAGTTGTATGGCCTAAAATGATTTTTAAAAGATTTGTAGTATTAAAAACTTTATCGTATTTATAAAGAGACAAGTTTTTAAAAGATTAAAAATTTTTGGTTTAAAGTGGAAAGGAATTTTTCAAAACAAAACTTAAAAAAAAAAATATATTTTTAATAATCTTAAAATAAGATTTTAAAATATTAAATTAAAACGGTAAAATTTTAAGAATCCCTTGTATGTTTCGTAACTGATATGAAATTTTAATTCTAACTAATTATTTAAAGCATTTGATTTACTATATCTTCTTCTGTTAATTACATGCACAATTACATTACTATAAGTTAACCTAAAGCAACAATGCACTAAGGGTTTTAATATAAAAAAAAAAAAAACAAAGTAATCATCTCTCACTAATGATTTGGTAACAAATCAAAACTAATATGTTTAAATGAAATAAATTTTTGAGTTAATTTCATCAAGACCTCGTCTTATAAAATATTTAAAATCGACAACATAGAAAGTCATATTGCAGTAAAAGACATTTCATAAAATTTAGCATTATTTTATTATTATTAATATTAATCATCCAACACAATTAAAGTACATAAATAAAACATGACTGAATTGTGTAAAAATAGATAGCATAACAATACTAACAATAATTACTAAAAACTTGAAAATATAATATATTCCATAAAAATATAAGCATTGTAGTACAAATATAGAGTTAAAAACCATACCAGAGTATTATATATACAAGATCATCTATCTGTCTCACCAGACTTTTTACATTAATTTAGACATTATTTTATTATTTTTAGTGGGATCAGAGGAGCACCCTAACAGTATCTCCTCCCAAAAGGAGGTACTGCTGAGCGTTGAAGAAAAAGACAAAGAAATGAGAGAAGGGCCATAATGGGTGTAGATGATGGGGGGAGCCCCTTTTATAATGAATAAAATTCACTTTATTCTATTCATCTAATTTTTATCATTTATTTTTAAAATGTTTTTTTCTTTTTTTTCTTTTCACCATGAAAAGAATCAACTTTCAAAGTTGATTATAAAAAAATTCCTTTCTTTTCCCGTGCTAATACGCATTCAACACTATGTAAATCTGGATTTATGATCTAGTACTTCTCGGCTAAAGAACGGACATGTGAAGACCATAAAATGTGTTGACGGAGACTAGGATAACAGACCAAGTCGAGCCAACGTAGAGAAAAGTAAACAACTTCCTCTCAACTAATGGATCGGCCAAAACGCGCTAAATCGACAACTACGGAGGCAAGCGCATGTACAATGTGCTGCATGGAATCTAGTGATTGATCAGGGATAAGGGGATAGCTGGCCAAAGGTGGATGGCCAGGATTGAGTTGGCGGCTTTATCTAATTGTCCAAACTTTGCCACATGTCAATTCTTTTGGTTTTTAATTTCTTGTGCATTTGAGGTTCGTTTTTACCCCTTTTTGAGTCGTTTTGCTCTATTTTTCTTCTAATTTTAAATCTAAAATTAACAAACACTAAAATCAATTATTTTACAAAAAATATATAAAATTATTTTAAAATTATTTATTCTAGAATTAAACACACAAAACATACTAAAAATAAATAAAAATTTCTAAAATTAACAAACCTTAACAGACATATTATTTAAGACTTAATTATTTTTTAAAATTACTAAAAATATTATAAAACATATTTACAAACTTAAAATTTATTTACAAACATTTTTAAACTCAAAATAAAATTACCACATATTATTTTTACGATTTTAATTATTTACAAACTAAACACTTATCTAACATACTGAAACGACTCTAAAAATTACTAAAAATATTATCAAACATAAAAACACACTAAAAATACATTTTTAAACATATTTACATACTAAGACACAAAAATAGTTATTAACATTTAAGGATTTAACAAGAAATAAAAGTATAAATAAATAATTTTATCATTAGAAAATGTACACTTTTATAGTTTCATCACACCCTCAACCAGCTTATTGCTAGTTCCTAGCAACTAAAGTAATAGAATTTTGAAATAATTTACAAAATATTCACACAATGCAAACCAGTTAACTATAGTTTTACTCATCTAACTAAATAAAGTAACAAAACAAAAATCTTATTTGAGTACTTTATATGCTAATTAACAAAATGTATGCAAGCTAGACTTAGTGCAAAAAGGAATCATACATAATTATGAAGTTTCATTAAAAACTAAAAATAAAATTGTTATGTTATTTTGATTCAAATCACTCCTACAGGCAACAACATTTTAAATTTATTGATTAGAACAATTTCGAACAAAAATATAGAACAAAAATATATACAAAAATAAAACAAACTTTACAATTGTGAATTGTAAAATGTCTGATTCTTTTAACCTTTCTCCCTAGCCCATTTAGCAAGCTTTGGGTCAATAACTCCCAGACTAATTGGTCCAAGATGCTGGGTGTTGAAGCACCCTATAAAACTTACTTACTTGAGTTAAAGAAGCTATGAAACCAAACTTAATCAACTTTATTCATTAACTTACAACTTTACACACTATATTTATATACAGCTTCTTTTTGTTCCTTTTTATTTTTTAATTAATTAGTTAATTAATTTTGAAAATGTTACTGCATTTAATTGTTCATCTTCACAAAATAACAAAACTCAAATATTCATAGCTTTGACTTTGCACCACAATGAAGCAATATAGTGCATGTGTAAAAAGAATAGCTTATAAACACTTTGAAAAATAAACACATAAAAATGTTAAATTAAACTGAAGTTTTAAGAGTCCATAAAATTAGATAATTTAAAAAATAGAAAAATGATATTACATTGATATGAAATTTAGAAATCAACAAAAAACAATAATAACGCATTAATTACTAAGAAACTAATATTTACAAAATATTTTTTTAATTTTTTTTGCAATGGCTTACATAAAAACTTATAAAATAACATAGAAAAAACGAAAAATACACAGAAATCTAGAGCAAAAATAAAAAAAAATTTGGCACAATTTCACGCAGCATTGAAGCACAACCCTCTTCCCCAACCTAAATTGTCTGTTATCCCTAATGTATAAAAAGAATAGTGAGAGCAACAAAAATATTACCTAAATCAACACAGCTGCAAAGATGATCTGTAATAAATTTAACAACCCAAAAAACTGAAACAAACAGACAACAACATGTTACAAAAGGGCCTTTTAAAGTTGGATTCCTAAGACCTTATTTTTTTTTTTGAAAAGTAAAATTACTTTTTTTTTAAATTCTTCAAAACGTATTTCAAGAGACCGCAAGAACAAAATACTTACTAATCACAATGACTATATCCTCTATAATCTCAACCATTTTAAATGAATTATTAAGTAATTTAATTTCAAAGATTGCTTTCCTTTTTAAGGAAAATTTAAAATGTAAAATCAAAACACACATTTTTATTGAAAATTTATTTGAAAATCCAAACAAATTGCATTTACAAAATCAAACTCATTAGAATGCGTCTCCAGAGAAAATTGAAAACAATTTAACTTCGTAACTTAGCCATTCAAAACAAATTTAATTTTTAGCTTTCATTTTAATTTTTCAAAATAAATTTCAACATTTTTTATTCTTTTGAAAAGAAAATCAAAACAACACACAAAAATATATTACAAAAGAGAAAAAGTGAAGATATTATCTTAAAAGTATTTTCCCATCATTTGATGCACTAAATCTAATAAATCTTTCTTTCAACTCTGCTCCTAGTAGACAGTCATCAAATAGTGACTTCTTCTTGTAGTATGTATTGAAAGACATCACATAGGAGGCTTGTGTGATCATGCCCTCAAGATTGACAAAATATGAAACATTTAAACTTGTGAAACTTAGACTCATTTTATGTTCTTGGTAAGTCTATAGAAATGATGCTAGAGGTGGTAGAGGAAGGGGTGGCCATATAGGATCTTAGTAAAAATAGTCTTTGGTGAACTCTTGTGACAATTGAAGCTAAGAACCTATGACTAAAAGTGATGATTGTTTCTCTTCTACAGCTAAGTCTTCTTTTTCTTCCTCATATTCCCCTCTTAACGTTTGTTCCTTAAAAATGGTGGGTTCTAAATGTTCTTATTCTATGGTTAGGTCAACTTTTTCTTCCTCACCTAAAGAATTTTCTTCAAACAACTCAAAAGTCTGCTCAATTGGCTCAACAGGTTCTTCTAAGTGACAACTTTGTATTAAGGTATCTTTGACATAGATAGTTTCATTTTGTCCTACTTTGACACTAATTGATACAAAGAAGTGGGTCATTCACTTATTGCTATGCTTTTGTTTTGTATTGTTTGCTAGCTAGAAGTGCAGATTTTTCTTACTAAAAAATAATGATTTGGTACATGGGAAATAAAATCTTTGTTGCCATTTTCAAACTGTGTTTTATACCCCGGCCCCCTCTTTTTCTTTGTCCTTAAATAAAAATAAAAATAAAAATAAAAATAAAAATAAAAAACCCAATCGATTAATGAACAAGTCGGACAATCTGATTTTCATTCTTCCCACAAGTCAGACGCCTAAGAAATGCAGGCCATTGGCAACTGTCAAATAATCAGATTTTAAGTCAGGTTATTTGCTTGCTATCATTATGTGCTTTGGAGTGACAAGCGGTAGAGATTTTTAGCTTGCTTATACTTTTCCCCTGTAATTTAATATTCTGATTTCCCATGTTTGTGTTTGTAAAGAGTACAATTTCGATAGGTTACTAAGTCCTTATTGACAAATAAAATGTTTACTATTGCAGTGGATAGTTTATTTGAAATCCACTCTGCTCCTTTCTCTTCTGCTTTCCCCATCCTTGACCTTCAAAAGTAATCCCGATCTCGACCTTGGCATTCCTGTTATCTTTGAAGTCCCAAACAATGACTTTGCTGATTTTTTATTTTTTTTATTTTTTCGCACTCCTGTTATTCTTGATGGCTCGGAGTTTCTTACTTTTTGTTGTTTTGTTTGCTCTTTAATTACTTTATTTATAGAAATTAGTTAATGTTGATGGAGCTACAAATTTTACATCACCTTGTTACTCGATTAACTTAAGCTTTATCTTATTCAAATAATTTGTTAGAAGCACAGATTGCACCAGCCAATGCTCTTAGTTTAGGTCTTGCTAATGAATCTTACTGATCTAGTATGTATTTTTCATTCGAGTGTTAAAATGTTAATGACTGCATTGGATTATTTATTTGAAATCCACTATTTCCTCTCTTAGACTTTCTCTATCCTCAAGATCAATTGAGAGTCCACAAATAGTATCTTGTTTGACATACATGTTATCTTTGAGGCCCTAAATGTTGGTTTTCCTTTTGCCCACTCGTTATTGTTGATAGCTCAAAGTTTCCTTATTTGTCGTTGCTATGTTTGCTCTTTAATTTATTTTCTTTATAGAAATTAATCAATGTTGAAAGAGCTGTAACTTTTACGCCGCGCTGTTGCTCAATTAACTTAAGCTTTATCTTGTCCTAATAATTTGTTAGAAGGATGGATTGCACCAGCCAATGCTCTTAGTTTAGGTCTTACTAATGAATCTGACTAAGCTGTTATCTATTTTCATTTGAGTATACAAAACCTTTGCCCACCTTTAATTTAACTAGTTCAATTACTTGTACTTTGTAATCTACTAGTGGCGATATAGGTATGTTATGCTAAATGATACATCTCCTCCAAAACATCACATTTGGAGTCGAATTCGAATGTTCAGATTTGGAATGTAAAGAAACAGAAAATAGGTTGTTTTTTGACGGCTGCTATAAAGAGCTCTTTTTCCGTAAGCTTGAAGCCATTACTATTATTGTTTCCGTTCCCGTATACCTTTTTTTGAAACTAATATGCGATACGATCTGATACTATTTTCCCTTTGTAATGCTTCCCTTGTGTTCACTATTATTATATCATTTACATTCTTTCCCCTGTCAGATTGGATTTATTTATGGGTACAAGTATGAAAATTTTCTCCTTATGGTGCTTTATTTATGCGTACATAATTAAATGGCAAAGGTGCATATCAAATTATGAAGTTTTCGTGCATTGCTTGGAAGGTATAAATAGGATATTTCTGCCTAAACATTTTTTGTTTCCTAACTTTGATGTCAAGCTTCTGTAGTTTCCTTGTGTGTTGGTGTCAAGAATTCTATCTTGTTTTGTAACAATGATATAGACACAATGCACGTGTATTCGGCATAGTGCAGTTCAACATTTTTTTTCCTCCCTCTTTCTCCAAAATAATGCAGTTAAAATTTTGTTCAGCACAATCATCTCGTTGAATCCAAACGTTCTCCAACGTCTATGTTGATACTTTTCGGTCGTGCGTTAAAATAGAAGCTTCGAGAGATTTACCTTTTTGATCAATCTGGAGTGATTTCAATGCCTTTTTTTTTTTTTTTGCATGATGAAAACTGTGTTAACGTGGCTGAAATGCTGAAATTTGCTAGTTCTTATCTCTGAGAATTCCAGTACAAAGGCGATCGGTCCATAGAGATTCTGTAGTGTGTATTTCTGACGGAGGTTATCAAAACTTGGTATTGATGCTAATGTCAAATCCACTCCTCATGTAGACTTTGGAAGTGTTATACCAGACGAAGAAGAAGTATATTATAGTTTGCTGAGATGTCAGGAAAGTTCATTTAATGAACTTCAATTTGGAATTGGGTAAGCTTTAAAGCAATTAGAGATCAGGGCCACTACATTGCTCTTCTGTGTGTTTATTCCGGTTGGTTTCATTCAGAATGATTCAACCAATGCTGTAAACGTATATTTATTGCATTTTATTCAAAACAACGAGGGAAAAAAAGAACCATAAAGTAATCGAATTGTCATATTAATGGAGAATCAGTTATCTAGAACTCTGTTAGATGATGGTAATATTTGAGAGAAGTAAAGAGTCGTCTCGCTCTACTGTGATCTGGGGTGATACATGTGCTCGAAAACTTTAATGTAGGAAAATCTGTCTTGCTCTCTCTTTCTCTCTCTCTTCATAAGATTGGTTTAAAGTCTAGGGAAGGGGAGATATTAGAGTGTCTGTTTTAGGACAATTATTATTTAAACTTGTTCAAGGGAATGAACGTTGGAATTTGGATTGAGTTTTTAACATTTAAACAAACATGTATGCATATAAGCGACAAATTCTAGTCTTTTCTAAATATAGAATACTGATATAATATTTTGCGTTCTCATCTGATTAAGCTAGTAAGTGAATTTTGTCTTTTCCTAAAATTAGGTTTTTTTGGACCTCTTTGACTTTTGCTAGGGTTTTCTTTTCTCTTCTTTTGGGTGCGCCGTTTCTATGTAGAGTCGAGGGGCTAGAGTCTAGCACCGGCCTTTGGTTGGTCTTCAGACTCCCGACCCCGTTGGAGGTTTATAGACCGGTGTGACTTCATTGTTCTCCAGCGATTTCGCAAGTGGCAATGGGTGATGGGGCATGCGCTTGGGCCTAGGATCTTGGTTTCAAGCATGAGGAGGGTGGCCATTTTAGGCTATTTGTGTAGGCCAGCGACTAAGGCCATTGCGGCGAGGGCCAGATCTAGTTGGGGGAGGGGGCGGGAAGGCCTTTGTTCTACTGGCGGGAGGCTAGTGGGGGCTCAATGGGCTCCGTTTCTAGGAGTGTTGGGCCTCTAGTGGATGGCGGTCACGTGGCGCCTCCTTTGGGTAGCGGCAGCAAGTAGCAGTGTTTGGTCTTGTCATGCAGGCGGCTGGATTTCTCCTTGTTGTCTACAAGTTCTTAGTTTTTGCTGTGGTGGTTTTCCTCCTATCTTGGAGGCATCATCGAGTCATCAACGGAAAATATATTGTTGTGTTTTGGTTTGTAATCCTCTGTTTTAAGTTTTGTTGTTGTCAAATAACAACGTTGATGTTTCTACCGAGTGTGTTTCTGTTTTGTTTTTCTGTTGTAATAACGAATGTGGTTTTCCTACCTACCAGTATAGGGTTAGACTTTGATGCCTTTAGTCTCTCGATCTTGTCCAATTGGAGTTATCTACCGCCTGTAGCGGGATGTGTGAAAGAGCCTTGTCTGTGCTCAATTATTGGTGTGCCTTTTACTTTTTCATATTTTGGAACTCAGTACACATTTTGCCCCTTAAGCGTTTTCAATCGAATTTGCTGATGGATCTAGTTTGTTTTTGGCGTCAAGTCACTTATTGCATTATGGTTTGTTGTGTCTAAATTAGTGTTTGTACAATTCTAATTTGGAATACAATTTCCATTTTCAAAAAAAAAAAAAAGGCCAGTAAGTTTGTTTATTTTGTATTAACTAAATCTGTGTCCATCTTAGTTTGTTTCCTCATCCAACTATACTAGCATAAGTTTGTTAATTTTCTTCCTCTTCTTTTTTCTTTTTTTTAGGGGGGAAAAGAATATGTTTGTTAATTTTCACCTGTATTCATTAGGCACAACTGCTCAATTAATTCACAATTAGCCAATAATAAGTAACTTGCATATATATGCATTTAACGAAATGCGTTATTGAATTTCGAGCATATGGAAAGCATATCTTATGAGCATGAGTACTCAGTACTGTGCAGTCGGGCTTATTTTAATCTTGGACTGGCACGAGTACGACACGAAGCTTTGATGGGCTAGGCAGGGCATAATACATAACACATTTGGGCCAATTATAGGTCAAACTAACACAACACAACACGATTAACATCTCTAACTAGTAACACAATGTTGAATAGGATTGTTTGATTTTATTTTGAATTAGATTACAAAATACAAAGCGTTTTCTTGAGTATTATATAACTAAGTGAAAAGGTTATATAACATTTTTGGATTTGCGCCTTCTTAATTTCTAATATCAAGAGTTAAAAGTTTAAGAAATTATAGGATAAATTTGGGGACTAAATTGCTATAAAAAAGGAGTGAAAATCCATGACCAAACTAAGAAAACTTTTAGAAGAACGGGTGCTAAAGGGTTACAATTAAAGTCTTCAAGTTCGAAATTTTCCAAATAGAAATTGGAATAAATTGCTATTATTTTCTATATTTAAAGACTGAATTTATCAAGAAATTTTTACATAAAAGTGCCAAACCTTGTGAAGTTTTGCGAAGTACGGAATGCTAAAACTTCGAACATTATGTAAGTGCATCATTGGATTAAACTTATTTAAAAAAAAAAAGTTATAAAAATATGATTTTACTTCTAAGCAACAAGGAAACATATATATGCTAGAATATGTTCCACTTAAATATTTTTTATACTAAACAAAAGTCTATAAAAATAGTAAATTAGAAAAGGAAATTAAATTTTTAAAATTAATTTGCATTCACGTGCTAAAAAAATTGTACAAATTGCCATTATTCACGTATTTCAAACTCGTGTTCATAAAAGTTGCTTTAAAGGAGAGAGATAAAAAAAATTAAGGCCTGTTTGGTTCGAGTATTTGAATAGAGTATTTGAATAAAGATTTAAATTTTTATGAGAGAAAATACTGTAGCAAAATGATTCGAACCGTGATTCGAGCATCGAAACAAATAGGCCCTTAAACATCAAGAAAATATCAAAATAAAAGTAGCTTTAAAGGGGAAGAGAGGGAATTAAACAACAAGAAAATATTAGAGCTTCTTTTTTTAAAAAAAAAAAAAAGGAGAAAATATTTAGATCCTAACGTGTTTTTTTTTTTTTTTTTTGTTTTTTTCTACTAAGTAGATCTTAACGTAATTGATGGAACTTATACACTGACATGAAATCTGTAACATCATCGATATTACTACTCTTTTTGCTGGAATCTCATTGTTTTTAGGAAAGAAATTCTCAAGAAAATCTATTTCTTTAATCTTATTACATTTGTTGGTGTATTTTGTTGATCATCTAATTATTAAAAATGTAGTACACAACAGAATTTTTAAATTTTTATATCAGAGTATTTTTCAAAACATAAATTTGACATGCTATATGTATAAATTAACCTGATCTTACTAACCTTGTAAATGCTTAAAAGCTTCAACAATCAGTGAAGAGAAGTAATGTTCCAAAAGAGCCTCAACCAACTGATCTTCTTTGCTATTCTCTATCCACGATCGGAGTGAGTGTGGGCTCATATGTACAACTCTTCCACTAGACAACTTTCCTTCCAACCAATTGAGAGAGCCCCAAAGCTAGTGTTTATAATTTGTAAACAAGAGCTCTCAGGGAGTTTTCAGAATCTCACTAGCAGAGTTTCACTCTTAATCTTTCAATTGATCTAAATAATAATAAGACTCGCTCCCATGTTATAGATGTTGGGCTCAAGAGTCAGTCCTTATCAGATAAGGCCTCAAAAATTCGAATTAGAATCAAATTTGGATCAATATCTGATGAAATGCACCTGAAAACGTGTGATCTTTTTATCGCGCGGTCGACATACTGATTTGTTTAATCGGCATGCCAAACTTGCCCCATCGATAGGCCAAACCTGAGGATCGGTATGCTAAACTTGCGATAAAAATCTCAGCGAATCTTTTATTCTCCACTCGAGATTCTATAGGATAAAGTCTCAGTTTTAATTCAAATAACCTAATAAAAAAGTTATCTAATTAAAACAACTTTATCTTGATAATCTCTAGGAAAATAAATAAATTTATGATAATTCTATAAGTTTATCTTGATTTAATTTATTCAAAATTAAATCAACTAATAAACAAACAAGAATTATTCGATCCCAATAATTCAACAAGTTTATCTTGAATTAATTTTGTCACAAAATTAATTCAACCGATAAATAGACATGAATTATTTGATTCTTTCAAGATTTAGCCAATTTGATAAATCTGAAATAAGTCACCAATTATTGAAAAAACACGTCGTATCGTTATAGGATTTTTGTGAGCTAGCAAAGGGGACCAAATGGACCTATATAGTTCAAGCTCTTGATAATTATGAAACCCTATATCCTAGATATACATTTAATAATTATCAACTATGGCGCTACTCCACTAAAAGCTTAGAGATGCACTCTCAAACTATATAGAATTACGAAGCCCGTATAGCTAAGTCTCCATGACATATCATAATGTATCGTATCCCCATAGGATTATCCATAATCAGCTTAAGGATAAGTTCTGTCTTACCTTTTCGATTATTTTTATCTCACGTTCCATTATCTAACCATCGGAAAACTTACCATCTAAAGACAGTATACCATTTGGTTACACCTATGTATCCAAATGGTTGAGCGCTTCAGTTTTTCAATTACAAGATAATGCATATAAGATGATATCATTACTCCTAAAGAGAAGCTATGGATTCCATATCTATGAATAACAAGTCACGCTATCAAGAGTCATGCCTTCAAGGTACCGACATGCGTACCACTTTTAAAATGTAGATGTCACCTTTTGGCACATTAAAAGATATAAGTCAAGATAACGGCTCACTATTCATCTCAAGATTAAGATACAATACAAATGATTCTCTAAAGTGAATCGATTTGCCGAGACAGAATTATTAATACAAATCAATTCACTTTATATCCCAATCCAACACATCGTCACCTATAAAAATATGCCAATGTTTTTATTCACGGGGTCTACTTCTGATGGTCGAGACAAATCATCTCCCATTAAGGATATAGACAACATAGCAATCTTTGCATGAATAAAGCATCCAACTTTATTCTCTCGATTGCGGATCTTACAATTTAGATCATCACCTTAAGAATCACGTCTTTTGCATAATCTGTCTATCATATGCCCAATTCTTAAAGGTTTAGAACAATAGTCTCAGACTTTTATTTGCTTAACATATATTCAACAAATATTAACGTAAAGAGAACAAGATTTGGTATATAAATAATAAATAAATTTTTTATTGATAAAAATATCTTAAAAAATATATTACATTTTTACTACTTAGGACATACACGTCTAACACTAATATTTTATTTTTATAATATATAACATATTGTTGAATATTCGCATCAAGGAAAGCATGTCAACAAACCGGTAACTGCATTAAAAGGATATTATAATACATATATATATATATATATATATATATATGTCATCCCTTAGAATGTATGACAAGCACGCCTATTGCTTTCGCATCACAAATGTCCTTAACTATGTACAATGTGCCACTATAGAATTGTGTGGTTACAATGACTAGGAGATGATTTTATTTGGAGAAGAAGACCCTATATATATTATTATCATTATATATATACATAGATATACAACACCCGCTTACTCTCGGAAGTCTTTTTTGATAAAAAGAAAATTAAAATCAATAAGCCAAAAGCAATCGTCAATTAAAAAAGAAAAAACATTGCAAATATTGCAAGCGAATGGACATTAATTTCCTTCATTTAATCTTATTAAATATAGGTTGGTATTAATATATAGCAACAATATAGAGAAATCATGAGAAAATATTTTTTCTTTTTTTCTTTCTTTCTTTTGGGTGTGTGACTCTTAGGATTCTTCTTTATAATAATAATTACAAAAAATTAATTACAGAATGAACAATAATGAATTGATCTCTCACAAGTCTCTCTCAAATGATCAACGATATCTCTCTTCTTTATGAATATATAATACCCAAATGTTTACAATTCTCAATGTGTACTCTCTCAACATGTTCCTTTTTATAGATAGACAAGACAATAAATTAAAAAGAAATTATAAAATACTTGGGAAATCGGTTCTCCGTTTTGAGCCTCAAAAACCTATGTTCTCATTCAATGCTCTTGTATGCATGCATTTCTCTACTCGCAGCACATATTAAACATGTACCCTTTAATACGATCTATAACCCCCTCATTAAACCCCAACCACACATCTTTCTCTCTCTCATGCAAAACCACAGACAGCCCTCTTCCTCTTGCCACGTGAATTTATCCTTCTTAATTTATTTGATTTTTTTTTTTCATGTATAAAATTTCCTTGCTATAATCATCCTAGGTCTAGGGAATAGAATAATATTATTATTATTTTTTGCACACAGAAGAAAAAAAAATGCATATTCTAGTTTTTGTGTGGTCTGGCCATACATTAGAAACGCCTAATTTTTCTGCCTCTATATATCCCAGTCCCAACACACACCTTTCTCACCCTTCACCAAATACCAAAACACGAAAACCCCCACAAACCTTCTCTCTCTCTCTCTCTCTCTCTAGAAAAGCATGGAGACGAGCACTCTTGTCACCAAAGACACAAGCTGGTGGGTGTTTACCTTACCGGCTTTCCTCGGCACCAAGACCCTTCTTGACGGCTGCGTTTTGCTTTCTCTTATCCTGGCTTTATTGTCGTTTGGGCTTCTCACGTGGGCCTTCGCGTCTGGCGGCGTTGCATGGAAGGACGGGAGGAACCGGAGGGGCCCAACTGCCATCCGTGGGCCCCGAGGGCTTCCCGTCTTAGGAAGCCTCTTCACTCTAAGCCGCGGCTTGGCACACCGGGCCTTGGCTTCCTTGGCTTGGAGCCGAGCCGAGACACAGCTCATGGCTCTCAGCCTGGGCTCGACGCCCCTCGTCGTGGCCTCCGATCCCCACACCGCCAGAGAAATCCTGACCTCCCCGCACTTCGCGGACCGGCCGTTGAAGCAGTCAGCTAAGAGCCTGATGTTCGGCCGAGCCATCGGCTTTGCGCCGAACGGGACATACTGGCGGCTCCTGAGGAGAATAGCCTCTTCGCACCTTTTCTCTCCACGGCGCATTTTAGCCCACGAAAGCGGCCGCCAGGAAGAATGCGCCGCCATGCTGCGCAACATAGCGACGGAGCAGAAACGACAAGGATTTGTTTCCCTTAGAGACCACCTCCAAGCGGCGTCGCTCAACAACATCATGGTGAGCGTGTTCGGCAAACGATACGACCCCGCGCACGATAGCGGAGAGCTTGAGGAGCTTAAAGACATGGTTAGGGAAGGGTTCGAGCTCTTAGGAGCTTTCAACTGGTCTGATTATCTTCCATGGCTGAGTTACTTCTACGACCCGTTTCGTATAAACGAGCGATGCGCGAAACTCGTTCCCCGAGTCAGGAAACTCGTTCTTGGCATCATTGAACACCACCGACTCGGTAATAATAATAATAAGTCTGATTGTACGAATAAGGACAATATTATTCGTGATCATGGCGATTTCGTTGATGTTTTGCTCTCTTTGGATGGCGACGAGAAGCTTCAAGACGATGACATGATCGCTGTTTTATGGGTACGTAATTAAACCTTTTTTTTTTTTTTAAGTATTCATTTTTATATTTGTTCATTCAAAAACGACCGAGTTTTGACTCACGGAGTTGACTCGTCCAGGAGATGATTTTCAGAGGCACTGATACGACAGCTCTGTTGACGGAGTGGGTGATGGCCGAGCTGGTCCTGAATCCGGAGAAGCAAGGGAAGCTCAGGAACGAGATATCGTCCGCCGTGGGTGACGGAAGAGTCGTGACCGACACTGAGCTGGCGAGCCTGCCTTACCTGCATGCGGTGGTCAAGGAGACCCTGAGGGTCCACCCGCCTGGCCCACTCCTCTCTTGGGCCCGCCTCTCCACGTCCGATGTCCAGCTCAGCAATGGAATGGTCATCCCGGCGCACACCACCGCCATGGTCAACATGTGGGCCATAACCCACGACCCTAGCGTTTGGGCCGACCCAAACGTTTTCAGTCCCGAGAGGTTTCTGGCAGCTGACGTGGACGTCCGAGGGTCCGACCTCCGGCTCGCTCCGTTCGGGGCAGGCCGGCGAGTTTGCCCCGGGAAGAACCTGGGGATCGTGACGGTCACGCGCTGGGTGGCTGAGCTTGTGAGGAATTTCGAATGGACCGAAGACCCGACCCGACCCATGGATCTAAGCGAGGTTCTGAAGCTGTCTTGTGAAATGAAGCATTCTCTCAGTGCCGTGGTTGTGCAAGTTAGGGAATTCTAGTTCGGTTTTTTAAAATTATAATTAGGGTTAACTTGGACTAATTATTATAATTGGTATCATGTGGTGCTTAATTATTGTTGTGGGATATGTTTTGTTTAGGAGATTGATATGGAAGCTGTATATTTATTATTATACTTTTTCTTATTTTTGTTTGTTTCAAGTTTAAGTTAGGCATGGATAGCATGGTTGTTAGTTTGAGAGAGTCTCCAGTTTTGGAAACGGTTTTTAGTTTGGAGAAACTCTTGTTGCGTTTTGTGAATCGTGTGATAATAGTAATATTGTTTGCATGTAATGTTTGATATCTATCTATATGCCTAATATTATTATTATTATTTTATGTATTTCATTTGCTGTTACTTTCTGCTGATATGATAATGGCACGTTCATCTTTCTTTCTTTCACTTCATGGGCGAAGCGGACAAGGGTTCAAAATGAAGATGAATTCCAAGTCAGAACTGAATTTTGAACATCATATTTGTAAAAAAAACTCTAGGATAGTTCACACCTTGAAATGGTATGTATAAATGAGGAGATTTATTTCTATACAGCCTAATTTAACTCAAAAAAATGTCATCCTGAATTCGGTATTCCTTAAAATGGTTGCAATTTGGGTTGTGTTTGTATCAATTCAAACTTCGTGTCGGGTGAGTTAAAGAGTCAGCGCGTGTCATCTGATTTGCAAAAAGTTTATTATGCTTTGTATTGTCTTAATTAATTTAAACAATATAAGTGTTATTTTAGTTTTTGAATGCATTTAGTTATATTTTATATTGTTAATTGAGTTTAATGTAATGTTAAATTGATGTATTAATAGTAAATTTGGTATTAAAGTGTAAAAAAATTCTTTAATGTAATATTATTTTTAATGCAAATATATTATATGTTAAATTTTATGACAACTATATCAGTAAATGTAGCATATAATAATTTTGACATTAGATTTTTATTAGTTGATAGATTGATTTTTTTATTTTAATAACGACAATATTTTTATTTTTTAATTATTTTAATATTAAAATTTATTTTTATAATTTTTAAAATTTAATAATTATGATAAAAGATAAATATAATACTTTAAATAATATTTTTTATTAAAGTATAAAATAAAATTATATCAAATATGTTATTTTTATATTTTTGATAGTTAATATAATATTGGCATTGTTTATTTTTGTTATTTTGTAATTATTTAAAGTAAACTCGCCAAAATTATTGCAAATCGTATGGATCCGTTACTAGCTCATTAATTACTGTGATGACATCGTTATTCATCTCAATCATGACTGCATCCAACCGTAACGGTAAAAAAGTTGTTATAGTTGCTGTAAACTTGCTGTGCAATTTGGAGTTATGTTGTGAAGACAACAATGATAAAATATAGCGTGAAGACAATAATAAACTTGCTTTGCAATTTGATAAATTTTGACGGTTGTTTTATCAGTTTAACAAATTTTACTTGAAACAAAAAACAGTTATTATAAGAATGCGTTTACTATGTTAATTGTTACTTTACATTTTTGTTCAAGGAAAGAGAATCTTGGGCGTAACTGAATTTTGCGAACGCAGTTATGTCACATTTCACTCGCCACAAGTATATCTGTTTTTCATGTCGTTACGTTTGGTTGCTCATGTATCCGTAAAGATATAGCAATTTTATTTTTCTTCGTAGGTTATAACCTCGTTACTTATAACATAATGAGATTTAGTTCAAAAAGTACTCTATATATTAGATTGAAAATTACAGTTCTGCAAGTAGCTATAACGCTACAAAATTAACTAAGTGATATTAGAGTGTAAGATGGTGAATTAGTGTGCCATAATGAATGTTTTAAACTTAATTTGATTATTTTGTGAAATTTCTAAAGTAATGATATTTTTTATTATTTTAATGATTTTTAATTACTATTAATTACTTTCAATTGTTATTTTGAATTTTGAAACAAAATTATTTATCAAATACCGAATATATCCCATTTGAAATCGGTGTGCTGCTTCACATGGTTTTCGTGCAACAAACTGCTTCTCCCTCCCTCATTTATTCATCTCTCCCTTTCCCTCTCTTCCACTCTCCCTCACTCACTCAGCTCTCTCTCTCTCTCCATCTCGCTCGTCTCTCTCTCATTCTCTCTCTGCTTCTCTTTCTCTCTCATTTCCTCTCAATTTTTTTGAATAAAAAACAAGCCCAAGCTTCGGTTTTCAGTTGATTGGAAGCTCAAGAATGCGTTTAGATAATTACAACTTTGAATCAAAGCTTAAATCTGAGGTTAGTTTTAAATTTCAAAACTTTTTTAAATTTATCTAATTTTTTAGCATTTTAAAATTTTAGCTTTCCTAAGTTTAGAAAACCCTTGATCTAAGTTAGAGAAACTTAAAACAACTAGAATATAAGCTTTGTTTGAAGAAAAAACAGATTTAAATCGAGATTTTTTATTTTTCTCTAGTTTTGGAATTTTTCAAAATCATTGTGTAAATCTTGTTTAATTTAGCTCAAAAGTGTTTTACGATGTTTTTCTATCACCTATGATTGTTTTCTATGCCTAAGGAATGAGAAAAACAGCTTAGAATGAGCATTTGAGCTCGGGGAGGCCGAGAACCCGTGCTTGAAAAATTCTAGAATTTTTCAATTCGGCAGGCTGAACTTCGTGTTCAGCAGGCTTGATTCATGGGTTTGGCAGGCCGGATTCATACGTTCGGCAAGCCAAACCTAGAAAAGTTCAGCCGACCGGACCTGGTTATCCGGTAAGCTGAACTGCACAGTTCGGCTGGCCAAACCAGGGTGACCGGCAGGCCAACTAGGCATGGTGAAATTTTGTTATTTTTCATCCGCTTTTACTGTTTTGAACCCCGATTGAAATTTTAACTTTATAAAATGATTTTATAAATAGAAATGGCACACTAGGACACCATGAAATAGTTTAGCAACATGAGACATCTTACGTTAGATACTAATAGACTTAGCTATTATATATTTAAGGTTGTTTGTGGATCCATGGAGCTAACGTATAGCGGACAGGGATTACGGTGTGGGACATCGGCACAAGTATTAAGGTAGGACTTATACCACTCTTCTTTGGTAACCTAGTTTCAAATGATTTTGGCCTTAAAAAGGATTTTTATCAAAATGTTTTCAATGATTGATTAAAAAAGGATTTTTATTTGATTGTTTTTGCAAACAGTAGTTTGAGGTGATTTTTATAATAAACCTCATAATAAATGTAAATGAAAATATTTGATAAAAAAGGATTTTAATAATTATAGGAAATATATAGAAGGGCATGATGCCATATCAGAGATCGGGTCGTGTAGCGTGCGATCTTGGGGGCAGGTCCTGAAACCCAGCTGGGCCACTACGGTGGTGTTACATATATAGTTTGTCCAAGAAAAGAAAATGATATTCTTTCTGGTCGACCAATAAACAGTTTTGATAAGACTAATTTTATTGAATTTTATTTATTCATTTACTCAAGCCTATTTTCTAAATAATTTATTGAATAATGAAATTTTCCTTTTAAAATTAAGCGTTTCTAAAATATAGTCCTACTGAGCCTTCCGCTCACATTTTATTTGTTTTAAAATCTTTCCCCCTTGCTGGAATACAGCTTAGGATCGAAGCAGAGTTCGTTGACCGGACCTGCGAGCAGTAGAAGAGCCAAGTAGGTTATTTAGTTTATAAATTCAAGGCATGTATTACTTTAACTTTCTCTCTTCATTTTTGACTGTGGTTGCAATTTAATATTGTCGATACTATGTGTGTGCACAAGATGTGGGTCAATGAGACTCATCTCACATTTCTTATACTTTCTTTATTTATTATTTTTGTTATCATATTCCTATTATTTATCTTATTATTCTTATTTATTAAATGATTACAAATATTTGTTTACAAAAGGTTTTTAATTTATCACATTTTTGTAATTAAATTAATTTCTTTGACTTGTGTTTAATTAAAATTTTCACTTAAATAACCTAATGAACCTACCACATCACCTCCTGTATTGTGGGGCGTGACATAATGGTATCAGAGCCCAATGTTATGAACCTTGGAAATTGTGCACACATATATATGACAATGAAATACCACTGACAGTCTAAATTTTGTTTTCAGAAGTGAGAGAATGACACCTAGACGTCGTTCTACTGCGGACGTAGAGTTTGGAAATGATGAGGGCATGATGAGGGCCATGTTTGCAGCATTCCGACAGATGGCAGCTAGGGCAAGACCGGAGGATTCCAGGGCTAGTTGTCGGCATGCGTACTTTAAGAAGTTTCGACGTGCGTCTGTTCCAACCTTCGACGAATATGGGGACCCACAAGTGACAAAATATTGGCTAGACTCGATCGTGAAACACTTGAATACTCTTGGTGTACCAGCTGAGGATCGTGTGGAGTTTACTGCATATAAGTTCGAAGGTGGTGCCAATACTTGGTGGAAGCAAGCTAAACGCTTAGAGAACAATGGGAACATCAGTTGGGATAGGTTCGAGGAGCTATTCTATGATCGATACTTTCTGTAAGGATATAGAGACCAGAAGGCGATTGAATTCTATAGATTGCAATAGGGAGACATGTCAGTTTGAGAGTATGGGGCAAGGTTTAATGAGCTAGCCAGGTTTGCTCCATCTACAGTGGCATCAGAGCGTGAGAAGTGTATTAAGTTTCAAGAAGGGCTTAAAGCTTCTATCCGATGATAGGTCGTTGCCTTACGACTCAGGAATTTTGGTGAGCCTATGTCGTTGGCAATATCTATGGAAAACGACTATGCACAGTATTGTGAGAATCGAGCCAAGACGTTAGGAGGACCATAGAGGAGCGGCAAGAGGAGCACTAGTAGTCGACCAACTCTGGGAAAGAACAAACAAGGTAGCAAGAACAGTGATAGCAGTAGTTCATCTAGCAGTGGGCACAACAACCCCTATAGCTTTCACTGCCATTATTGCTAGCAGCTAGGACATATCAAGAAGAATTGCCCAATCATAAGTGCTTGCCTAGGACTTCAGGCCAGAGAAAGAGCCAGTCATCAACCTCAACCTCAGACATTACCTCTGTCTCAGTAATACCCTCAGCTCCAGTTCCATCAGTTCTCTCCCCAGCAACCATCATATCTAGCATAAGAACATCAGCTGCAAAATTTCTAGTGCAGTGTCCCTCAATATCAAGCACCGAGTACAGCCAGCGTGCAGTCACTACCATCGCAGCCATATCAGCCAACTAACTTAAGATCTAGTAATGCTGGTAGAGGAAAAGGGAAAGCTCCAGTGCAGGTTCATACCATGATGACAGGGAGTTCGGATGCCCAATCTAGTAATGTGGTTGTCGACGGTACGATTCTAGTTTCTCAGTCCCTAGCTCATGTTTTATTCGATATTGGTGCCACTTATTCTCTCATTTCAAGTTCTTTTGTACATGTCTTGGGGTTAGAGATAGAAAAGTTTAATGAACCCCTAATTATAACTTCACCCTTGGGGCGGGTGTGTGTGAATTGCATATGTAAAGCTTGTAAAATAAAGATTGGGGATGAGATTTTGAAGAGTGATTTGATTGTAATCCCTATGAGTTCATATAATGTAATCCTAGGGATGGACTGGCTATCTAGGTATAATGTAGTTGTAGATTGTCAGCTTAAGAGAGTGACCCTAGTGTTTGATAGGGGGACGATGATCACTTACAAGGGTGATAGTGATTGACTAATGAGTGAACGACTCGTGAAGACATGTCTTGGAGGGCGGAAAAACCTAGCTTGCTATGCCTTCCTCATGAACCTAGAAGGAGAGCCCATTGCCTCGAGAAGAAACGCAGAATCCTAGTGGTGGACGAATTTGAAGATGTTTTTCCCGATGAGTTGCCAAGATTACCACCACATTGGGAGATCGAATTTGGTATTGAGTTGCTTCCAGGAACAGCACCAATTTCTATAGCACCTTATCGGATGGCGCCGACAGAAATAAAAGAATTAAGAAAGCAACTTTAGGAGCTTGTTGATAAGGGATACATCTAGAATAGTACATCACCGTGGGGAACACCGGTTTTGTTTGCTAAGAAACATGATGGAACTCTCAAGCTGTGTATAGATTATAGGTAGCTAAATCAGGTCACGGTGAAGAATAAGTATCCTTTGCCCATGATCGATGAACTGTTTGATTAGTTAGGAGGTTCACATATTTCTCAAAGATAGATTTACGGTCGGGATACATCAACTCAGGATTAAGGAAGAGGACATCCCTAAAACAACTTTCAGGACCTAGTACGGACACTTTGAGTTTCTAGTGATGCCGTTTGGGTTGACAAACGCTTTGGCAGCTTTCATGGACTTAATGAACAGGATATTTAGGCCCTATCTGGATCAGTTCATAATTGTGTTCATCGACGACATCTTGGTCTATTCTAAGACTCGGGAGGAGCATGAGCCGCATCTTAGGATCATGCTTCAGACCTTGCAAAAACACCCGTTGTACGCCAAGAAAGAAAAGTGTGAGTTTTGGTTAACAGAAGTTAAGTTTCTGGGTCATGTCATCTTTGAGCATGGTATCTCGATGGATCCTTCTAAGGTAGAAGCCATAGCGAAATGGAAACGACCGAGGAATGTAGCAAAAATTCGTAGTTTCTTGGGACTTGCAGGATACTATAGGAAATTTGTGAAGGTCTTCTCGAAGATAGCAGCACCGCTGACAAGACTTATTAAGAAGAACATTAGATTCAAGTAGGATGAAGAATGTGAGCTCACTTTTTAAGAATTGAAGAGTTGGTTGACCTCAGCCCCAGTATTGATTATCCCCAATAGTGATGAGCCGTATGAGGTATACACAGATGCTTCATGACGCAGACTCGAGTGCATGTTGATGCAACAGGGACGCGTGATGGCATAAGAATCGAGACAGCTGCGACCTTATGAGCGAAACTACCTTACTCATGACTTGGAGCTCATAGCGGTAATTTACACGCTAAAGATCTGGAGATGTTATCTGTGTGGGGAAACATTTCAAGTTTTCTCTGACCACAAGAGTTTGAGGTATTTGTTCACTCAAAGGGATCTAAACCTGAGGCAGCAAAGGTGGATGGAATACATAGAAGACTATGACTTCACGCTATAGTACCATCCTGGGAAGGCTAATGTGGTCGTGGATGTGCTTAGCAGGAAGTCTTCAAGGATTCTTGCTTGTTTGGCTCTCGGGATTTGAAAATAGATGCGATAGTGAGCGAGTACGGGCTACAGTATTATGAAGATTATGACTGAGTTTCAATGTATCATATGGAGGCGACCCCAACACTCATCCAAATGGTGAAACAGAATCAGTGGTGAGACCAACATCTGTAGGGAATTTGGACGCAGATTCAAAACGGAGAGCAATTTAAAGAATAGAGGATTCATGCGGATGGTTTGTTGTACTTCAGGGAGTGCCTAGCAGTTCCAGCAATCATAGAAGTGACAAAGGCCGTAATGGACGAAGCCCATAAGTCTCAGTTTGCCATCTATCTGGGAAGCACCGAGATGTACCATGATCTAAAGAGGCAATATTGGTGGAGAGGTATGAAGAAAGATGTTCAAGAATACGTAGCCAAGTGTGCAACTTGTATTCAGGTGAAAGCCGATCATCAGAAGCCAGCAGGTCAACTTCAGCCACTTCCTATTCTAGGGTGGAAATGGGAGTACGTGACTATAGATTTTCTTATTGGATTGTTGAGGACGGAGCAAAGGCACGATGCAATTTGGGTCGTGGTCGACAGGTTAACAAAATCGATGCATTTCATCCCGTTCAGGTCGATATGTTTAGGAAAGGTTTTCAGGGAATTGTACCTCCAGAATATAATAAGATTGCATGGGGTTCCCTTGTCCATCACATCTGATAGAGACACCAGGTTCAATGCCAAGTATTGGAGAAGCTTTTAGGAGGCTTTAGGTACAGATTTAAATTTTAACACGGCGTTTCATCCTTAAACCGATGGGCAATCTGAACAGGTTATTCAGATTTTCGAGGACATGTTGCGTGCAAATACGTTAGACTTTGGCGATAAGTAGAAGAAATATTTGCATATGACAAAGTTTGCTTACAATAACAGCTATCAATCGAGCATTGGCATCAAAGCGCTGTATGGACGACCGTATCGGTCACCGATATGTTGGGCTGAGCCAGAAGACAGAATTATTCTTGGGCCAGATCAGATTCGCGATAGCAATGAGAAAGTCATCGTAATTCGAGACCAATTGAAGGCAGCTTAGAGTCGACAGAAGAGTTATGCGGATAGAAGACGTCGACCCTTGGAATTCAAGGTAGGAGACTTTGTTCTCTTAAAGGTATCGCCTCGCAAGGGCATCACACGATTTGGAGTTAGTGGTAAGCTTGCACTAAGGTATGTTGGACTGTTCGAAATTACTCAGCGTGTCGGTGTTGTTGCTTATCAACTCTATCAGTCTCCTGAACTTTCTCATGTTCATGATGTATTCCACATGTTGATGTTAGGAAGTGTCCGCCTGAGCAGAACAAGATAGTTTCATTTCACGATGTGTAGATTTAGGAAGACACGACGTATGAGGAAGTGCCAATCCAGATTATCGATCGAAAAGTGATCAGCTTACGTCGCCGTAATATACCATTAGTAAAGGTCATGTTGCAGCATCACAGAGTTGATGAAGCCACTTGGGAATTAGAATCGAGCATGCGGGAGTTGTATCCACATTTATTTTGTTTCTAAACCAATTTGTAAATTTTGAGGGCGAAATTTCTTTTAGGGATGGAGAGTTGTAACGCCCCAAAATTAACTAAGTGATATTAGAGTGTAAGATGGTGAATTAGTATACGATAATGAATGTTTTAAACTTAATTTGATCATTTTGTGAAATTTCAAAATTAATGTTTTTTTGATTGTTTTAATGATTTTTAATTACTCTTAATTATTTTCAATTGTTATTTTGAATTTTGAAACAAAATAATTTGTCAAATATCGAATATGTCCCATTTGAAATCGGTGTGCTGCTACACACGATTTTTGCGTAGCAAACTGCTTTTCCCTCCCTTATTTATTCATCTTTCCCTTTCCCTCTCTTCCACTCTCCCTCACTCACTCAGCTCTCTCTCTCTCTCTCTCCCTCTCGCTCGTCTCTCTCTCTCCTTCTCTCTCTACTTCTCTTTGTCTCTCATTTCCTCAATAATTTTTTGAATAAAAAACAAGCCCAAGCTTCAGTTTTTAGTAGATTGGAAGCTCGGGAATGCGTTTAGACGATTACAACTTCAAATCAAAGCTTAAAACTAAGGTTAGTTTTAAATTTCAAAACTTATCTCAATTTTTCTAATTTCTTAGCTTTTTGAAATTTAAGCTTTCCTAAGTTTAGAAAACCCTTGATCTAAGTTAAAGAAACTTAAAACAACTAGAATATAAGCTTTGCTTGAAGAAAAATATATTCGAATCGAGATTTTCTATTTTTCTCTATTTTTCTCCATTTTCAGAATTTTTCAAAATCATTGTGCAAATCTTGTTTAATTTAGCTCAAAAGCATTTTATGATATTTTTCTATCACCTATGATTGTTTTCCATGCCTGAGGATTGAGAAAAACAGGTTGGAATGAGGATTTGGGCTCAAGGAGGTCGAGAACCCGTGCTTGAAAAATTCTAGAATTTTTCAGTTCAGTAGAACGAACTTCGTGTTCGGCAAGCCAGATTCATGGGTTAAGTAGGCCAGATTCATACATTTGGCAGGCCAAACTTGGAAAAGTTCAACCACCGAACCCGATTTTTCGGTAGGCCGAACCAGGGGGACCGGCATACCGACTGGGCATGGTGAAATTTTTTATTTTTCATCCGTTTTTACTGTTTTGAACCCCGATTGAAATTGTAACTTTATAAAATGATTTTCTAAATAGAAATGCACACTAGGACACCATTAAATAGTTTAGCAATGCAGGACATCTTACGCTAGCTACTAATAGACTTAGCTATTGTACATTTAAGGTTATTCGTGGATCTGTGGAGCTAAAGTATAGCGGACCAGGATTACGGTGTGAGACATCGGCACAAGTATTGAGGTAGGACTTCTATCCCTCTTCTTTGGTAACCTAGTTTCAAATGATTTTGGTCTTAAAAAGGATTTTTATCAAAATGTTTTCAATGATTGATTGAAAAAGGATTTTTATTTGATTGTCTTTGCAAACAGTAGTTTGAGGTGATTTTCATAATAAACCTCATAATAAATGTAAATGAAAATATTTGGTAAAAAGGGATTTTAATAATTATAGAAACTATATAGAAGGGCATGATGCCATATTAAAGATCGGGTCATGTAGAGTGCGACTTTGGAGACAGGTCCCGAAACTCAGTTAGACCACTACGGTGGTGTTACATATATGGTTTGCCTAGGAAAAGAAAATGATATTCTTTCCAGTCGACCAATAGACAATTTTGGTAAGACTAATTTTATTGAATTTTATTTATTCATTTACTCAAGTCTATTTTCTAAATAATTTCTTGAATAATGAAAATTTTCTTTTAAATTAAGAGTTTTTAAAATATAGTTCTTCTGAGCCTTCCACTCACGTTTTATTTGTTTTAAAATCTTTCCCCCTAGGTGGAATACAGCTTGGGTTCAGCGAAGAGTCTGTTGACCAAACCTGCAAACAGTAGAAGAGCCAAGTAGGTTATTTAGTCTATAAATTCAAGGCATGTATTACTTTAACTTTCTCTCTTCATTTTAGACTGTGGTTGTAATTTAATATTGTCGATACTATGTGTGTGCACAAGATGTGGGTCAGTGGAACCCATCTCGCATTTCTTAAACTTTCTTTATTTATTATTTTTGTTATCATATTCCTATTGTTTATCTTATTATTCTTATTTATTAAATGATTACAAATATTTGTTTAAAAAGAGTTTTTAATTTATCACATTTTTGTAATTAAATTAATTTCTTTAACTTGTGTTTAATTAAAATTTTCACTTAAATAACCTAATTAAACCGCCACGTCACCTCCCGTAGTGTAGGGGGTGACAGTAGTGGAGTTATAACCTTATATAAATGAAAATGATTGTTCATATGAAAAACATATATGTGTTTCTGGCCAACATTGCATATAAAATAACTAATTTATGGACTAGAAAGAATAACTCATAAAAAAAACTAATTTCTATTGGAAAACACAATTTTATTTGGACAATCTTATTCTCCCTATCGCTATCCCTGTCAGTGAAAAGACCATCCCCCATCTAAAATTAAGATAGGTAAGTGCATGGTTAATGGTTTAATATTTTATGTGACATATAGCTAGGAGAATTGTAGGATACGGAAAAAAAAAGGGTAGCTTATTGATTGGAGAATTTTAAACCATAAAATTACATCAAAATCATATAAGATTAAACAAGTAGTTCGAACGAAACTAAGTGAAATTCGGGCAATTAAATTCTTTTCTTATCACCAGCCTTTCATATAGCTTCGTCATTCTTTAACGTTCTCAGCTGCACCTTGTTGTAGGGCTGTCTCGTATATTGTCGGTCGTGAAATATTCATGGTACATCTCTCGACCATTTGCCATATGCTCATTAATACAAATACACATGTAGGTAGGGCTTTCTTACGGTCCTTAGGAGGTTTCTCTAACGTAACATGAAGCAAAAAAAAAACATAACTTGATCATTTTTGAAAGTAACGTCAATTTTGAATTGATGCAAGACCAAGAAATTAATCATTCAAAACTGTTATTGGCATAGAATTAAGAAATTCACTCATTCAAAGATTGTTACCACTTTCCAATGTTAATGTTCCATGAAATGATTATCATGTTATGTTTTCTTTCTTCTATAGTGAAGGTAGAAAAACCTTATATGATATACACACGTCTCTATAAGGTACCGCCGCTCTAAATTTTTGCTATAACCATATAAGAATTAAAAATTTAACATAATGTATATTTCTTATGTAAGAATATCTTTTGAAAAGAGACAGTTTCAAATTTCATATTTCATGAATACCTTTGTTATTGTATTATAACTCATGTGACTGCATCTTTTAATCTTGGATTCAATTCTGAACACTCGAGCAGTCCAGCCTTTATTATTGATATATTAAGCCCTCAAACTCAGTTCTTATTATTGTGTGATGCCTTGGGTCCTCTAGCATTGCTCCTTTATAGTTATTTTTTAAAGGGTGAGTATAAACGTCATTCATCATGAATATCTCAATTTGTCGACAGACAGTAGCAAATTAAGACGCGTGTCGTATTCTCCAGCTCGAGAAGAAGATGAGTATGAAGGCGCTGAGTAGGTCAAGGCCTTAATTGGTCAAATACTGGAAGTCCAAGCACGTGATATTCAAGTGCTACATTACACAAACACTCGTTGTGGACCTCAGGTGTGCATGCCAGAGCCAGAAGGTGCTTTGTCCCCCAAGGCCAGTTGGTTAAATTTATAAAATAAAAACCAAACTGATTAAAAATATTTGCACAACTGTGTCTACAGATGAACCCTTATGTTTGTCCCATCCGTTCGAATTGATTCTGTTATGATATCTTTTCGTATAATAGAATTTGAATCATTTTAGTACGTTTTTTGAATCGATTTTGTTATAATATTTAAACCGTTTCGACCAGTTAACACTAGTAGTCCAATTGTAACATCTTCTAGATAAGCCCTTCGCTTTAAACATCACGTTGGTCAAAGTTGGTAGTAATACCTTGATAAATAAGAAAGAATATATTATACACATAGTGCCAAAACGACAGTCACAGACGTCACTGTCTTTACCAGTGTAGGATTCACATGACTCTTCACTGTATGATAGCTCATACAATCAATGATTCAGATACGATTTGTCTCTTCGGTAGTAAAAGTTAGGAGGTTGACTAACCCCAAGCCAAATTCACAGTAAACCCTAATCCAATTGCAATTGCGCGCATATGCCACACTGACTTCAAAGATATATATCATCTTAGCTAGGTTTGGCAAGAGAGAAAAAAGATTCTTTCTTGATGAAAAGAGGCAAAAGATTCTTAAAGTTTAAGTCATGACGTCTTGTACAAACACCCTTCTTCGCCAATTGAACAATATTGAAGCTACTTCCAATATAAATATCTTGTTCTTTTGATAATCATAATATTAATGGTAACACAAAATCATGTGGTTTAAAATACCACACCTAACTGCTTAAACGGCCTAAAAATAAAAATTATTTTTAGTTTAACCGCTGGTTGGAGAAAACACTACTCAAATAGCCTGCAAACGCTCCTATTGGAGAGGGCTTTTGTGTGAGTTTGTGGATTTAATTTCACTTTTAACTTTTGAATCTTATTTAAAAAATGACACATACTAAAACATTTTTTTTTTTTTTATGTGTCGATGTGGATAAGTCCTCGATTGGTCACTCTTTTTGTATGAAACTTGAAACCGGATAATGATAACTAAAATTACTTTCTTTTCTTTGTTTTCAAAGTACGGTGATATAAGTTGATGAATACAGTAGTCATCACATACAAAAACATGTATTATTTTCTTTATATATGTGTGTGTTTGTGTGGATAATTCTTCGACGGTCGCTCTTTGTGTAAAACTTGAAACGGGATAATGATAACTAAAATTACTTTGTTGTCTTTGTTGTCAAAGTATGTTGATAGAGGTTGATGAATGCAGCAGTCATTGTACAAATCTCTCGTCTTCTTTCATTCTTATCTACAAAATAACCCCAATATAAAACTTCCTTAAACAGCTAATAGAAAACTAATATCTTTTAGTTCATGCCAATTTTCTCTCTCTTACATATTCTCTGTCCTCCCCTTCTCATTTCTTTCCTACGAAACAAAATGTAAAGGCATGCATACAAATTTATTTATAGACACTGTATGATAAATATTTTATGAAGTTTTGTTAAATATAAAAAACAATGGAAGGATAAAAAGGGTATTGTTTATCAAAATTCTTGAATTAATACATTTTCTTTATATGATATCAGTTTAGTATAATCTAATAGTTTGTTAAATGGTTCAATTGGAATTTATTTTGTTTCAGCGATCAATTAGAATTTTCGTTGATTTGAATGTGATTCTACTAATGTGGTTGATTTGTTAATTTTTAAAAGCCATATGGTTCATTGGTGCTTCCGTGATTATTAGATTAGAGTTATTGGCCACCTGGTGAGTATTACTTGTCAAGCTTCTCACATATATCGGGAAGACAATCATATATCGGACAAGCTTGCCTCTTATGCAGCAAAAAAAGTTTATGCCGGTTTTATTGTCTGACTTTCTGTACCGAATCGGTTCATTATTGGGATTTTCTAACTAATATTTTTTAAATAACCGACTCTATGAGATATCTAGTCTTTTCCCTTTTGTTCTTTTTTCGATTGGATTTTGGCTAAAGTTTTAAAAATGGCTTATCTGTAATAATACTCTTTTAAGGGATGAGTTTCGGCTTAACATTTTCGAAGGTACTTCTAGTTATCTGTTGTATTTTTAGTTTGATCTTTTGTGCTATGTTGTTTCTGTTTTTTGCGTTGTGTTGTGATTTTCCATACACTTTAATTTGTAATTTTTTTATTAAATATTTTTTTGAATGAGGAATTTGGCGGCAATTTAAATGCTCGGTAGTAAATGTCAGTTTAGTTGGAATGTACGCGCTTGTCAAGTTTTGTTATTTTTGCTCTCACAGTTTATTAAAAAATATATACATAATCTAAAATAGATAAAAACTATATTCTAGAAATAAAAAAGAAAAATGTGTGTGCCGAAAATGGATCGCACTTTTGCAGAGATAAGCCTCAATGTCCCCAGTTAGGCTCGCGGCTCAAGACTGCCCCCAAGTAATCCCTTCCATACATTACACGTTAAAGTTAGGGACATGTAGACTTTGTACACAGAAAAGCATAAGTAATTGCTTACGTATTCCAGCTACCCCTATTCAATTCAAAATCTGATCAAGTGTATATATATTGAACCCACATAAAATATCCGTCCACCAAGGCCGTACGATATCCCTGCAGGCTAGCTGGTGTATTTATAGAACACCAAGAATCACAATCTCGATCCTACAGTACATTCTCTACTGTGTGCGCGTGTTTGTATATATATATATGTATATATGTATATATGTATGCAACTTTTCTATTCAGAGGCCTAAACCCTAGTGCCTGGCGGTCGTTGTTTTGCTTTTTGCATGTCAGTGATTTAATTTCGTTTGTGTTATAATGCAGAGGTAGAGAGAGAGAGAGAGAGAAGCTCAGGGATCGAAAAAAGAAACAAAAGCACGTGAAAATGGCAATTATTTACTGCACCACCTTAATTTTGTCATTGGTTAGCTAGGTCTCGCTCAGTAACGCACGTACGTACAACACACAGAGTTAGGAATAGCTATTAGCTAATTAGCTAGAGGAGGGGGAAGGGAAAGGAAAAGGAAAAGGGCCTCAGAAAGCCAGTCCAGAGGATTGTCTGTGCTCATATTTGGTTTTGGACAGAACTAGTTAGGTTTTACCGTGCCAGTTTCGTTGGATACGGACTCTCTCCACTACGTTACGACATGTGGCTCTATATTTTAGTTTAGTCGGTGGATGCTTTTTTGCTCGCTGGCACAAGTTGGCAGAAGCTTTTAGGGTTTCCTTCCCCTTTTTCTTTTCTTTTCTTTTTTTTTTTTTTTGAAGGGAAGCTTTGAGGATTCATGTGTCCAAGTCTTTGAAAATAGTGTACGTACCTTCTTAAATGTCGTGTATATAAATAGTTTTAACTAAAAGAAAATTTACAACTTTTTCTATGGTCCTTCCAGAACGACGACTGTCCCTTAAAATGTTGGGCTTGTTGAACATTGTTTTTAGATAATTTTTTGTTGTTATGTCAGTCTCAAACTGATAGATGTATAATATAGTCTTAAAATGACTTGTGAACTTAGTGGCGTTATGTCAATGAAAACATTGATGTTCTGTTTAATTACCATCGTATTATGTTTTTCTCTTTTTATATGAACGCTGGAGGGTCATCCCATGTACAGAAGCTCCAAAACAATATACATCCTAACAAAAAATAAAATAAAATAAAAACTATACAAATTTAGAAAATCAAGATCCAATTGTAAAGAAATAAAAGGCTTTCACTAAATATTCAAATAGGAAAATTAACCATGTTTTCATCCTTACATATGGGGTAAGATATATCGCCAACACAAACTTTATTTTGTTTTGACATGATAGTTATTAACATGATACAGATATTAAAAAAAAAAAAAACGTGTGTAATTATGCCGACTATTGTTATATATACATCTATATATCGCATGTTTTACAACAACATACAAACCATCTCCCTGTGTATGATTATTGGGAATATGTGACAGCATAGATCTATTGAATATGCATATAGTTACTACATTAATAATTAAGTTTATTAATGTTAGTTAAGGTGTTTGGAAGAAGAGTTGAAACTAAGAGTTTAAACTCCAAGTATTGTAATATGTAAGAGTTTTATATTATAGCTCATTTTTACTTTACACTATAGTATTTGAGGACTTTTAAAAAAAGAAATTGTTTATAAAAGATAAGGTTCATCTCAAAAGTGGTCTTCAAGCCTATTCTTAATCTCGTTTTTATTCCAAACATTCCAAACTTATCCATAATCTATGGGTTTGTTTCAACGTTGGTATTTTCTTTTGTAAATTGGGTGAAAAAAAATGGACTTTGCATGTATTTCTGATGCAAAAATGTAAAACGACACTTTACTAATTGAATATTAGCTATATATATTTTCTTTCTTCATTCCTAGTTGTTGAAAAAGACTAAAACTAAAACAAGCTAATAAATCATAGATAAGTTTGGAACGTTTTAAAATTTAGAGATTTAGAGAGTAGAATGAAATTTACGGAAAATTAATTATTCAAGACCATTTTTAGGATTAACCCTAAAGAATATTGGAACTAGATAACAAAGAACAGTACTATGAAAGAAAAGAATGAGGGGAAAAAAGAGTAAGTTAACCTTTCTTCAATTGTATTTGGTATAGATTCTTTTCTTGTTTAAATTTTTTACTAAGAGAAATTAAAATTGAGGTTTTTTTAAGAACTCCTCAACTCAATTTATTTCCTTATTTCTCTTTACAAACATTGCTTCCAAATTCTTTTAGTAATTAATCTTATAATGGCCTATTGTAATGGCTTAAAATAAATAGTTTTTGACTTATTCTGTTCTAAAGTTGTTTTTGGATATGTTTGGATGGACACATTAATTAGATTCTTAAATTTTAAGCTCTTTTGGGACAGGTCATTTTGTTGACACTTATGGAAAAAGCACTAATGAAAAGCTTTTATTTACACAAAAAATGCTATGGTCACTCTCTTTAACACTCTCTTTATCACTATCTGTCTTCTTCTCTTGCCACATATCATCTCATTTTCCAACAACAACGGAGGTAACTATCAACCATTATTTTACATCTTACAAAAGTCGTGTCACTCTTTAATGTAGTAAAAATGCTTTTAGAAGAATTTTAAATTTGTAGCTAGTTTTTTGTTTTTTGTTTTCTTTTCTATGAAATCGTTTTTCAATACATAAACGACTTGCAATACCAAACTCTTTTGCAATATTTCCCACATATATTTATACATATAAGAAAATACGATTCCTATGTCCATAAAAAGAAAAAGATCTGATTCCTATTGTTTAGTGTGTGTGTGTGTGTGTGTGTTTGTATGGTTTTCTTTGTATTTTATTGTTTGCTGATCAATACATATGGTAATCCTGGTATAATGTTATTCCAAAAAAAAAAAAAACCTCATACAACATTATAATGTAAATTTGTTACCCACAAACGGCATTTACCATAAAAAAATATATTTTTTTATAGTGAAAGAAAGAGTATAACGTTATACATACATATATATAATGTTGTTTATATTGTTTCAAGAATATATACGTTGCGCTATGTATACATTTTTATAATTTAAAAGTTAATTTGACAATAAAGTATAGAATGGAGTGGCAAAGTTGTAATAAAATATAAAATAAAGGTTGGTAATTATGCTCTTTTGTTGTTGGAAAGTGAGGTAACATGTGGCCAAAAAAAAAAAAAAAGAAGAAGGTAGAGAGTATAAAGAGAGTGACCCAGCATTTTAATTTTTATTATTTTGTTTGTGAATAATATAATCAAAAAGCTATCCACATCCTTGTATTATTTACGTTTTATAACAAAATGAGTTTTCAGCCTATTTAGCTAAACAAATTTAAAAGTTCTTCCAAAGTAAGAAATTTTTTTTTTCCTCCATGTTCTATCCGAACAGTAATTAAAGACAGATTTATGTTTCTCTATTTCTAGTTTTTAAAAATAAAAGCACCAGTGATTGGGTCCATCGTCTCTCACCCCCTTCTTCCACGTTATTTCCTTGCTACCCACCAAAACAAGCTCTTGGTCAGGTGATGATAATGGGTTTGGTATACTGAAGCTACGCGGGGGGATATGGAAAATTGCATTATGACTAGGTCGGGTGGGTACATTCATAGTAGTGCAGTAAGATATGTACATCACAGCAATATCAATATGTCAGCCAAACCAATCATCTGCAGCATCAAACTGAAAGCGAGGTCAAGAAAGAGAAAGCCAGAAAACATCTGTACACCATGAATTTGGACCACGCTTTGACGGTGGAAAATTGTGGGGCTGATGGCTGATCAAAGTGTGTGCCAAAAAGTTGTTAATTTTCCTTTTTATTTTTATTTATTTGTTTTTTTTGCGATTTATAAGATGCCTTTAGTGGTTTTATTTATTCGTACATGATATTCAGTGAAACATTAACATTTCCTTTACCGGATTGGTAAGCCTGTTGGCGGACAAGCTTTCGCAGCTGTACATATAAATGCCAAAACATTTTTGTTTGGACTATCAGAAATATTGAAAGTATTATTTTTCCTTTAGAAGAGAGAGAGAGCAAAAAGAAAAAAAAAATGATAATAAATAAAAAAATAAAATAAGAAAAGAAGAAAAGAAGAAAACTGGACACGCATGCATGCATAGAAAGCAGAAACTATCTCTTCTCCTTCTCTATTTCTGATTACCTGAGTTTTACGAAGGAAAAATATATATGTTTCTTTTAAGTTGCATTATTATAGAGAGCCACGACCTGTAATAGAAACGCTTTGGACCAAACTGGATATTATACTAAAACTAGTTATTTCTTTTTCTTTCCTGTTTGCATAACTTCATCAGGAGAAAAATAATAAATTCACCATATTATTTTAACTAGGATTAGTTTTTATTAAGATTATGCAAATGACATGTAAATTTGTATAGTTTGGCTTTCGATGATCTCATTGAGAATATATATATACATATATCTCACAGCCATGCAACATAACATATTCAAGTAAAAAAGGTAACATAATAGTGATTAAAACTGAACAATAATGTTGGATGTAACATAATAGTCACTAAACGTGACATTGATTATGGCACACTGAGTCTAAAAGAATGCTACATTTAGTTATTGTCATTGTCATGTCACATATTTATTTACTTCTATACATATATAATATATTGAATGGACCTAGCAAAGCAAAAACACACACATATATATATATATATATTAATATTACCTACATACATAAACAAGTAAGAAATATACTCCCTCTCTTATATATTACGTGTCATAAGTATGATCCTTCTTAAGGACCGTAAACAAATAAAGTAGCATCCTTCCTAAGGACCGTAAACAAATCTTAGTATATGTGCATTTATATACATACATATACATATATAATAAAATATACGCACTAAGTTTTGTGTATAATTTTCTAAACTAAATGGTGGACTACTCAACTAATCTATAACTGTCGAAATTTGGTACAGCGTAATATTTCTAGAAAACAATTGATCCAAGCGACTCCCCTGCTTTCTGCTGCGCCGCTGACGCGGATGGACTTTGCGTCTGATTCCCTGATGAAGTATTTTTAGTATAAAATATATTTTTAAGGAAAAAAAGAAAGAAAAAAAAAAAGACGATCAGGAGGAGGGCCGCTTATCTATCTTCGAATTAAACTTGCCTTAGTTTTTCTAATAATTGCATCTTCAATAGATATATCGTAGCTAGTAGGATATACATATATAGATATCATCGGTTTCTTTTTCCGGATTGTTTAATGGTGTTAATCAATGGAAGAAGTAAGAACCATGGCTTTTGCTTGTCCACTAATAAATTGGTGCAAGAAAATTATTGTATTGATGGAAATGTGTGGCATTATTCTTATTAATTATTATAAAGAAACTAATCATTTAAATGTCACCTGTTTGACAAGCACTTCACATAAAATAAAGTTCGTTGCAATGCATACCCCAGGTAATGCATAAACCATAGGTCTAGTAATGAGCGCCTTTTGGGGGTCCATGTCTGGGACAAATTAGCTAATAACAGGCACACCCAAAAAAAAAAAAAAAAAAAAAAAAAACTACGAGCAACGTGAACCTGGCATTAAGACTCAAATTAAATCTCCCCAAAAATCTCATTAAATATTAATATTTTAATGTTAGAGTAGATAAAGCACGTAATCCAGATAATCAGTGATGGAGCTAGGATTTGGGGGGCCATGTATTTTTTTTTTATCAAGATTATTCGAACATATATCAAGAGAAGTGTATATACTTAGCATTGTCATTTTTCAGTCTTTTATCATTTTTGAAACGTAGTTTATAATTAGATTAGGATTTATATTGCATAATAATAATAATAATAAAATAAATGACACAAGTATTTTTATTAAAAAACCCATTAACATAACACATAGATAGTTTACAGACATGGCGTGGATATGTTTTGAGAGTACAAAAAACTCCGTATAAGGAGCTATCCTAACCATATATGCATGGAGATTATAGATGCATTGATAAAAAAAAAATAAAAATTGGACCTTAAATGAAATGCGTTTCGAGAGCACTAGTTACTCCGTAATATCAGTCATCTTGAAACTAGAGTTATTAAATCTAAATATTTTAACAACAACATGTCACAATTAAAATACAAGATGTGGAAGAGAGGGGATATTTAAGCATAAGAAATACAGGCGAACATACTGTGAATAAAACCAAAAGATTATAGCTAGAGGTTCAAATCTAATAGTCGCTTCCTGCTTTCTTTCTTCCAATCAAGCTTAGATGTTGCAGTGTTGGACTCCGGATGAATGACTTGCATTTTGTCAAGCAAGTCTTCAACAATTGAAGCAGTAACAAAGATTTGTCTTCCTAACTCTACAATGAAGTTTTGTTCCATAGCGTAATCTAAAAACTTTAAAAAATCGTCATAAAAACTATTTACATTCAAAAGATCTATGGGTTTGGAGTGAATGCACAACAGATTCCTACTAGCAACTACGAATAACTCTTCAAGGATGCCTAAACTATTAAGTAATGCAATGAAAACGTCAGAGTTATGGATCATGTTTTTAAGATGCTTAGAGATGTCTAAAACTTTCTCTTCTTTGCCTATGGTTTTCCTATAGAGATTCCCCTCCGCTAGGAGATAAGGTATAATCCTTATGACGAGGCTACCCCTACAATGTGCTACTATTGCTACATTACCCATTAACCCTAAGCTACCTTCCCCATAAATCAGGTTAATCTTTCTAGGTGCCAAGACTTATCCTACATGTTTCATGGCTTCTAAGTAGACTCTACCATTACCAGGACTGGAACTATAGAAGACATAAATGGTTTTAATTTTCCTAGATAAATAGGAGGAAGACATGTTTGGTTTCTAACACTACTACAAATTTGAGATTATATAACCTTCATTTAATGACCTTCTTTCAAAAACCGTCATGATAAGGGAAAAAATGCAGAGAGTTGTGCTTGAGAAGATGAAAACTGTTGTGGTAGAGTGGGTCGTCTACCATGACCGTTTTCTCCAAAAACCGTCATGGAAGGCTAGTGCATACCACGATAGTGTTAGCCCAAGAATAATTACCCGAGAGGGGGGTGAATTAAGTTTTCAAAAACTTTTACAATTATTGGAAATTTTCTAAAGTAAAATGCTTAAGAAGTAAATATGAGAACGAGATAATATAAGCACAACCAAGCAATAATTAAACAGTGATTAAGTAAAGAGTAAGGAGAAGAAATGCAAATGCTAATTATAGTGGTTCGGCAAATATGCCTACGTCCACTATCGCCATGCTAAACCTCTTGCACTATTAGACCGTCTTTTCGGCATGATCACTCCTTTATATAATCGGTGACTTGCTTAACCCGAGGCTCACCACACCTTCTTACAAAGTGAAAATTTTCCTAGAGACTGTCTAACCAAGAATTCCCCAAATTTACAAGGCTTTGGAAAACCAACAATGTAAATAACATGGTTATAATTTTGGTACACTCACAAAATATATACTCCAAAACAAAAGAGATGAAAATACAACTATGGTATGTGTTTGGAGGTGTGAGTAATTCTCAAAGAGAATATGAAACAAGTTTAGCTCAAGAGAATGTGTGTGTAATGAATGCTTGAGAAGAACAATGTAGAATAATGTCAAGTTTCACTTGTGTTCCTTCATCATTTATTGCACATTAAATGGATGGGTATTTATAGCTCCCTAGTGCTTCAAATCATCTAAAAATATCAATTTTTAGTCAAACTAGCCATTGCAATAAGAGCTCCAACGGTTAAAAAACTAGCCATTACAGACAGTTCGGTAAGCTGAAAACTGGGTTCGGTAGGCCGATGTTTGAGGTGCTAAAAATCAAGTTCTCAACGGTCACCAGATCGGCAAGCCATTCATAGTTCGGTAGGCCAAACTTTGAACCATCGGCAGGCCGAAACCAAACCCTCGACAAGCCGATTGAACCTCTGTAGGAAGGGTTTTGAAAACCCTCTGATCAGCAGGCTGAAGCTGGGTGTTCGGCAGACCAAACTTTGAAACTCTGGTAGGCCAAAGATACCTTCGGCAGGCCGCCAGAGCCTCTACAAACGAGGGGTTAAAAACCCCTAGATCGGCAGGCTGACCAGACTTGGTCGGCAGGTCGATCAGCCTTAGGCCAAAAATTGCTCGTGAGACCTGTTTTTGAAACTTGTTTAAATACTTTTAAAATAGTTTAAGTCAAAATGTTCACATGCAATTCGAAGTCAAAATTAGTAGATGCAAGTATGCATGATGAATGCAATATCAATGTGTGCTCTTGAGCTTTCTTTTGATCATTCAATTTGAGAATTGCTCACTTACACTTTTGGACTTATAGAATCTAAATAAAAACTTGTAATCTTTAAGTCCTTATGAGTTCCTTTCAAAAATTTGCTTCCACAAACTTTCTTGAACTGTCTTCACTTGATTTCTTGAAATGTAATCCTTGTGACACTCAAGATAATTATTAGTTTAAAAATGTATTTTGTACATATAATAAAAAATTGTATTTGTTATCATCAAAAGTTATTGAAAAATAGCTTTGTGAAACCTTGGAGCAAACAATCTCCCCCTTTTTGATGATGACAAAATAATTTTTGATTGTTTTTGAAAAATTTCAGTTGCTCCCCCTTAATATGTGCAGGTTGTTCAAAAAATGACAATTTGAAAACATTTTTGGAGAAGGTCTCCCTTAAGGTGATATTCTCCACTTTCTAAAAACAAGATTTCAAAATAAAATTGAAAGAGCTCCCCCTAAAAAATATGCTTTCCTTTAAACATCAATTTCCATTGCAAATGCTAAGATACCAATAGATAAAAGATCAAGGCAAAAATGCAATATATAGGATATCAAGAATGCTAAGATAAAAATTTCACAAAGAACCACCATCCTTATATCTCCACATGCATCAAACAAACTCCATTATCAATATCACAAGTACCACCAACCTTATATCTCCACAAACATTAAACAAACTCCAAATGAAGATGTAAATCATCAAAATCATGAAGAACCACTATCCTTATTACTCCACAATAAAAAAATATGCACATTCTCCCCCTTTTTGACATCAACAAAAAGTAAATACCAAAGAAAACATGATAGAGCATTAACAGAGTAAATACCAAATTAGTCATTAAAATATTTAAATTGTCATTATCCATAAACAAAGTGCATAAAGTTTGCAAAGTCAAACCAAAAGAAAATAAATGAACAAAGAGAAACATGATGAGGAATTCTTATGGTTGGCTCGATGATCGCCACCAAAGTGCATTTGTCAAAGAAGAATGAGAATTTCTTGTTGACCGGCTTGCAAAATTGCAATGTCGGCCCCCATCTTTTGCTACTGCTCAAGGAGGAGTTGTTGGTGTGAATAAAGCCTTTGAAGAGTAATGGGTTCTTCATCATCATCATTACCACCTTGAGCTTCAATGTTGGCCATCTTTTCTTCTTCTTGTTCTTCTTGAACACCTTGAGGAACGGCTCGCCCACCAGCAGGCACCCATTGTACTTCCTCAAATCCCATTTTGCTAATGGTTAGGGCACTGAAAGCACGATATGGTTTATAGAGAGTCATGTCTTTCTCATCAGCAATTCGCACATTAAATGAGTAAAAAATTTTGGTAAGAAGAATTCCATATGGCAAACCAGCACTTTTTTTCCCTTCAGCGATATTAATCATCCGTCTTACCAACAAAGGGGTAAATTTATTCTAGTACCACTTAGGAGACAGTAAATAAGGTGAAGGTTAATAAGCTAGACTTCATTTTTATGGCCGGCTCTAGGTAAAATGTTGGTGATGATAAGCTTATGGAGAACTCGACTCCTAGGAGGTAAAGATGCTGCATTAAGTTTCCTACGCAGACTCTCGTCATCATTCTTAAAGATAATCTTGGCCATGGTTTCTTTATCAAACATCCATGACATAACCCCATGAATATCCTCACCCTCTAGTGGCATATCAAGTATTTCACCTAATATAATTGGTGTTAACTTAATGGTTCTATTCTTCGTTGTCACAGAGATTTCAATAGGGTCATATGAGGCTCTAAGGTTGGCGTAGAAGCCTTTGACAAGCCTAAGGTAGGTATTTTCCTTCATGATCATAATGTTTTTCCATTTAAGCCTATCAAAGAGAAGTTCTATACCAAGACTAGCAAAATCATCGAATGAGATAAACTTTCCATCAATAATCTTCCTAGAGGAGAAAAACTTAGCATAGTTTTCATTGGAGAATTCTTCCAAAGTCACCTCTTTGTTGGTTTCCTTGTATGCGATGGATTTAGTGTGTTTGCATGGTTGAGAGCTTGAAGCCATTGATAAATGCAAAAGATAAAGCTCAAAATCCATGGGTTGGAGAGAAAATGTAGAGGAGCTTGAGAGAAAATGTAAGAGAACTCAAGAAAAGTGTAGAAAAATGAGAGAAAGAGATGGAAACTCACAAAAATTTATGAAAATCGCAAGAGAATTAAAGAATGAAAGAGTGGGTAAGGTTTTTTGCACTTGAGCGAGAGAGAAACGGCGGTTGAAAGCAAGAAAATCTAAATGAAATAGGGTTTGCTTAAGTTTGGGGGTATATATACCCTGACAGATCGGCAGGCCAAACTTTTCCAGTTCGGTAGGCCGATGATTTTCATCGATAGGCCAAATTCATCAGAATCGGTAGGCTGATCCTGAATGGTCGGTAGGCTGATTGCTGTAGTCGAGCAACCACCAAAAAAATATAGAAAAACATTGTTTTGCCCAATTTAAAAACACAAACACATTTCAAAACATTGTACAAAACATGTCTAAACATAAATTAAAGATAAGAACACAACAAAACACTAAATCAACCATTGAGTTCATCAAGATAAGCATTAAGTATATGAATGATCAAGCAAATGCAATTCTAAAGGATCAATCATTCCAAGTCCTCTTCTAAGATGTGAAAAACGTTCTAGTGCAAGAGGTTTGGTGAAGATATCTGCTAGTTGATCATTTGTGCTAATGAATTGGAATGTGATATCCCCTCGTTGAACATGATCACGCAAAAAGTGATGTCTAATCTCTATATGCTTTGTGCGTGAATGTAGAACCAGATTCTTAGACAAATTGATTGCACCCGTATTGTCACATAAAATTGGAGCATGATCATAGCTTAGACCTAAATCCTTTAGAGTTTACTTCATCCAAAGGACTTATGCACAACAACTAGCCATTGATATGTATTACGCTTCTGCGGTAGAAAGTGCCACCCTAGTTGTTTCTTGCTAAACCATGAAACTAATGAAAATCCTAGAAAGTGACAAGTTCCACTTGTGCTTTTCCTATCAATAGTGCAACCGGCCCAATCGGCATTGAAATAACTTAACAAGTCTATATGTGTGCCTTTGGGATACCACAATCCTAGGTTCTTAGGACCACTCAAATATCTAAAGATGCATTTAATGGCACTAAGGTGAGATTCCTTAGGATTTGATTGAAATCTTGCACAAACCCCTACACCGAACATAATGTCGGGTCTACTAGCGGTCAAGTATAGCAAAAATCCTATCATACCTCTATATTTTGTGATGTCCACCGCCTTGCCATCTTCATATTTGTCAAGCTTGATTAAAGAGCACACAAGAGTTGGCATTGGCTTAAGATCATTCATTTTGAATCGTTTGAGTAGATCCTTCACATACTTGGCATGATTTATGAAAATTCCTTCTTTTGTTTGCTTGATTTGAAGTCCAAGGAAGAAATTTAATTCTCCCATCATGCTCAACTCAAATTCGCTGTGCATACACTTAGAAAACTCTTCATATAGCGTGTGGTTAGTAGCACTAAAAATAATATCATCAACATCTATTTGAGCAATAACTAGATCATCACCCTTGTTTTTAATAAAGAGAGTAGTATCCGCTTTTCCAACACAAAAACCATTTTTAATCAAAAATTTGCTTAGTCTTTCATACCAAGCTCTAGGAGCTGGTATTTCATACCAAGCTCTAGGAGCTTGCTTTAGACCATACAAAGCTTTCTTTAATTTGAAAACATGATCCGGATACTTGTGATTTTCAAAATCGGGTGGTTGTGCTACATAGACTTCTTCTAAAATGTATCCATTTAAGAATGCACTTTTGACATCCATTTGATAAAGACTAAAACCCTTGTAGCATGCAAAAGCAAGTAGCATTCTAATAGATTCTAGACAAGCAACCGGTGCAAAAGTTTCTTCAAAATCAATACCTTCTTGTTGATTGAAACCTTGGGCCACTAGTCTAGCCTTGTTTCTCACAACATTACCTTACTCATCCTTTTTATTTCTAAGTACCCATTAGTCCCAATTACAGATTGAGAACTAGGTTTAGGAACAAGTTCCTAAACATCATTTCTTTCAAATTGATTTAGCTCTTTTTGCATTGCCAAAATCCAAAACTCATCATTTTCGGCTTCTTTAAAACTTTTTGGATCAATTTGAGAAAGAAAAGCTAAATTGTTGCAAATATTTTGAAAAGATGCTCTAGTTCTCACCCCATGAGTTGGACTATCATGAGCAATAATGTTAGTTTAAGGGTGAGAAGGGTAGTATCTCCAATCCTTTGGTAGTGATTGTGAAGTACTTTCTTCTTTAGGAGTTTCTTCTAGTTATTCCTTATTCTTTGGTGAAGCTTGAATGGAGTCTTCCTTTGTATCCTTTGCATTGTTTTTGATTTCGAGATTCTTCATTTGATTCTCCAAACCTAGATCATCATCGTCTTCTATTCTTTCCATAGAAGCATTAGTCTCATCAAAACAACATGCATGGATTCTTCAACAACAAGAGTTCTTTTGTTGAATACTCTATAAGCTTTGCTAGAGGTAGAATAACTAAGAAAGATACCAACATTGGATTTTGAATCAAATTTTCCCAAGTTGTCTTTGGTGTTTAAAATAAAACATTTGCAACCAAAGATCATGAAATAGCCGATATTGGGTTTTCTACCCTTCCAAAGCTCATATGGAGTTTTGTTCATTTTTGGTCTAATAAGAACTCTATTAATCACATAGCAAGAGGTATTAATGGCCACAGCCCAAAAATATTTTGGTAAACCATTTTCATTTAGCATAGTCCAAGTCATTTCTTGCAAAACTCTAATTTTCCTTTCAACAACTCCATTTTGTTGTGGTGTTCTAGGTGCCAAAAAATTATGTTCATAGCCTTTCTCATTGCAAAACAACTCAAAGGCATCACTATCGAACTCGCCTCCATGATCACTTCTAATGGAGGTGATCATGTAGCCTTGTGCATTTTGAACTCTTTTGCAAAAATATGAAAACATTTGTAAAGCATTATCTTTGTTTGTTAAAAACAAAACCCATGTAAATCTTGAAAAATCATCAACTATAACAAAGGCATATCTTTTACCACCTAGACTTGTGGTCCTAGAAGGGCCAAAAAGATCAATGTGCAAAAGTTACAAAGGTCTAGTGGTAGCAATTTCGGAAATGGATTTAAAAGAAATTTTGACTAGCTTTTCGAATTGGCATGCATCACACACTTTGTCCTTTTCAAAGCTTAGTTTTGGTAAACCTCTAACAATATGATTTTTGGAAATTTTTGAAATCAAATGCATGCTTGCATGACCAAGTCTTCTATGCCATAGCCAAGATTCATCATTTAAAGCCGAAAAACATTGATTTTCATTTGAATAATTTTCAAACCGTTAACGATAACGGTAAAACGAGTATACATATTGGTAATAGATTCATGATCCTTCATTTTAAACATTTAATAATCATGAAGAAGAAAATTAATATTAAACTCCTTTGACTCGGTTCCTTCCTTTATGAACCACTTCAAGAGTGCGCCAAATTTCTTGCGCCGTGGTGCAAGATGTGATTCTATTGAACTTATTTCTATCAAGAGCACAATATAAAGTATTTACTGCTTTAACATTTAAAGAAATTCTCCTTTTACCCTCATCGGTATACTCTTTACACTCTTTAGGGACAAGATCTTTTTCTACCCCTTTCATAGGTTGAAAAGGACAATTTTCAACAACATCCCAAAGATCAAAATCAACCGATTGTAAATAAATGGACATTATAGTTTTTCAATAATTGTAGTCGGTGCCATTGAAAAACAAAGGTCTATTTATGGATTGACCTTCTACTCCTTGGGTAGCCATGCTCAAGATTTTAAAATCTTTTTGAAAAATTAAAATGAGCTTCCAACTCTGATACCAATTGTTAGCCCAAGAAAAACTATCCAAGAGGGGGGTGAATTGGGTTTTTGAAAATTTTTGCAATTATTGGAAATGTTCTAAAGTAAAATGCTTAAGACGTAAATATGAGAACGAGATAATATAAGCATAACCAAACAACAATTAAACAATAATTAAGTAAAAAGTAAAAAGAAGAAATGCAAACGCTATTTATAGTGGTTTGGCAAATATGCCTATGTTCATTGTTGCCAAGCTAAAATCCTTCGCGTGACCTCTTGCACTATTAAACCATCTTTTCGGCACAATCACTCCTTTATACAACCAATGGCTTGCTCAACTCGAGGCTCACCACACCTTCTTACAAAGTAACAATTTTCCTAGAGATTGTCTAACCAAGAATTCCCCAAATTTACAAGGCTTTGGAAACCCAACAATGTAAATAATGTGGTTGGAATTTTGGTACACTCACAAAATATACATTCCAAAACAAAAGAGATGAAAATACAACTATAGTACATGTTTGGAGGTGTGAGTAATTCTCAAAGAGAATATGAAACAAGTTCAGCTCAAGAGAGTGTGTGTGTAATGAATGCTTAAGAAGAACAATGTAGAATAATGTCAAGTTTCACTTGTGTTCCTTCATCATTTATTGCACATTGAATGGATGGGTATTTATAGTTTCCTAGTGCTTAGAAACATATGAAAATATCAATTTTTAGTCAAACTAGTCATTGCAATAAGAGCTCTAACGGTCAAAAAACTAGCCGTTACAGATAGTTCGGCAAGCCAAAAACTGGGTTTGGTAGGCCAATGTTTAAGGCCCTAAAAATCAAGTTCTCAACAGTCACTAGATCGACAGGCCGGTTCATAGTTCAGCAGGCTGAACTTTAAAGCATCGGCAGGTCGAAACCAAACCCTCGGCAGGCTAATTGAACCTCTGCAAGAAGGGTTTTGCAAACCCTCAGACCGGCAGGCCAAAGCTGGGTGTTCGACAGACCAAACTTTGAAATTCTGGTAGGCCAAAGAAACTTTTGGTAGGCCACCAGAGCCTCTACAAACGAGGGGTTAAAAACCCCCAGATTGGTAGGCCGACCATACTTGGTCGGTAGGTCGATCAGCCTTAGGCCAAAAATTGCCCATGAGACCTGTTTTTGAAACTTGTTTTACAACATCCTATTTAAATACTTCTAAAACAGTTTAAGTCAAAATTTTCGCATGCAATTCGAATTCAAACAATATCAAATGCAAATATGCATGATGAATGCAATGTGAATGTGTGCTCTTAAGCTTTCTTTTGATCATTCAATTTGAGAATTGCTCACTTACACTTTTGGACTTATAGAATCTAAATAAAAACTTGTAATCGTCAAGTCCATGTGAGTTCTTTCAAAAATCTACTTCCACAAGCTTTCTTAAACTGCCTTCACTTGATTTCTTGAAATGTAATCCTTGTGACACTCAAGATAATTATTAGTTTAAAAATGTATTTTGCACAAATAATAAAAAATTATATTTGTTATCATCAAAAGATATTGAAAAATAGTTTTGTGAAACCTTGGAGCCAACATACGGTTTTTAGAAAAAACTATCATAGTAGATGCTTTTCCAACCTTGACAATCAGACATGAATCACAAATTGAGCTCTCACATACATATCTAGAACCCTCTGAAACTACTATTGTTATCCCTCTCTGCCAACATCCTCTTTAATCTCCTTCATAATTGTAAGTTTTAATTAGAAATTGATAAATTGGTGTTGATTTTTGTGTTTATTGATTCATGTTTATCGTATTGTGACTGGGTATGATTAATTTATTTTATAATGGGCATGTGTAATTTGTTTTATGATTAGAATATGATGGGTATGTGTAATTTGTGAAATTATATTTAATTGAATTGCTATTTATTATTTCAATTTAGGACTTACAAAATGGATAGGAAAAAGACGTGGAATTTTTGATTGTCTAGAAAATATGTGAATGGTGTGGAAGAGTTCTTGGATTTTGCCAAAACTCATGCTAATGGTGATAAAATTTGGTATCCTTGTGTTTAATACAAAAACCATAGATCTCATCCAATTCCAGTTGTTAAAGGGCATTTATTTCAAAATGGAATTATAAGTAGTTATCAAACGTGGCATTTTCATGGCAACTCTAAGCTCAATCCAACTTTAGTAAGCAAAGAAAATGAAGCTATTGTGGAGGATAATATGGATGATCATGACAATATGGTTGGCATGGTCAATGATTTGGAAGAACACTTCTTACACCATCCAAATTTATTTGAGATAATGATGAATGATGCTGAGACACCCGTGTATGAGGGGTGTATAAATTTCACCAAATTGTCCACTTTATTTAGATTATGAAATTTGAAAGTGTCACGTGGGTAGTCAAATTCCAGTTTCGAAAAGCTTTCAAATTTCTAGGAAGGCTTTTATTAGAGGGTAATAAATTACCAACTAGTATATATGAGGCTAAGAAGACTTTAAGCACTTTGGGAATGGAGTATAGGAAAAAATTATGCATCTTGGGCAGAGGAGAAAAACTTGTGCAAGTGGTGAATTTAGACCATTTTTTTATGATGGTTTTCTAAAAGAACCATCGTAAAAAAAATTATTCCATGATGGTTTCTTGTAGAAACTGTCATGAAAAGTTAAGTTTACAAGACGGTTTTTTGAAAAACCGTCGTGTAACGTGGGCCCTAGAGCTTTTTATTTTTCATAAACTATGCGCCCCCTCTTTTATTTCAAAATCAATACTCTCTCTCAAACTTTCTCTCCCTCCCAAACTCACCGAGCCCTTCGCTGTCGCCCCCGTCATCACCATCTGTTGCTGTCGCCCCTTGTCGCCATCGTCCCCCGTCGTGTAAGTTCTTCCTCTCTCTCTCTCCTCTCCTCTCGTGCCCTTTTCCCCCTCTCCACCTCCCTCTCCTGCCTCCTCCGTCCACCCCTTCCTTTCCCCCTCCACCTCTGCCTCCGCCCCCCACCCCCGGGCCTATCCTCTCTCCCACTGGCCCCTCCCTTTGCCCCCTCTGCCTCCCCCTCCGTACCCCGTCCCCTCCCCCTCCGTCGCCGCCCCTGCCCCCGCCCCGCCTTCACCCTCTATTTATTTTTCTTTTTTTTGAACTTTTTTGTTATTCTAGTTGCTTTCCACATATTCATATCGAAATATTAAAGAAAAACATGCATTCAGTTCTATAAAATATTTTGCTATTACTTATGCTTAAAACAATAATTTTTTTATTTAGTTTCTTCTCCATCTTTTTCAAAGTTTTTATTTTTCATATCTATTATTATTATTGAGTTATCTAAGTTTAATATTCATTAACTATCATAATTTTTTTAATCAAATATTAACTTCCTTGACGTCGCAAAACAACAATAACCATCCATGAGTAAAAATACAAGTAAGCATTAAAATCACACCCATACACAAGATACAAACCCAGACCATACTTGTCTATATAGGGATCAAATTCAATATTATAGGGGGTGGTCATTATGTTTAAGGGCATTCTTTTCTATATCATAAAGAAATAATCAAACATTAAGAATTTGAAGAAAGATTGTGGTACCATACTAGGGGTTTTACAACTCCTTACATTTATAGTAGAATTTTCATTAAGGTCAATTGAAGCAATTTGTTTAAGATTATGCATGATTTGTTTATGCATAATTATTAAACATGATTTTGGTGTTTTTCATGAATATGTGATTAGGTCACTTTTTGTAATAGGTTCATTTCAATATGGCGTGTAAAAGTTGGTTACAATATATAGCAGTGACAATTATAATATATTGTAAATAAGTTTGTGATTTTATGCAATATATGATGTTGTGATTTTGGTGGTCATTAGAATAGGTAAAATGTTTCAAGAGAGCGATAGTGACCACCATAAGGAGGAGTATAAAGAGTGCACTCCATCTTTCTCTCAATATAGCAAGGGAAAACAAATTAGTAAGCGACAAAGGCACACCAAATTTGAACCCAAAGTAGATTTTGAGTAAAGAGCTACTTTGATGAAAAAAGTTTATCAGATGAAGAAGAAAGATTTAAGAATAGAAGTGACGTTTGATTCAAAAGGCCAATCAGAAGGCACACTCGGCATTGAATTAAATAGTAGGATTGGAGCCCTTAGTCGTGAACATATTCTTATATGGATTAAGGATTGGAGGTCAAAGGATTTGGGCCAAGTAAAAGATGTGATTTGGAGAGACATTTATGAAGCTTTCATAGTCGAGGGATGGTATAGGAAAAAGGCTTTGAAGGTTTGTGGCTAATTAGCACAGGGGTTTAAATCTGACCTCTACATTACTTTTGTATAACCCAACCTTTCCATTCTAAAGAATGATGAAAATGTAGATAAGCAACCTCCTTGGTAGTACACTACTATCCCTTTATAAACGATGATGATTGGGAAGCTTTTGTGAAGTATTGACGTTCCACCGAATTCCAATTGCTATCAGCTAACGTAAGAAAAATAAGAACAAAAAATGAATAATGTTCTATGGTTAGCTGAGTCGGATATAGAAAGCTTGAGCAATTATTGGTACGTTAATATCTTACTTGTATTATATATATCAATTATTCTATCATTAATATGTTATTAACATAGCATAATACAGTTAGCTGAGACAAACATGCTACCAACATGGGAGAAGTTGTGGGTAAAATCACATCAAGGTCCTAATGGATAGTTTAAAAATCCAAGAGTAACAAAAATTGGAAACTTGATTGTAAGTTTATTGAACTCAAATTATTAATTTATAATTCAATACCTATTGAAGGATATTAAGAATAACTTAGTTTGTTGTTCTTTTATAGGATGAGTACACTATGCAACAAAGTCAAGGGACCTTTCAGTCTATCAGTAGTGATGACATATTAACGAGGGCACTAAGAAAACCGAAACATTCAGGATGTGTTCGTAGTCAATCAAAGTATGAGAAGTAGTCTAAATACTTTGACCTCCAACTAGGTTCAAAATTCAATTCCCAAATGTTGAAGATGCAAATGGAAATTACAGAACTGCGAGGTCTTATGACTGAGTTCATTTCCTAAGGACATGTCAGACCGACAGATGAGAGCATCTCATAATGCAATAGCTTCAAGACTAGCTGTAACCCTCCTGACAATGTAGTAGAAGCTCCACAAGCTCTAAAAGTCCAATTGTTGCCTCATCGTCAAGAGCCCGAACAATATCAAGAGTGCAAGCTCTTTGTAGATAATAGAATTAATGGTGGGTGTGCACTTGTTTTGCTTGGGAAGGTATGGATGGAGATTCTTCCAATGATATAGTCCATGGAAGACCCTTAAGGGATGTAAACATGCACGTTAGCATCATTACTATTAGAGTTAGAATAGTTGAATTGCCTGTTTTGACATTTGAATCAACAACTATAGGTAAAACAGCCAGAAGCTTCATCGCATGGCTAAAGAGGTTAATTGAAGTTGTCGCAATGACAAAGACAAGTCGAGCGCCTAGCAACGTTCCATAAGATCTAGGGGGAAAGAAACGCCAAAAAAAAAAAAGTTCTACAAAAGCAAGACAATCACAACCTGAGGTAGAACAAAAACAAGAACAACCCGTTGCAAATGAGCCATTTGCTTGCATTTAACTTCTCTTTAGTACCTCCAGAATTTATATAGTTGGCTTATACGCACATTCTTTCGTGTGCAATAGGTTGATGATTCAGTGCCTGATATCGCGAAATATCACTAGCAATGAATTGCCTATCTATGTGGGTTATGAAGATATTTACTACTTCATCACTTTGATCAAACTGGGGCAAACTGTATCATGGTATACTTCAGAGTATAACTCTATCCTTAGTTTTTAATTTTTTAAGTCTAAGTATAGTTGTAAGGTGCTTTCAAATAATTACGTATGTTGTTATTTATTGTAGTTTTTTGGCAGAATATTGTGAACTTCAAGGCAAGGCACATAATTTCGACTTCGTATATCCGACAATTGTTTCAAGTGCTACAAGAGACATACAAAGTGATTGCAGAGACTACGCCATGTCACTCCTCCACTTATTAGCTCAAGCATCAAGGGGAAATTATTCTTCGTGCCATTCAATGGAAATTATTCTGACCAAATGGAACGCTATATTCCAAACATAAGTGTCCAAGAGAATAAGGAAACGTAGCATGTGGCTTTTTTATTCTACGTTTCATGCGGGATATAATTAATAGTGGTATACAAGCACTAGCAAAAAAAGAATTTTATACACGTACGAATATAAATGAAGTTATAATAAAGTGGGTACAAGTTGTAATTAGATATGTCATTTTTAGACAAAGATAGTAGATGAATGATTGTGCAAAATAGTTCAAATATAAACGATCTTATAAATACCCTATAATTTCAATATACATAATTTTTTTTATGCAATCAATGCCTTGCTATAATAGATAACACACAAGACTTGCCATCCCGAGGAAATAAAAAATTTTGGCAATTTTTTTATACAATACTAATTTTCCACAATGGTTTTGGCAAAAAACCATCATGGAAATTGTACGTTACATGATGGTTTTTGTAAAAATCATCGTGTAAAGTGCACGTTTACCAATATTTCATGACGGTTTTTATCAAACTCGTTGTGGAGACATTCCACGACATTTTTCCTAAAAACCATCGTGGAAAATCAAATCCATCACGACAGTTTCTACAAAAAACTGTTGTGATATATCTCCCCCACCACATCTCAAATTGGCACCCATTCTGATGGTAAAAAACCGACGTGAAAACTCAATTGTTTTCAAGATTTTTTTAACCATCGTGAAAGTAAAACCGTAGTGGAATTCTCAGTATGTAGTAGTGTAAGACAAACTGAATGTTTTTTTCAACTATTTTATTTTTTGGGTTTTTGTTTTAAATCTGCTCTACCTAAAACATTGAGTCTTGAATGATACTTAAAGAAGATAGAAATGCTAAAGGACTAAGGCGTTATGATAGATAAGTGATAGCAAGTTACTTTACAATTTAAACAAAATATGTGCAGGTAAGAAAAGAAGATATGATGTGATATTGTACAGATGAAAAGTGAGAAAATAAGATATGGACATATTAGAAAAAGTCAGACCAAATCCAAACAATTTTGAAAAAGTAAATACACAATTAGATCGACTTTTGAAAAACGATACTTAGACTGTACAACTTTTGACAATTGAAAACAATATAACAAAAGATACTCTAACATGACTGCACAACTTTTTGACAAATGAGCACCGAATCTAAAAAGCTGTTATAAACGACAATTTATTGTAGAACTTTTAAAAAAGTAAGAAACATTTAACTGTACATTTTTTTTTGATAATTTTAACTTGCAATTGGAACGACTTTTGACAATTTTTAAATTTGAAACTAACAACAGGAACAAACACGTGACGCATATGACAAGGAAATTTTTTTTAACAAAACAAACACAGATATGTAACAACTACTGTAATGATCAAATAAAAATAAACATTTATTGTTGAACATATACTATGACAATCTAAAAACAAACAAACACTCAAAAGGCAAAATATATTTTCTTGTAGTAACACTCAAACTACCTCTATAGATGAAGATTTTACTGTCCATCTAATATTCTTGCCAACTGATAGATAGGGTCTTTAAATGCCAAATTCCTGAGGCATTGACATTCTGCATGGAATTTAGGCTAGAGATTAGAAATTACACCTTGAACATATCTAGTTGAATGGTTCTGAAGAGAAGCATGGAGGTCATCATAGTTCTCTTTAGAAAGGCCATTTTTGCATAAATGGATTTTGTATTCCCTATTTACTGACACAAATCTAAGCAAATGACACTTACCCTCACAAGTTTGTAGCCCACATTTGTGACATCTAGAGTTGATGGCACGAGCTTTTCTTCTCATTGTACTACGACTGATACCTATACCTAAAAAACCAACCCTCTGTTGAAGTCACTTGGACAAATTTTTTCTTCAGTCAACATCCTCACATTACCAAGGATTCCAAAATGCATGAGAATCCAAAGTTAAGTAACTCTAGAGTTGTACCTTCTGAGAAAGTGATGAGAAGTGTTTTCTTAAGTGATAGTACTTTAGGTTAAGTAACTCTACTGTTTTCTTGGATCCATAGAAAACAAAGAAAAAGAAACAAGAAAGAAAGAAATATGGTTGAGAGTTTGTGGATGATATTCGAATTTATGAGAAAAAACAATAGAAGAGATCTGAAAAATTAAGAATAAGCTTCAAATTTTAGAGAGAGAGGGAGTTCAGTAAATTTGAGCTTAAATGAACAATGACAAGATTTATAAACAATGTCGAACACTATGCTGCATACTGTGCTGGATACTAGACTGAGCTGAAAATTTTAGATTTTGGTAGCATGCATGATGATTGAAGTAACCATTCAGGTTATCATATGATGTTATTATTATTAAAAAAAAACGTATTAAAAAAAATCCAAACTACGTGAAAGAAAAAAAATCTAAGGGGCCAAAGTATATTATTTTTAAAATATATTAAAAAAATTTTCTAAAAATTTAGGAGGCACCACGGCCCCCTCCTGAGCCTCCCTGCAGATAATAATCAACTATACATTCTGTATGATTTTTTTTTTAACAAACCATGTTGTCATATAACTGTATTTGATTAAAAACAAGTTACTTTATTAGCGAGTTTCCTTTTAAATTAAGTTGGATAATGTTGGTACATCTCAACTGCCTTGCATCGTTTTTTAATGGAAAAAAAAGTAACATCATCAACCCACATATGCCTCCTATTATCCTACATTCTTTTTCCTTGAATTCGTCTTATAAATATCTGGTAGAGGTCTTTCTTATGTGAGCCCATTATTCAATTATAAAACAGAGTCCCCATCAACCAAAGCAGCTATATAATGTATATTTGTGGAGAGCTTTAGTTAAACATAAATAAATAAATAAGAAAACAAAAAAGTAAAGGGAAGGAAAATGTTTAGGAAAGACTTAAAGTGTAATACAAACACATAATTATATATAGAAAGAAAAGGATGCAATTTTCCAATGGGCTTGGCCGCAGTCCTCCTTCCTATAGATGCGGGGACCAGCCTCCACTCTGCTCTTCTAGAAAAATGCTTGAAACTGGAGAAATCACCTTGCCTATTTTTTTTCTCTCTCTCTTCGGAGGGATGATTTTTTAAAGTTAAAAAAAGCAATTTTTTAGAATAATTTAAGAGTGGGAAAATTTGAACTTTTGATCTTATTATGATGGAACAATCCCTCCAACCACCAAAATAAAGCAATGTTAATAGGACATTTATTTTGAGTAACTTGATTAGGGATAACTATGGCACCTGTTGTGACACATGTCTTTAACATTATTCTTACACAATAATTATCTATGTATACATGTCTTACATGTGTAGGAATTAGGGATTAGCGTGTGTGTATATATATATACACACATGTTGGAAAAGTAGTACACAATAGAATTTAAAATTTTTTATACTAGAGTATTTTCTAAAACACAAGTTTGACACGTTATATGCATAAATTAACCAAATCTTCTCTACCTCACCAAACTCTCTACACTACTATAGGTATTATTTTATTATCTTTGGTGGTGGGGGAGCACTCTAATAGTATCTCCACCTTAAAGGATACATCTGAGTCTAACTCAGCAGAAAAAAGAAAGAAAGAAAGAATTGAAGAAAAGGGCCAAATGGCCCATTAGGGGTGTGGAACCGAGACAAGGAGCCTCAGTATCTATAGAGCTCCAAATATGTTGTTCATTCAATTTATAATTATTTTTACTTTAAAATTTTGAAAATAAATGGATCAAATTGATCGTTCTTTCTCCTCTTTTTTTTTTCACACTGATGGCCTACTTGAAATTCCAAAAATTTGCTTGAAATCGCCTGTGGCGTGGTAGCTAGAGGCAGGGAAACAGACGCGATCTGGAGCGTTGAAATGATGATCCAATGGTCAGCAGGCGATGGCTGAATTGGGCCCAAGTGGGACTGACTCAAGTGACTGTTAGATTGGTCAGAGTCATCGTATTAACGGCTGGAAGGATGCGCGCACGTGGGCACGCCCGCATAGGATCCGACGAGGTTTGAGATTCCTTCTGATGCGTCTAGCGGCTTGTTTGCATGTGAGATGCACACGCAAAACAGATATTGTAAACTTATAACTTTTAGGACACTAAATTAAAAAAAATGAATTAAATTCTATATCAATCTTAGTTCATTTGGAAGAAGAATAGCAAAGATAAAATAGATAAAATAAAGGGAAAAAAAAAAGGTAACAAATTCATGGAAATATAAATGCGTTGTAATTTAGCTTAAATTTTTTGCTTCACTGTGCTCCGTAAATTCATGACTTAGCTACTTTATATATACCCATCCGCTGTAAAAAATTTTAATATTGATTTGCATTTTTTTATGCCATTTCATAGATTAAAAAATATTTAGATAGGAATTCGATAAAAAAAATATTTTTAGATAGGAAATATTTATGAAAAATTACCTCTATAAAAACAAATTAGAGAACAGATTTTTACGAGAAAATAGTGATTAAAAGCGTTACGTAAAGAGACATTTGAGGAAAAAAAAATTAAACAGCTTTATAGAAAAACTAAATGGGAAAAAAGGAAAAAAATTAGAAAAAAGCAAAGGAAAAAAAAAAGAGGAGGAAAAAGGAGAAGCTACCACATAGGAAAGGGAAGAGGTTGACTAAAACTTCTTTGACTCTTATATATATGTGTGTGTGCGCGCGCGTGTGTACGTATGTATGTATGTATTGATATAAAGGAGTTTTACTTCAAGAAAAATTTTTCAAGGCAAACAAACAAATGTCCTTCTCTTCAACATCTAACATTAGCTTATTGTGTTGCCTAAGACTGTTTGGTCTAGTGGTTTTGGGGTTGTGTTGACGGGTTTTGAAACTTAGTTTCAAGTTTAAAATATGAGTATATTTAAAAGTTAAAACTTAAAATATGACTAAATATAAAAAAAAACTATTGACATTATAATTTTTTGAAATATGAGTATATTTAGACAAAATTTTGGGTCTAATTGAAACTTTTTAAGATGCTTTATGTTATTATTACAATTTAGAAGAATTCAAAAGAGCACAGTTGTAAAATTAGGACCCAAAACAAAAGAAGCCATTGGCCGTAGGAAACGGCTCCCTTGGGCCCAATATACCTCCACCCCTCTATATATATACACACACTTATTTGAGTTGCCATTTACTTGTAAAACCACAATCATGAAGGTTATTTTCTAAAATAATGCATCAATCGTGTCGCTTAAGTCAGTTGTAAAATGCACTGTACATTAATTAGAGTGTTTGTAAATCAGGTTAGAACTTAAAAATTGTCTTCAATCTTTCACGAAAGTGAAATTTTGGTCCTCGACTATTTTTTTACCAAACCAAAACCTTTTATTGTTGTTGCTGAAGGACCAATTTAACGGTACAACCATTAAGTTTGACCATTAGATAATGTTAGACATCATTTTTAATTGAAATTACTAAATTACCCTTTAAACTAATAAAATTAAAATAAAAACTTATTAAAAATGTAAACAAATAAACAAATAATAATAAAAAAAGAACTACAAACCAAGATCTCCAATCCAACAAGCACAAATATTTAGATTCTCCTCAAAAAATGAAAGGAAAAAACCAAAAAGAAAACAAAAAAAAGATAAGAAAAAGAAAAACCTAAACAAAAACCCAAATCAATCTTGCCTCAAACCCACATTTTGTTGGAAGTATGTAGCAAAATTTTAATTTTTTTTTACACCAAAGTATTTTTTAAAACATAAGTTTGCCATGCTATATGCATAGATTAACCAGATCTTACTAACCTTATTTGGCAAAAAGCTCTACAATCTATGAAGAGAAGTAACGTTTCAGAAGAGCCTCAACCAACTGGTCTTTTTTGCTATTCTCTATCTTTGATCGGAGTCCGTGTAGACGCATGTCATTCAGCCTTTCCCTGGTGACTCTCTTTCCAACCGATTAAGAAAACCCCAAAGCTATAGTTCGTGATTTGCGAACAAGAGCTTTACAGGGAGTTTCAGAGTCTCACTGGCAAAGTTTCATTCTAGATTTCTCAACTAAACTACATAACAATGAGTCTTACTCCCTTTTTATAGAGGTTAGGCCCATGAGTCAGTCCTTATCAAATAAGGCCTTAGAAATTAGAATCAGAATCAATATCAGATAAAATCCGCATGAAAACGTGTAATATATTTATCGCTTGGTCGGCAGGATGAACTGGTAGATCGTCGTGCCGAACTTACTCCATCGATAGGCCGAACTTAAAGATCAGCCTACTGAACTTATGATCAATGATCCCTGTGAATCTTTTATTTGCCAAGCGAGATTCTTGAGATAGAGCCTCAGTTTTAATTCAAATAACCCAATAGAGAAGTTATCTGATTAAAACAGTCATATATAGATAATCTTTAGGAAAATAGATATTTATGACAATTTAACAAGTTTATCTTGAATTAATTTATTCAAAATTAATCCAACCAATAAATAGACATGAATTATCTGATCTCGATAATTCAACAAGTTTATTTTGAATTAATTTTCACAAAATTAATTCAACCAATAAATAGACATGAATTATTTGATCCTATCGAATTTTCAGCCAATTTGATAATTTAACACAAGTTACCAATTATTGGAAAAGCATGTTGTATCGTTGCAGGATTTTTATGAGCTAGCAAAAGGGACCTGATGGACCTATATAGTTGAAGCTCCCGATAATTATAAACTCAATATCCTAGATATACATTTCATAATTATTAACTCTAACGCTACCCCACTAAAAGCTTAGAGTTGCACTATCGAACTATATAGAATTACGAAGCCCATATAGCTAAGTCTCCATGACATATCATAATGTCTTATATTCCCACAGGATTATCCATAGTCGGCTTAAGAATAAATTCTATCTTACCTTCCCGATTATTTTTCTCTTACGTTCCTTTATCTCACCATAAGAAAACTTACCATTCACAGACGGTATACATTCGGTCACACTTATGTATCCAAATGGTTGAGCACTCTAGTTTTTCAATCACAGATGCATATAAGAGGATATCATCTATTGCTAAATAGGAGCTATGGATTCTATATCTATGAATAACAGGTTTACACTATTAAGAGTCACGCCTCTAATGTATCGGCATGCGTACTAACATCAAATGTGGATGTCACCCTTTGGTACATCAAAAGACATAAGTCAATACAACGGGCCCATTATTCATCTCAGGATTAAGATACAACACATATGATTGTCCAAAGTGACTTGATTTGCCAAGGCAGAATTATTAATCAAAATCAATTCACTTTGTATCCTGATCCAACACATCCTTACCTATGACAATGTGCCAATGTTTCTATTCATGGAGTCCACCTCCGATGGCCAAGACAAACCATCTCCTATTAGGGATATAGACAACATAACAATCTTTGCATGAATAAAGCATGCAACTTTATTCCCTGGATTGTCGATCTTACGATTTAGACCTTCATTTTAAGAATCGTGTCTTCTGCATAATCTTTCCATCATATGCCCAATTCTTAAAGGTTTAGACCGACAATCTCAGACTTTTGTTTGCTTAACATACATTCAACAAATATGAACGTAAAGAGGACTAGATTTGGTATATAAATAATAAATAAATTCTTTGTTGATAAAAATATTTCCAAAAACATATTACATTTTTACTCCTTAGGGCATACATTTCTAACAATCTCCCACTTGTACTAAGTGAGAAAATATGACAAATCTTGCATCCCCATAGCTTACACATGCCTCTCGAAGACTCTCTCTGTAAGTGTCTTTGTGAATGGATCAGCTAAATTGTCCTCTGACGTGATTTTGCACATAGCGACATGCCCGCCTTCTACGAAGTCCCTTATCACACGAGACTTTTGATCAATATGCTTGCTCTTCTTGTGAAATCTTGGTTTCTTAGCATTAGCTATCGCAACACTATTATCACAGTACAGCGATACCGCCTTATCCATACCAGGAACTACCTCAAGATCCCTAAGGAACTTGCAGAGCCACACTGCTTCTTTTGAAGCAACACTAGCTGCCACATACTCGGCCTCCATCGTTAAATCCAAAGTGCAATCATGCTTTACACTTCTCCAACTGATGGCAACGCCTCCCAAAGTAAACACAAAACCAAAAGTCGATCTGTAACGCCCCCTTTTACGAACGTCACAGATGACATTTCATTCATACATTCATACTTGTTTAAAATTTAAACATAAACATAATTACAAAACTTATACGATACTTTTAATTGTAAACGTAATTTAACATACTTAACTAGGATCCAGTCGTGCATTTTTTTTTTATAACTTAACATTGTTAAATAACATTACTTAACTCATTCCATATCATAATTTATTCTATTACACTTTAAATTAATCATAAACTTATTTTAATAAAATAGATATGCCAAGTTATAAAATCATAACTTATAAAAACATCACATCACTTAATAGTCACATGCTCCCACAGTTCGACAGGCCGAACATGGGACTTCGGTAGGCCGAACATGATCGGTAGACCAGAATCCCTCAACCGACAGGACGGTAGAGGCTTTGCAAAACAGGCTTGAAAACTAATCATCGTCTGGCAGGCCAAAAACGTAATCGGCAGCCGAACTTTCAGACATCGGCAGGCCAACCAAGGATGTTCAGCAGGCCGACAGAGCCAAAATCCTTGAGAAAACCTAATTTGTAAAATAGATTTAACTTTTCATAAAATGCAGAAGATCAAAATTCTTTAAAATGATGAAATAAAATATAAAACTATAGTTCAAGTATTCTTAAAACTTAACATAAAAATAATATGTTCAAAATATAAAACTTGACTTAAAACATAAAATCATTCTTCTGGCATTCTTCCGGTTACAATTCATCGTGCTTAATGCTCACACGCCTTCCCATGTCCTCAGCCTAGTCCATGATTTTCTTACCCTTATCTGCAACATGACATAAAACTTGATTAAGCTAATGCTTAGTAAGTACATATAATTCTCACAATTAAAAAAAAAGCATTTCTTATACATCATCATCATCATCGTCATCATATCATAAAAGTGCCTTAAGCACAATTTCATAGAAACATATCTTTCATTACATTGACCATATTAAAACTTATTCCATTTTATCTTAAGGGACCAAGTGTTGCACCATAATTATCATCGTTGGCGCGCCGTCATGAGAGGAGAAGGGTAGCTAATCCCAAACCAAACATAGCATCATAACATATAATTTCATAACATTAGTGTGCAACACTTATTAGGTGATACATATATATACATAATTTTTGTACTTTGAATCATGTCATTTTCATACATGCATAACTTTAAATCATGATAATCTTTCATAAGAAATCATTTAAGGAAAATAACCATAAAATCATCATGAATATCATTGTGAACATATCATCAAACCTTGTAAAACGTGTCATGTTGCAGGTGAGAATGTACTTACCTTAAAGCTAGCTTACTTAACCTTAATACGATTTGGTGACGATGCCGCGGTCTCAAAGTGCTCGTTTCTTTGAGTGTTCATGCCATTTATTCATTTAAAAATACAATAAAATTAATACTTATCACAAAACATCCATTCATATAACATTCATATATATACATTCATCTCATATTACAAACATAATTCATAACCATCATTGTTAAAACATAAAATTATCATCACATATAAACATTATTCATAACATGCTTCCTTAAATATTATCATCAAAACATCTCATACATTACAAACATGAAAATCTTTTGAAAACATTTTTCTAATAATTTAAAAATACATACATTTTAAAATTCATAAAAACATCTTATTATCATGTATTACAACATCATAAAAATATTTCATCATCAATCAAAATCATTTAAACATATAAAACATTTTGTCAAACAAAAATCCAAAAATAACATTGTTAAAACAGTTTTCTTGACCTAATCTCATAGAAATTCATAGCATAAATATACATTCATCATACATTATACATGCACATTCTTGACAACTTTCATGAAAATCATCATTCATTTACCCCTTGAATAAACATTACATTTTCATACATCATATCCAAACAACAATATTTACTATGAAGGGTAGAAGATAGAAAATTCATATTTTTCATAGAAATATCGAAATGACATGAAACTTGGAAAAACATCACATAATACATACATGAACATCATTAAAAACTCAAAACAGAATACAATACCTAGAGAAAGATATTGTAGATGAATTGAGGAGGATAATTCTTTTCAGAATTACCAAAAAAGCTCTTACCTTGAAAACTTCTTCTTAAAATCCTTGAATTCAACCAACAAAATATAAATTTTTTTTCTTTCAATACTTGCAGAGAATTTTTGAGAGGAAAGAGGATGGAATTCGTGGAGAAGAGAAAAGAAAGAAAGAAATTAGAAACATCTCAGAACTGAGAGAGAGAGAAGAGTGAGAAGATGAGAGAAAACTGAGGAAAAAGAACGTTAAAATTTTTTTTTAACGTAACAAGCATAATGAAAATTCATTATCCTCCATTAAGTCAGAATTTTTCTAACTCATTGATAGCAAACGACATGGAGGAATGAGAGAAAAGAGGGAAGTCAAACAATCACTCATCACTTACCATGTTTTGCCCTCTTAAAATAGGAAACCATTTAAATCATACAAATCAATGCGAAGTCAAACCTTTTTATTTCCTTAACTGATAAAATATTCCATTATTGTGCCAATTAATCACAATAAATTACCCATTTAACGTAATTATCTCAGCCATAAATTTGGAGAGATTTCTGCTGACTGCTCGTCAGTTGTGTTCGGCCTGTTGATTTTTCCCTTCGGCCTGCCAGTTCCACCAAGTTCGGCCTGCCAATCTTGGGCAGACTTTTTGGCCTGTCGAACCTGAAAGTCCGACCTGCTGAACTGTCCTTAAATGCGATACATTAAAACAATTCAATTCATCTTTGCATCATAAATAAACATACATTAAAATGAACATGAACATGAACACTTGAGCACAACGATTCCATGCGCTGGTCACTTGTCATAAAACTTGACATAAAAGTTAGTAACATTAAAATCATATATCACAACATATAACATAAATTATTAATAAAATTTCCTTAACGTCGTTACTAACTTAACGTGATTCATTACATAAAAATAGGTAGGTGTTACAATTCTTTCCGCCTTATAAAAGTTTCATCCTCGAAACTTAAAATAAATGCAGATACATAGATCTCATGTCATTTTCACGTTCCCATGTAGCTTCTTAAACTTGATGATTTTGCCATAACACCTTGACTAATGGAATTTCTTTATTCCTCAAGGTCTTGGTTTGTCGATCGAGTATCTCTATTGACTTTTCTTCATAATTTAAGTCTTCCCATATCTCGATCACTTGTGGTTCAATCACATGCGTAGGGTCTGGGACATACTTCTTGAGCATGGAGACATAAAATACATCGTGCATTGCGGACATTTCTGAAGGCAACTTCAGCTAATAAGCTACTTTGCCTATTCTTTTCATGATTTCAAACGGACCAATGAATCTTGGACTTAACTTGCTTGTCTTTCCAAACCTCATAACTCCTTTCATTGGTGCAACTTTCAAAAACACATATTCACCCACGGCAAACTCTAAGGGTCTTCTTCTCTTGTCAGCATAACTCTTCTGACGGCTTTGAGCGGTATCTATTTTTCTTCTTATCAACTTTATCATCTCAGAAGTTTCATTCACAAAATTAGTTCTTTCAGCATCGACACTTTCCATCATCTTTTTTTAACCAGCTTCGTGCCAACATATAGGCGACTTACATTTTTGCCCATACAGCACTTCATAAGATGCCATCCTAATTCTCGCCTTATAGCTGTTGTTGTAAGCAAACTCTGCTAACGGTAACATTTTACACCAGCTGGTCTTAAAATCGAGAGAACAAGCTCGTAGCATATCCTCTAAAATCAAGTTTGTCCTCTCCGTTTGGCTGTCTGTCTGTGGATGAAAAGCTGTACTGAAATGTAGCCTGGTTCCCATAGCAGTCTGTACACTCTTCCAAAACTTAGATGTGAACCTGCCATCACGATCTGAGATGATTGATTTGGGAATACCATGAAGTCGTACAATCTCCTTAACATAGAGTTTCGCTAACCGTTCCATAGAGTAAGTGATCTTGATAGGAATGAAATGCGCTGTCTTAGTCAATCGATCCACAACTACCCAAATTGCATCATAACTATTCGTAGTTCTGGGCAAACCAATAATAAAATCCATTGCTATATCCTCCCATTTCCATTCTGGTATATGGATAGACTGTAGTTCACCACCAGGTCTCTGGTGTTCAACCTTTACTCACTGACATGTCATACATTTCTTCACATACTTTGCAACATCATGTTTCATTCCAAACCACCAAAAGTTACCCCTTAGATCATTATACATCTTTGTTGCACCTGGATGAATTGAGTAAGGAGTATCATGAATTTTCACCAAGATCTTTTCCCTTAAATCATCAACATTGGGAACACATAAGCGGTCCTTGAGGTACAAAGTTCCGTCATCCGCCATACGAAACTCTTGACATTTTCCTTCTTTCATTTCTTGCTTAATCCTTACAAGACTTACATCTTCATCTTGTTTTCTCCGAATTTCATCATACATCATCGGAGCAAGAGAGAGTGCTAAGAGCTGGCCTACTACAAGTTCCAAACTGAAGTCTACAATTTCCTTTCTTAAAGGTGGAGACATTGGTTGCATTGACATTGATGTAGCAACTGACTTCCCACTTAGAGCATCAGCCACTCGGTTAGCTTTTCCAGGATGATAAAGGATTTCACAATCGTAATCCTTCACCAACTCTAGCCATCTTCGTTGTCTCATGTTCATGTCTCCTTGCGTGAAGAAGTACTTCAGACTTTGATGATCAGTGAAGATCTTGCATTAGACCCCATATAAATAGTGTCTCCATATCTTCAACACAAAAACGACTGCTGCTAACTCGAGGTCATGAGTAGGATAGTTTTTTTCATAATCCTTCAGTTGTTTTGACGCATAAGCAATCACCTTTTCATTTTGTGTTAATACAGCTCCGAGGCCCATCTTGGATGCATCACTATAAATAACAAACCCATCATTTCCTTCAGGAATTGCTAACACTGGAGCCGTCGTTAGCCTTTTCTTCAGTTCTTGATAACTCTTTTTACATGCATCTGTCCATTCATACTTCTTTCCTTTACGAGTTAGGTTTGTGAGTGGAGCTGCTATCTTGGAGAAATCTTCTACGAATCTCCGGTAATATCCTGCTAAACCCAAGAAGCTATTTATTTCACTTACATTCATTGGTTGCTTCCAGTTGAGAACAACTTCTATTTTAGCAGGGTCAACCATAATTCCTTCCTTTGAAATAACATGCCCCAAGAAAGACACTTTATTAAGCCAAAACTTGCATTTGGAGAACTTTGCATAAAGCTGGTGTCTTCTTAAAGTCTCCAGCACAATTCTTAAATGCTCCTCATGTTCTTCTTGATTCTTAGAATAGACAAGAATATCATCGATAAATACAACAACAAATTTATCGAGGAAATCCTTGAATACCCTGTTCATCAAATCCATAAAGGCAGTAGGTGCATTAGTCAGACCGAAAGGCATAACCACAAATTCATGGTGACCATACCTCGACCTGAAAGCAATCTTGGGGATATCTCCTTCTTCAACCTTCAACTGGTGATACCCTGATCGTAGATCAATCTTTGAGAACACCGATGCACCATTGAGCTGATCAAACAAATCATTGATTCGAGGCAATGGGTACTTGTTCTTGATCGTCACCTTGTTCAGCTCCCTGTAGTCGATGCAGAGTCTCATAGTGCCATCCTTTTTCTTTACAAACAAGACTGGAGCTCCCCATGGTGAGTAACTTGGCCTGATGAAACCTTTGTCAAGTAGCTCCTTTAATTGCATGTGAAGCTCCTTTAACTCTGCTGGGGCCATTCTGTAAGGCACTTTTGAGATTGGATCGGTGCTAGGAGCAAGCTCAATCTCGAATTCAACTTCTCTTTCTGGCGGTAGACTTGTCAGATCATCAGGAAACACATCCGCATATTCATGAACAACAGGCACATCTTCAATTCTTGTCTTTTCTTCTTGGCTTTTGTCTACTATGTTCGCCAGATAGCCCATGCAGCCACTTGCTAATAACTTCCTTGCTTTCATTGCCGATAGAAACATGCTGGGTTTCTTTCTGGACTCGCCAACATAAATGAACTTCTGATCACCTTCAGGATGAAGGATCACCTTTCACTTTCGGCATTCAATAGCAGCATTATACTTGCTTAGGAAATCCATCCCAAGAATCATGTCGTAGTCATGCATGTCGATCACAATGAGGTCGACGAAAAGCTCCCTATTAGAAATCCATAGGGGTACTGTAAGCAGACAATGCGTAGATAATATCACTTCTCCAGAGGGTAGTGTCGTAGCGAATCCCTGTCTCATAGGCTCTAAATGAACCTCTAACTTTTTTAGCATATGACATAGATACAAAAGAATGCGTGGCACCTGTATCGAAAAGAACATAAGCATCATTAGATAAACTTGTTATCTGACCTGTGACCACATTGGAAGCTTCTGCAGCCACTTGATCTTTCATCATGGCATAGATTCGGGCATTTGTCGGTGGGGCCTCAATTCTCCCTTGACTAATAAGTGGCCCTTCAAGGGAGGCTTGCATCTGATGAAGCTAGGCTTGAGGAGGAGCTCTTTGCGGGGCACTGGCATTCATCAGCTTAGGGCAATTCTTAACACAGTGATCTTCAAGGCCACAGATGAAACATTGGTTTGTTCCCAAGCGACATTCCCTTGGATGCTTCTTTCCACATTTGGCATATGGTTGAAATCGCCTGTTATTGTTGTTGTACTGACCATCATTGTGCCTCTTGTTGTCTTGGCACTGTTGGTTTTGAGGATTACCCTTCCTCTTGTTATTCCTCCAGTTTTGGTTGCTGTTGTTGCTGTTGTTGTTCCTGTGAGAAGGGCGGTTTTGGTTGTTTGCATTGCTGGCTTATTGACCAGACTGAGGCTGGTTCCTTCTTAACTTTGACAGATGAAACTCAGCACGTTGAGCCCTCATGACAACCTATTCTTGAGTCCTTGGCAGACTTGACCCATCAATGATCGCAACAATATCTGGTCTAAGGGCTTTGATCAGTCTTCTGACCCTTTTCACTTTCATCCATAACCATTCCTGGACATAAACAGGCAAGTTGGTCAAACTCGTCACCACATCAGTGACTGACATATCCCCCTAGCATAAGCTCTCAAACTCCTTATAATGCTTCCTTGTAACATTCATACGGAATAACTTCGTGTTGAATTCATGAACAAAGTCTTCCCATGACATCTCTTCAACATTCCTGCTCTGTTCAATGCCATCCCACCATATCCTGGCCTCCATAGTGAGGCAGTACGAGGCACAGAGGACCTTTTCATTGTCCGTGAAATCCATGAGTCTTAAGGCAGCCTCAATCGTCTTTAACCATCCTTGAGCTACTAGCGGATCTTTCGAAACCTCGAAGTCTGTTGGCTTAACTCTCTTCCATCTGACCAGAAGAGGTTCCTGATATGCCGCTCTTAGTTCAGCAGCAGGAGCTGGGACTTCGTTGACTTGTGGCTGCGGAGGAGGAGAAGGCTCATCATTGCCTCTTCGATCGTCATTCTGGCCATTGGCCCTTAAAGTAGCAATTTCCCTTCTTTGATCCTCCAGTTGTCTCTGCAACTCAGCAATCATCGTCATGAGTCTTTCATTGGTTTGGGTGCGTGTCTGCACTCTTCGATGGCTTTCCATCATAAATTTCCTAAAAGAATTAGAACTTAGAAATAATCTTCTAATTATGAGACAGGTTTTCACTACTAGATAATTAAACGTTAAACATTTAGACCTTAATCTTATCATCAAACTTGCATCAAAACATCTAACTTTATAACATACTTACTTGGAGGACTTAGATTGATGTGTGACGATATGAATTGTAATCAAAAATTCGCTCTGATACCAAAGCTTGTAACGCCCCCTTTTACGGACGTCACAGATGACATTTCATTCATACATTCATACTTGTTTAAACTTTAAACATAAACATAAGTATAAAACTTATACGATCTTTTAATCGTAAACGTAATTTAACATACTTAGCCAGGATCCATTCGTGCATTTTTTTTATAACTTAACATTGTTAAATAACATTGCTTAACTCATTCCATATCATAATTTATTCTATTACACTTTAAATTAATCATAAACTTATTTTAATAAAATAGATATGCCAAGTTGTAAAATCATAACTTATAAAAACATCACATCACTTAATAGTCACATGCTCCCACAGTTCGACAAGCCGAACAAGGGACTTCGGTAGGCTGAACATGATCGGCAGACCAGAATCCCTCAACCGGCAGGCCGGCAGAGGCTTTGGAAAATAGGCTTGAAAACTCATCATCCTCTGGCAGGCCAAAAACGTAATCGGCAGCCGAACTTTCAGACATCGGCAGGCCAGCCAAGGATGTTTGGTAGGCCGACCTAGCCAAAATCCTTGAGAAAACCTAATTTGTAAAACAGATTTAACTTTTCATAAAATGCAGAAGATCAAAATTCTTTAAAATGATGAAATAAAATATAAAACTATAGTTCAAGTATTCTTAAAACTTAACATAAAAATAATATGTTCAAAATATAAAACTTGACTTAAAACATAAAATCATTCTTCTTGGCGTTCTTCCGGTCACAATTCATCGTGCTTAATGCTCACACGCCTTCCCATGTCCTCCACCTAGTCCATGATTTTCTTACCCTTATCTGCAACATGACATAAAACTTGATTAAGCTAATGCTTAGTAAGTACATATAATTCTCACAATTAAAAAAAAACATTTCTTATACATCATCATCATCATCGTCATCATATCATAAAAGTGCCTCAAGCACAATTTCATAGAAACATATATTTCATTACATTGACTATATTAAAACTTATTCCATTTTATCTTAAGGGCCCAAGTGTTGCACCATAATCATCATCGTTGGCATGCCGTCATGAGAGGAGAAGGGTAGCTAATCCCAAACCAAACATGACATCATAACATATCATTTCATAACATTGGTGTGCAACACTTATTAGGTGATACATATATATACATAATTTTTCATACTTCAAAACATGTCATTTTCATACATGCATAACTTTAAATCATGATAATCTTTTATAAGAAATCCTTTAAGGAAAATAACCATAAAATCATCATGAATATCATTGTGAACATATCATCAAACCTTGTAAAACGTGTCATGTTGCAGGTGAGAATGTACTTACCTTAAAGCTAGCTTACTTAACCTTAATACGATTTGGTGACGATGTCGCAGTCTCGAAGTGCTCGTTTCTTTGAGTGTTCATGCCATTTATTCATTTAAAAATACAATAAAATTAATACTTATCACAAAACATCCATTCATATAACATTCATATATATACATTCATCTCATATTACAAACATAATTCATAACCATCATTGTGAAAACATAAAATTATCATCACATATAAATATTATTCATAACATGCTTCCTTAAATATTATCATCAAAACATCTCATACATTACAAACATGAAAATCTTGTGAAAACGTTTTTCTAATAATTTAAAAATACATACATTTTAAAATTCATACAAACATCTTATTATCATGTATTTCAACATCATATAAATATTTCATCATTAATAAAAATCATTTAAACATATAAAACATTTTGTAAAACAAAAATTCAAAAATAACATTGTTAAAACAGTTTTCTTGACCTAATCTCATAGAAATTCATAACATAAATATACATTCATCATACATTATACGTGCACATTCTTGACAACTTTCATGAAAATCATCATTCATTTACCCCTTGAATAAACATTACAATTTCATACATCATATCCAAAAAACAATATTTACTGTGAAGGGTAGAAGATAGAAAATTCATATTTTTCATAAAAATATCGAAATGGCATGAAACTTAAAAACATCACATAATACATACATGAACATCATATTAAAAACTCAAAACAAAATGCAATACCTAGAGAAAGATATTGCAGATGAATTGAGGAGGAGAATTCTTTTCAGGATTACCAAAAAAGTTCTTACCTTGAAAACTTCTTCTTAAAATCCTTGAATTCAACCAACAAAATATAATTTTTTTTCTTTCAGTACTTGCAGAGAATTTTTGAGAGGAAAGAGGATGGAATTCATGGAGAAGAGAAAAGAAAGAAAGAAATTAGAAACATCTCAGAACTGAGAGAGAGAGAAGAGTGAGAAGATGAGGGAAAACTGAGGAAAAAGAATGTTAAAAATTTTTTTTAACGTAACAAGCATAATGAAAATTCATTATCCTCCATTAAGTCAGAATTTTTCTGACTCATTGATAGCAAATGGCGTGGAAGAATGAGAGAAAAGAGGAAAGTCAAACAATCACTCATCACTTACCATGTTTTGCCCTCTTAAAATAGGAAACCATTTAAATCATACAAATCAATGTGAAGTCAAACCTTTTTATTTCCTTAACTTATAAAATATTCCATTATTGTGCCAATTAATCACAATAAATTACCCATTTAACGTAATTATCTCAGCCATAAATTTGGAGAGATTTTTGCTGACTGCTTTTCAGTTATGTTCGGCCTGTCGATTTTCCCCTTCGGCCTGCCGGTTCCACCAAGTTCGGCCTGCCGATGGTTTCCTTTGGCCTGCCAGTTCCACCAAGTTTGGCCTACCGAACCTGAAAGTCCGGCCTGCCGAACTGTCCTTAAATGCCATACATTAAAACAATTCAATTCATCTTTGCATCATAAATAAACATACATTAAAATAAACATGGACACTTGAGCACAACGATTCCATGCGGTCGTCACCTGTCATAAAACTTGACATAAAAGTTAGTAACATTAAAATTATATATCACAACATATAACATAAATTATTAATAAAATTTCCTTAACGTCGTTACTAACTTAACGTGATTCATTACATAAAAATAGGTGGGTGTTACACGATCTCCTTGAATCTAGACAGGATTAGAAATCCAAGTCTGAGTATCCTAGAGGAGTTAAATTCTCACCCAAATGCACAAGCATATACCCTCGAGTCCTTCTCAAGTACTTGAAAATCTACTTGACTGCAACCCAATGGTTTGGTCTTGGAGCCACCTTCCTTCAACTTACAATCCCGACCGCATAACAAATATTCAGTCGTGTACAAAGCATGACATTTATGAGACTACCCACTACCGAAGCATAAGGCACATTCTTTATGTATTCTCTTTCTTCCTCAGACTTTGGAGAGTCTTTCTTAGAAAGAGTAATTCCTGACCTAGATGGTTGCCCACCATTCTTGGAATCCTGCATTGAAAGCCTCATGAGAATTTTATCTATGTAGCCTGCTTAGGACAAAGCTATCATTTTGTTTTTCCTATTCTGAAAGATCTGGACATCGAGAACAAAATTAGCCTCACCCAAGTCCTTCATGTTAAACTACATAGTCAACCAGAATTTGACCGATGACACCGCCCCAACGTCATTGCCAATTAACAGAATGTCATCTACATAGGGCAGTAGAAAAATCACTTTCTTATCCTTCATGTGTTTGTAAACACATGGTTCGTCCACATTTTGTGTGAACCCATAAGTTTTGATCATTTGATCAAATCTTATGTTCCAAGAATGGGAAGCCTGCTTCAGTCCATAAATTAACTTTAGCAACTTATAAATCTTACCCTTCTGAATTTTGTCCTTGAATCCATCTGGTTGGTCCATATAAATGGACTCATCAAGATAGCTATTTAGAAAGGCCATCTTGACATCCATTTGCCAAATCTTGTAGTTGAGAGTGGCAGCTATGGACAAGAGAATGCAGATAGATTTAAGTATGGCTACAGGCGAAAAGGTTTCCTCATAATCGATTCCTTCCTTTTAAGCGTATCATTTAGCTACTAGTTTAGCCTTAAAGGTTTTGACCTTTCCATCCACTCCTCCTTTCCTCTTGTAGATCCGCTTACACCCTATTGGTTTTACCCCTTCAGGAAGATCCATAAGCTCCCAGACTTAATTTGTCTACATAGACTTCATCTCTGTGCTAATGGCCTCTGTCTAGAGTTTCGAATCAACATCCTCCATAGCCTCTTTGTAAGTGTAAGGATCCTGGTCTTGTTTATTTGGTTTAGCCAAGAAGGCCTCACCATTGAACATATACCTCTCAAGTTGACGCCCGATCGTCCCACTACACCAAAGCCCCTTAGATTGTTGTTTCACTACACTAAAGCCCCTTAGGTTGTTGTTTAGGTTTATTTGGTTTTTCTACAGCGATTAGAGTGGTCTCTGCCGGAACCTCCAGACTGATCAAATCAACTCCTCAACTCCTCAAACACCACTTTGCTTCAAGGCTTAAAGTCGTTCATGTAACTTTCCTTAGGGACAGTTACATTAATTGAAATTATGACTTTATTTTCCTTTGGGTTATAAAAATAACCCCCTTGTCTCTTTTGGATATCCTACAAACACACAAACTTTCAAACGTACGTCTAACTTATTCGCATCCCTAAACATGACGTGGGCTGGACATCCCCATATGCGAATATGGTTTAAGGAAGTCCTCTTCCTCGTCCACAACTCGTGAGGAGTCTTAGGAACCAATTTTGATGCCACATTGTTTAAAAGATAACATGTGGTTTGTAGTGCATATCCCTAAAAAGACAAAGGCAATGGTGAATAACTCATCATAGACCTAACCATGTCCAACAAAGTACTATTTCTTCTCTCTATTATGCCATTCTGTTGTAGAGTGCCCGATGCAGTCAAATGGGATAAAATTTCATTTTCTAATAAGTGTCCCAAGAACTCATCAGAAAGGTATTCTCCACCTCGATCAAATCAAAATACCTTTATGAGTCTACCCAATTGCTTTTCCACTTTAGCCCAAAACTCTCTGAACTTGTCAAAAGTTTCACTTTTGTGGTGCATTAGGTACACATACCCATACCTTGAGTAATCGTCAATAAAAGTGATGAAATACTCATACCCTCTTTGTGCCCAGATGGTCATAGGTCCGCAAACATCACTATGCATAAATTCTAGAACCCCTTCGGCCCTATTTTCCTTAGACCCGAATAGTCTTTTGGTCATTTTGCCCTTCAAACAGGATTCACATGGTTGTATAGATTCCACCTTTAAGTGACTTATAGATCTATCCCTTACCAATCTTTGAATCCTATTCAGACTAATATGACCTAATCGCAAATGCCAAAGATAAGTCTCATTAGAGTGAGAAGTTTTAGGCCTTTAAGAGTTATCATTATTCATCTCAGCATTAAGCAGTAATTTCATCTTAGGTTTGATAAAATATAGATTATTTTACATCCATCTAGAATAGATAAAAGATTTGTTTTTACAAATTACTACTTTATTATTAAAAGAAACTAAATAGGAGTCTTTAAATAAACAAGCTACAAAAATTAAATTCCTTTTAAATTTAGGAACATAAAAACAATCTTGCAAAATTAAAATCCTATAATTATCAAAATAAAGATGGATGTCTTCCACTACTTTAGCTAAGACCAAGGATCCATCGTCCATCCAAAGTGTGAAGTCTTCACGAAGCAGACTTCTCGTTTCTTTGAACCCTTGTAGAGAAACACAAACATGTTTAGTTGCTTCAGAATCTATGACCCAGGTGTCACTAGATTCCTCAACAAAACAAGTTTCTAAGTGTAGAAGATCACACCTACCTCCTTGGGAAAGGAAGTCCTTGCAATTCTTCTTTATGTGCCTGACCTTCCCGTAGAAGAAGCACTTTAGCACTTTGGGTTCTTCTTCTTATTATTCTTCTACTTATTCTTGTCATTTGCAAGAATAGAAGACTTCCCGTTCTTGGCCCGTTGTTTCTTTCTATTCTCAGGGTTAGGATTGGAACCAGAAGCAGCCGCCAAGTTGGCCTCACCACCAGCAAGTTACTCCTTGATTTGCAGTTCAAACTCCTGTAACTGCTTCATCAACTTAGTCAAGGTCATATCCCATCTATTGCTTAAATTGAAAGTAGCCTTAAATGGGATAAATTCCTTAGATAGAGTCTCAAAGACCATAGCAATCTGAGTTTCAGCATCGATGTCAACTCCATTGGTTTGAGCCTCAGCGAGGTAACCCATGACTAACATCATATGCTCCTTTACAGATGTCCCTGGTCTCTACTTGCAGTTCAAGAGTTTTTGAAGCACCCCTTGCTGCTTTGTTAAGGCCTGGCCTCCAAACATGTCTTACAGATTATCCGAGATCTATCTAGCAGTCTCATAATCCTCATGTTGAGCCTATAGCATGTTATTCATGCTAGCCATAACATAGCAGCGAGCCTGATCATTGGCATCTTTCCAACGATCATATGCTTGGATTTGTTCATTAGTGGAATCTCCTGTAGGCTTAGGAGGACACGGAGTTGTCAACATAAATTTAAGTTTCTCAAAGGAAAGGACGATGTTTAGGTTACGTTTCTAATCATTATAATTCTCTCTAGTTAATTGGTTTTTGTCAAGTATCGATGATAAATCATTTTTAGACATTTTTAATCTATAATAAAGAATTATATACCAAACATAAGCAAACATATTATAATAATTTTGTAAGATAACACAATCATGTATAGCATACAAATGTGTTTATGTGTCAAAACCTTGAAAATATCACAACCTTATAACGATAATTCCTAACTCAGAATTCAACATGCTCCTAGGGGAGTCTTGCCAAATTCAATCAAGAACACAGATCCCTCATAATTAATAAATGTCATCCAGGACTCGAATGATCCAGCATATATTAATAATTGTTTCTTTGGCCATTAATTTTATTAACAAAGCTCCTAGGGGAGGTTAATAATAAAGTTAACATAAGTGTATAACCATCGTTTCAATATTTTATCTAGATTTATAATCACCACCTAGGGGTGTGCAACCATAAATCATGCTAAAATACCTTATCCTCTTGGAAATCCAACTTAGTACATGATGAAATCCTTTCCTAGGGGTCGGAACCACCATGTGCTACCTATAGACCAAGGATGGTGGCCATAGGTCCTCTCTTCGAAAACATTCTCCCACTCTTTCTTTTGAAATCAAGGTTTTGTTTTATAAACATACATGAAAAATTTTTAATGAGCGGCACTCGCTATCTATATGACATGTTATTAATAAACATGGCAACTCATATTATAATGCAGACAAGCAAAGCAATCATGCAAAGCCATAAGCAAAATAATAATAAATAACCATAATATTATGGTTCCACCTTAGAGAAAAGAAAATAAAGATCACAAGAGATAAATCAAAACATATTATCGATGTTTCATCCTTGAATCTTCAAATTTTATCTTTCTTTATGTAACTTCCATCTTCAAGTCTTCAATCCCGCCTAGATCGAATACTTTATATTTTCGGTTAGATCTAAATTTAATATTTCTTAAAATTGTCCCAAAAATAAAATCAAGATTGCATTGAAAAACGCACCTTTTCTAAAATTTGAATCCATCGGCCTGTCGATCATGACAGTTCGGCTTGCCACCAAAGCCATCAGATTTTTGCCCCACTAACGGCCTACCGATCTTAGAGGTTCAGCCTGCTAGTCTACGACCATCGGACTATCGAACTAGAGGGTTCGGCATGTCGACCGAGCAGAAATCATGTTTTTCTAAAAAATACAGATTTTAATGTAATTTATCAATTTTATGTTCAACAATTCAAAAACATAAAATTAGAGACTCAGGAAATACCTGGGAACACTATCATCTATCTTCTAGATCCATCTTCTAGATTCGTCTTCTTCGAATGATTATTCAATTATAAAATTCTTACAAATCTAAAATTAAATAATAGTTACTAGACAGATACAATAGTCCACCATCTAATTACATGAAAAACCTAGATACATATTTTAACCTATGAGGAACCATAACCAGCATAAATTAATTAATAAATAAATAATTAAATAATAATTTAATCAACCATAATTAATTAATAAATATTCACCATATAATTCATGACAACATAAAAATATATAGAAACCTAGAGTGTCAACTCGCTAAAAAATTAAATTCAAGTATAGAAGAGATCAAGATCACATAATTTATGCTTATAGCATGATCACAAACTTGCACATTTACGTAAAAACCATGTCTTTGACACCAATTATTGGAAAAATAATACGCAGCAGAATTTTAAAATTTTTTTATATCAGAATATTTTTCAAAACACAAGTTTGATACGCTATATGCATAAATTAACCAGATCTTACTAACCTTATTTCCCGAAAAGCTCTGCAATTCGTGAAGAGAAGTAACGTTCTAGAAGAGCCTCAACCAACTAGTCTTCTTTGCTATTCTTTATCAATGATTGGAGTGCATATGAGCGCACGTCATTTAGCCTTTCGCCGGTGACACTCCTTCTAACCAATTGAGAAAAACCCAAAGCTATAGTTCTTGATTTGTGAACAAGAGCTTTCCAAAGAGTTTCAAAGTTTCACTCTAGATTTCTCAATTGATCTACATAACAATGAGTCTGACTCCCCTTTTTTTTAGGTTGGGCTCAGGACTTGGTCCTCATCAAATAAGGCCTTAAAAATTCAAATTAAAATCAATATCAGATCAAATCTACGTGAAAATACGTGATCTATTTATCGCTTAGTCGGTAGGCCAAATTGATAGATTAGCCAGTCAAACTTACTCCATTGATAGCCGAACTTACGATAAATGATCCCTGTGAATATTTTATTTCCCACTTGAGATTCTTATGATAGAGCCTCAATTTTAATTCAAATAACCCAATAGAGAAGTTATATGATTAAAAATGTCACATCTAGATAATCTCTAGGAAAATAAATATTCCTGATAAGTCAACAAGTTAATTTTGAATTAATTTATTCAAAATTAATCCAACCGATAAATAGACATGAATTATCTAATTCTGATAATTCAACAAGTTTACCTTAAATTAATTTTCATAAAATTAATTCAATCGATAAATAGATATAAATTATTTGATCCTATCAAATTTTTAGCCAATCAATAATTTGACACAAGTCACTAATTATTGGAAAAGCACGCCGTATCGTTATAGGATTTTTATGAGCTAAAGAAAGGGACCTAATGGACCTATATAGTTCAAGCTCCCAATAATTATGAAACCCAATATTCCAGATATACATTTCATAATTATCAACTCTAACACTACTCCACTAAAAGCTTAGAGTAGCACTCTCTAAGTCTCCATGACATATCATAATGTATCGCATCCCTATAGGATTATCCATAATTGGCTTAAGGATAAATTCTATCTTACCCCACTAATTATTTTTCTCTTACGTTCCATTATCTTACCATCAGAAAACTTACCACCCACAGACTGTATACCATTCGGTTACACCTATATATCCAAATGGTTGAGCACTCTGGTTTTTCAATTATAGGAGAATGCATATAAGTGGATATCAACTACTCCTAAAGAGGAGCTACAGATTCCATATCTATGAATAACAGGTCTATGCTATCAAGAGTCATGCCTCCAACATACCCGTATGCGTACCACTATTGATATGTGGATATTACCCTTTAGTACATCAAAAGACATAGGTCAAGATAACGGCCCACTATTCATCTTAGGATTAAGATACAATATAAATGATTGTCTAAAGTGAATTAATTTGCCGAGATAGAATTATTAATCCAAATCAATTCACTTTATGTCCCGATCTGACACATTGTCACCTATGATAATGTGCCAATGTTTCTATTCACGGAGTCCACCTTCGATGGCTAAGACAAACCATCTCCTGTTAGGGATATAGACAACATAACAATCTTTACATGAGTAAAGCGCCCAACTTTATTACCTCAATTGCAGATCTTATGATTTAGACCATCACCTTAAGAATCGTGTCTTCTGCATAATCTGTCCATTATATGCCCAATTCTTAAAGGTTTAGACCGACAGTCTCAAACTTTTGTTTGCTTAACACACATTCAACAAATATGAATGTAAAGAGGACAAGATTTGGTATATAAATAATGAATAAATTCTTTACTGATAAAAATGTCTCCAAAAACATATTATATTTTTACTTCTTAGGGCATACTTGTCTAACACATTCAACAACATTCAATCACTGAGCAAGAAAATGTCAGATCCCAATTTTATAAAAATTAAAAATCATTTGATTTTTTTCTTAAATCCTAACAACTTCTTCTTCTCCTTCTTCTTCTTCTACTTCTTCTTCTTCTTCTTCTTCTTTCCTTCCTTGTATTCTCTGCTGATAAGAAAAAAAATAGATCTTAGGTCTGAGATGGAGGGGTATCGCTTGAGCATGAGGCCAAGTCAGTCGCAGCATTGCCACTGTGGCATCCCTGACACGAGCCCACTGGTCAACAAGAGCCTAGCTCCATCGCCCTACTTTCTCTCCCCAAATCACTCCAACATTTGTAAGGGCTTTGTAGCTCTATTGGTCGACAAAGATCATAGGCGACGGAGCATAGGGACAATTGTTAGTCTTAACTGGCTTGCACGATGAGGTTGCGATAGCTTGGCCATCGGTCCTCAACAGTGGCGACCTCCGCAAGTCTCTACTTCACCTCCCAAACCTCTTTCTCTCCTCTGGCATCCTTCCTCCTTGGCGATGGGAAAGAGGTCAACCTTAATGTAGAAGTCAACCTCAATGCAGAGTGTTCTTCATTTTTTTGATCTAGATAATGTTCCTGATTTTTTTTTCCTTTCTGAAAAGTTATTTTTTAGGTTTAATTGCTTTTCTGGTTTCTTTTTTATTATTTACATTTACATTTTAATTTTGTTAAAGAAATATAATTTTAATTTTAATTTCTTGAAAAGGATATTAAATATTTTACTAAAACACTCATATTAAAGAGTTCATGTACACCTCGCATGACGCTCTTTTTAACAGAAGTTGGTTAAATTGATCCCTAGCAACTAAAATAAAAAGTTTGGGTCAGTTTGGTCAAGGAAAAAAAGATTGGGGATCAAAATCTTAGTTTCATGAATGGTTGGTGTCTAATTGAGCAGTTTACCTTTTTATGTTTTACTGTAACATGTGAGAGCTTCAACTATAGCAGTTTAAATTTATTAGTTCCAACTAATGTTGCCAAACAAAGTCGTTACTAATAGGGCATTTAAAAACTCAATTTGAACAAATAGTTTGAACTGAAAAAACTACAGCAATTCAAAATTTTATGAGATAGAACCCTTTGAATTTGTTTCATAGGCAAGAATGCAGCCCTTGTCTATATCTATTTTTTTTTCTTTTTTCTCCTACTGGCTATACTATTATTATTTAGAAGGATCACAATGATGCTCGTGTTAGGATTGATCCCCTATGAGCATTGACATTGTACATATTGCTGGTTAATTTTAAAAAAACAACATTTAGTTATCTTGGTTGTTTGTATATGGATACTGAAATAAACATCTACAAAATTCTATGATTATTAATGTGACCATAAATTTAGCATATAATTGTTGTATGTGTAAGGATTAAATTTATAGATAATAATCTAAATAGTCTATAATAAATTAATTAAAGTTAGGACCTTTAGTTAAATATTACAAGCACGGTTTAATTTCATCTAGAATGAAATAGTTTTATCTAGACTATTAATGTTCAGACATTGGATTAGAGGTACTTTTTATAATGTGATTATATACAACTGGACAAGATAAATTATGAACATTTAATAATATTTTCTTACACATAGTGTTCAAATTTATCACTATGATGATCATATATATGACACTCTTAATTCTAAGTATTCATCAGACTTCTATTTATGACATTATGCTTTTTGACTTGCTTGATAAAATTTGTCTATAGATAGATCATAACTTCGCATATTGAAAACATCATAAAATAAGTGGCAGGGAATGATAATACAGATATAAAGTCCATTCCTTCCTATTGGAAGTTAGAAATTCTTCTATTGAGTGATGATTTGGGACTTGAACAGTAAAATGTTTATTCAATATAAGATTATAAATTAACGGGTCATTAGAGAATCATTGGAACTCAAAGATAAAAACATAATAAGATAGGTAAACAAAAATTGAACCTAGCTTTTATTATGAACTATTTATGAAAGATTGACTTATATGTAATGATTATATCAATGGACTACTCGCTAATTGTTTTAGTAATTATTACTATAAATCTAAGTGTGCAGTTTTGGGTATTTAGCGGAATAACTCTGAAACTAATAAATTTGACATATTAATTACATAATTTAATTAGTTATCAAATTAATTGGAGCTTGAATTATGATCCTCAATGTTGACTCTGTAAATACTATATTGGATCAAGTACACAATGTTGTCATACAAAATGGGCAATGCTCAATTAATTTTGAATTATTTAATTATATTTAATTAATAAAATTAATTAAATATATTTTAATTTTATGAGATATCGAGTGGTATGGCCTAGAGATGCAACAATGGGCCCGGGCCCGTGGGCCGGCCCGAGCCTGTCCTGATACAGTGATAGGCCGGGCCAGCACGGCCCGACACTGTTCACGGCTCGGCACGGCCCATAAATACTTGTGGGCTGGGCCGGGCCTATATATGTTGGCCCATGGGCCGGCCCGGCACGGCCCATGGAAAATCATGGGCCGGGCTGGGCCGGGCTGGGCTGGGCTGGGCTGGGCCTGGGCCGGCCCGGCCCGTCTAGGCCCACAATGGGCCGGCCCATCTAGGCCCACAATGGGCCGGCCCATCCCAGCCCATAATGGGCCAGCCCACCGGCCCAAGTTGGGCTGGCCCATCTAGGCCCATACAGGGCCACAAGAGGCCCATTGTGGGCCAATTTCATATATATATATATATATTTAGATATATTTTTTCATGTTCATTCACGGGTGAACATGGCTGAGTATGACCTTCTCCAAATAAGTCATGTAAGGCTCATTGTAAGTCATGTATTGTCACATCAAAAGACTATACATTTAATATATATATTGTTTAATTCATATAAGAATTAAATATTATATAATATATATACATGCCATATTCACTCGTGAATGAATAATTGAATATGCCATGAGATTTTCCTAATGCAATCACATCACAATACGTCTGCCAAGTTCTTTTTCTTCTCTTTTCATTTTTTTTTATTTTTTTATTTTTTCCTTGTAGGCATGCTTTGCTTTTGAGAAGTAAAGTTGAGAATCAGATGCTGAATCTGTAGGTTATGTATTATCACATCAAAATACTATACATTTAATATATATATTATTTAATACATGTAAGAATTAAATATTATATAATATATATACATACCATATTGAACACATCACATTGCAATAGGCCTGACAAGCTCTTTTTCTTTTCTTTGCATTTTTAAAATTTTTTTCTTGTAGGCATTGTTAGTATGTGTGGAGCTTAATTATTACCCTGACGTAGATTACCCCTACGCAGAGGTTGTACGCGGATCGACCTTTTCTAAATACTATACAATGCCTTGCTTTGGAGAAGCAAAGCTAAGAATCAGATCTTAAGTCTATAGGTCATGTATTATCACATCAAAATACTATACATTTAATATATATATATTATTTTATACATATAAGAATTAAATATTATATAATTTATGCATGTCATATTCACCCGTGAGTGAACATGGCATTAGATTCCCCTATGCAATTATAAAGGGGCAGGCCTAACATAGAGGCTCAGAAGGAAGGCCTGCAATGTGCAAAGCTGAGACGTTAAGTCTTCAGCGAATTGTCTAATCAAGTTACACTTGAAAGAAAAAAAATTAAAAAAAAAGATTTAAAAATAAAAAAAATAAAAAAATAAACTTTTTTACCTATAAATAAATGTAGAACATTCACAGAGATACTCATTCAACAAACTTCTAAGATCTTATGTATTGTCTTGTTTTTTAGATTACTTAGAGTTCTTCAGAAAGGAAAAAAAACTTGAAGGTATAATTTATTTCATTTATTGTTCATTAATTTTGTATTGTTATAAGTTAATTTTATTGTGTAATTATTTTATTTAATTTTTATGTTACGTTAATTTATTGTTATTTTTTATTGAAGCTATGGCATCATCACCTAGAGGGAGAGCCAACATTTCACATTTGGTGATCAACGAAGAAGAACAATTTAATGATCCACTGGAAGAAATTGGAGTTGACTTGCTATCTCAAGTTGATGGCTCCTCTGAAGTCACTCGTAAGGGCAAAAGGAAAATTCAACGAACTTCACCAGTTTGGAATTACTTTGATCTCGTAACACGTACAAACGAGCATGGTGCAACAGAAGAGCGCGCAATTTACAAAGTATGCAAACAAGACTACACAGGTAAATCCTCTTCTGGCACTGGTCACTTAGAGAGGCATCGCAAAAAATGCGAAGCTAAGCATGGTGTAGGTGGTGTTGATTGCCGTCAACAAACACTTCAATTTAGCCCCGATGGTAGTGTTACCAATTGGTCATATGACCAACAAAGAGAGAGAGAATGACATGCTAGATATTTGGCTAGTGCTCAACAACCAATTAGTCTTGCTGATGATCTAGCCTTTGAGGAGTACATTCAAAATGCTTATAATCCACAATATAGGCGTGTTTCAAGAACTACCACAAGAGCTGACACCATGAAAGTTTTTCATTCAATGAGGGAAAAGTTAGGAACTGAATTTAGTTCATTCACTACATCTGTTGCATGCACATCTGATTTGTGGGAAAGTCGTACCAAAACTAGTTATATATGTGTAACTGCACATTATGTGGATAAAGATTTGTCTTTTCAAAAAAGGTTAATTGCTTTTTGACCAATGCCTTATCCGCATGATGCCAAGGCCATTTCATGATGTCATCATGGAAGTTTTTGATTTTTATGGCATTAAAGAAAAGATTTTGAGCATCACATTTGATAATACATCTGCTAATAATACTGCTATTAACATTTTCAAAACAACATTGAGACCACAACATGACGAAACACTTTTTCACCAAAGATGTGCTTGTCATATTATTAACTTGTGTGTTCAAGATGGCATGAAAATTTTTCAAGGTTATTTTGAAAATATTCAAACGGCCTTGGGTTACATAGCAAGTTCTGGCTCTCGAATTGAAGAGTTTGCTAAGCTTTGCAAGAGAGCAAGCATGAAACCCAGAAAACTTCCAACTGACATAGGACACCGGTGGAATTCAACATATTTGATGCTGAATGCATGCCTACCATACAAAGAGGTCATAACCGCGTATTACAACTTGAAGAATCCAACTGAGCTGCTTCAAGAATTTGATTGGCAAATTGCTTCATGCTTTTACAATTTCTTAAAGGTTTTTTATGAAGCCACTCTCCAACTCTCAGGTGTGTACTATCCTACCTCTCCTCATGCATTACATAAGTTGTACGACATTGCTGCAACCTTCGATATGCATAGAGATTTTGACATGTTTAAGGAATCTGTTGAGTTCATGGAGCAAAAATTCCAAAAATATTGGGAGCGTGTTCCACCGTTGTATTGCATAGCTCTTGTATTGGATCCGAGAGTTAAATTAGCTGGTGTTGAATATTTGCTTAAGGGTATAGGGGAAAAATTAAGGGTGCATTCTGACATCATAACCATTCAAAATGTGCAAGCAAAAGTTAACAACATATTTACTGCATATAATGAAAAATATGGAGGAGGCCAAACAATATCCCCTACACCTTTAGCAAATACTACTTCTGTTCCACATGGTTCTTCATGGGCAAGTATGATTAGCTACACAGGATTTGGTTTCGGTGCATCGTCTACATCTTCAACACGCAGTGAATTGGAAAATTATCTGGAAACAAATTTTGCAGCATTTATTTTCAATGAGCAAGGTGGTGGTCATGATTTCAATAAGTTTGATCTTTTGTCATTTTGGAGATCACAGTCAAGAACTTTTCCTGTGCTCTCTAAAATGGCTTGTGATATACTAACCATACCAGTATCCACAGTTGCAAGTGAACAAGTATTTAGTTGCAGTGGTAGAGTACTTGATGAACGGCGTGCACGTATGAGTGACGATATTCTGGAAGCAGCAATATGCGTCAAAGATTGGGAGGATGCTCGTAGAAGAAGCCAAGAAGTTCAAGATGATTGGGTTGATGACTTTGAAAATTTGGACATTTCTGATACTCCCACTGGGAGTAATACGTTGTAATTAATTATGAACAATATTTTTTTTATGTTTTTTTTATGTTTTTAGTAATTTTGTAAACATCTAATGTATAATTATCCCGATTGTACTCTTTTTTCCTTACCAATGTTTTGTCCCACTGGGTTTTCCTTGGAAAGGTTTTTAATGAGGCAATCGTAAATAAAATATCCTTTTTTATATTTATCTTAACTATTCAAACTTTTATATTTATTAACTTGTTTAAAAATTAAAAAATTAAAAAATTAAAAATTACATACTTAGATGGGCTGGCCCATTTAAACCCATGATGAGCCAAGATGGGCCGGCCTATTTAAGGCCCACGGCACGGCCCGGCACGACCCACGGCACGACCCACGGTACGGCCCGACACGGCCCACAGCACGGCCCATATAAAACTAGCCCGCGGGCCGGGCCGAGCCAAGTTATTTTTAATATGGCCCGGCCTGGCCCGGCCCACGAAATTCATGGGCCGGCCCGGCCCGGCCCGCGGGCCGTGTGGGCCTAAGGAGGCCGGGCCGGGCCGGCCCGTTCTTGCAACACTAGTATGGCCATACTCTGTTTGAAACTACCACAAAGAAAAATCTTACGTGGTAGATACAAAATTGATTGATTAATTAATTTAAAATTAATTTCATTTAAGTATGATTTATTCATTGAAAAAAGATAGGAAAGAAAAACGAATTTGAATCCACCTACTTCAAGATGGCCTTTTATCATGTTGTCTTCTATAGATAATTGCCCATCTTATATACAATAAGGTGCATGAGATATACGGGTAAGTGGGAGAGATCGAAATAAAATAAAAAACGGGAAGGACAAGGTAGATGTGATATGAAGAAATGGACAAAATTTACTTTTTCATCTTTCCACTTGAATGGAAAATAAAGTACCTGTCTTGACGAAAAGATAAGCATGTAAGCACACGTAAAATCATAACATTAAATGGTATAGACAAAAGTCAGCATCCTACTACTACATTTTTGAAAAGAAAAAGGATGGATGCATGTGATGTTCAGAAGCTTTTCATCTTTATCAGTTTTTCTTGACGAATCCACCCACTGATCTTGAATGAGATAATTGCCCATATGACGTTCATGATTTCCACCATGTCACAAATAGAATATATGTTAAGGACGGAAAAAGATATGAGGACGTGAGAAAATCATGAGAAAATTCTCAATAGAGAAGAGTATGAGATATTCTTCAAAAGAGAAAACTTGTAAAGTTATTCTTTTCTAAAATCTTGTTATCGTGTTGAGTATATAGTTAAATCAAAAAAAATATGAGATTAATATGTATTACTATTTGACTTTCACTTATCAATTTCTAGTGTAAAGATTTGACTTAAAAAATTTACTATGTCAAAATTTAAAGTGAAAAATCTTGATAAGCTTTAAAAGGTTTGAGCCATAATTTTTTATACCTTATACGAATAAAAATTATACGCCTATTCTGACAAAAAATAGTTTTAAGAAAATTTTCTGATGTCGACGGATCTGCATTTCCACTGCAAATTTACGCCAAATTTCCAACAGCTCGATCAATGCTTGCAGCTATAGGGCACTTTGTATTTTATTCGTTTTTAGGCTGGAAACATGAAGGAATTTTTGTCTTAAAAAAAGCCTCAAGGCACCCGGCTGCAAAAAACCGTTTTGTTTGCTTGAATTTTGTCGTTGTTTCGAATTCTTATTGTTTTATCGTTTTTTCATGGTTTATAGATCGTTTTGTCGTTGCTCATATTATTATTGTAATGAAAATTTTTGTTGGCTGCTGCCCGTCGCTTTTAAACTTATTGCTGTCTTTTCACTTGTTGTTGTCGTTTTCATTTTTGGGTTAAATTTGTTCCTTTTTAGTAATTGGCATGTCCCTTTTTCTTTTCTTTTTTATTTGTAGTTTTCTTTTCATTCTTTTGTGGTTTTAAAGTTAGTGGACATATTATTTTGCCTTTTTATGTTTATATGATGGTCTTTTGGATTTATATATTCAGTTTTGATTATAAGAAAATTTGTATGAACCCGTAAAAGTAATAGGCTTTTTGTACGATTTTTTCCACTGTAATATACACACTGGACATGAAGAAGACGACTACAGCTAGGAGAAAAAACCTCACATGGTTACTAGATTAACATGCAGAATATGCATTTTAGGTCTATGAAACCTAAATTTTTTTTTGGGCTGGTCCATGAATTGGACCCAATATGTATTTAGGGTCTACAAATATTCAGCACCCACGTGAAGTACACCGTACGTGCATGCAATCCTCCATAAATAAAGATTATAAACTTAAGTTGAAAACTACATGTAGTTTTTCACTATGGAGGAAACTACATGTAGCTTTGCATGATGGACGATGTGTCCATGCATAGTTTCTCCTATTCATGATTGAGTTCGTGAAACCCAATGGTGGATTTGGGCCTATTAACAAAATAGTTTTGCAGCCCATATGTTAGAAATCCATATCATCGTTCTTCCAGCGACCCACATTGGTAGAAGACTACATATAAAGGAGCAGGGATTTTTTTAATTACTAGAAGTTCCATTGTAATTTTTTATTATCATAATTATAATTTTTTATGGGTTGTAATTTAATTATTGAAAAAGACTCGGTCAAAAATCTATTATTTTTTTATGTTATAATTTTTTGTGAAGTTGTTATAACATATTCTTACATTATAACATGCCATCTAGAAAATACCAATTCGTAGTTATTGTAACATACATGCATACGTATATGTATTATTTCATATTTTATAAAGTTGTTTATAATATGATTTAATATGACATTAGATTTAATTTAACATGATTCAATTTATCGGGTTGGTTATTTTCTTTTGAATTTGCATAATCAACCAAATAATGTGAATTAGATCTGAATAGTTAAAATTTGATAAAATTTATATAAAATCTAAGTTATTAGCTAATTTTAAATAGTGTATTATTAGGTAGCTTAGATTAGTCATATATAAATTTAGATTTTCAGAAAATCTGGTAATTTATTTATTTATAAATGGAATATGATTCTAATAACAAATTTTCACCTAGTAAATTAAAATTTGATTTATTTACTAGATTAATAAAGCATGAGATGCTATAAGATAAGACACATTAACTTAAGATAATGAGTGGAAGAAAGTAGTATAACAATATTACTTACAATCTCTACTATTAACACAACACCATGAGATATAAGTGGTGTCTCGAGATGCTTTAATTTCATCCTCCCTTTGGAAGGTGTCAATTTAAATCAATAACAAGGTTAGCTTCCAAAAGATAGGATTTTAAAATGTATTTCAAAATCGACCTAGTCTTTGGCAGTAATTTTGTGGTAAGTTATCAAAATCCGAAATATAGGTTACACTTATGAAGATATAATAAAATTGTTAATTTATCTTGACTAAAATAAACGGTAATAATAAATATAGAAAAATATGAGATATTTTGAGTACATTTATTAGTTGAGATTGTCTCAAGTCAATTTATAAATAATATAACTACCCTTCGACAACACATTATTAATTAAAAATTGAATTATCGTAGAATAAGTAAAATTTTTATTTATTTTTACATATGCATTATGCATCACATTTACTATTCTAAAAATAACTTTATGATGCTTATGCAACCATTTAACTTATGTCATTTATTTATTACAGCAACAATATTAAAACCAATAATCACTATACTATCAAATGAAAAGTTAACCAATGACAATTTTGGCAAGAGAAAAAATAACTTGAACATAGTACTCATTTGTAAAAGTTATAAGTTTGACCTAATGGAGGAGTGTCCTCCACCACTTGCTGCCAATGTTACTTGTAATATACGAGACGCATATGATCATTGGATTGAGGCAAATAATAAAGCCCGATGCTACATGTTAGCTGATATGTTTGACGTGCTGAGACAAAACATGAAAACATGGAAACTGCTTATCAGATAATGCAGTCACTCCATAGAGATGCTTGGAAGCCTGTCTGAAAAGGCACAACATGAAGCCATTAAGGCTGTTATGAATGCTAACATGAAGGCAAGAATTTTAGTCAGAGAACATGTTCTAAACATGGTTAGTCATCTACATAAGGCTGAAATTAATGGGGCAATTATAGATGAAGCCACACAAGTGGGGATGATTTTAGAAACTCTCTTGCCTGCAATCCTTCAATTTAAAAGCTATTATTTTATGAACAAGCTGAATTACAATATGACTGAATTGCTCAATGAGCTACAAACTTTTGTATTAATCTCGAAAGAGAAATCAAGAGAAAGTGAGGCAAATATTGCCAAGGCATAACCTTCCTCTTCTAGTAAAATGAATAGAAAAAGAAAGACGAGAGCTAAAAGAAGTGGCAAATCCAATGATCGAGGAAAACCTAAGAATAACAAGAGCAATAGCAATAACAACAACAACAACAACAATAAAAAAAAAGGGTCAAAGAAGCCCAAAGGAAAATATTTCCACTATGGTATAAATGGGCATTAGAAGAGAAACTATAAGAAGTATCTCCAGGAGCTCCAAAAGGGAAATAAGATTAGTAAATTAGACTTACTTGTTCTAGAATCATGCTTAGTCGAAGATGATATATCACCTTGGATAGTTGATTTAGAGACAACTAATCATGTTTGTTGTTTGTTGCAAATGCTTAGTTCTCTAAAGGAACTTGCTGACGGGGAGCATATGATGACTGTGGGAATAAGAAAAGTTGTTTTGACATAAGCAGTGCAAGTAATTAAACTTTTTTTTGGAAAAATTTTTACTATTGAACAATATTTATTTTATTCTTGGTTTTTGTAGAAATTTGATTTCTGCTTCCAAGTTGTTTAAACAGTTATTTAATGTTTCTTTTTATGATAAAAATTGTTATAATATCTAGAAACAGTTTGGATATTTGTTCTATAAACTTTAAAAATGGGTTTTACACCTTAAGGCCCAATGAAAAGTCACTGCTTGATACCAAAATGTTCAAAGTTTAACGACCTAAATCTAAAAGCAAAAGATTTCTTTCGATGGTGAGACATACATTTGGCATCTTAGGTTGGGTCATATTAATCTTGATATGATTAAAAGACTAGTGAAAGATGGTCCATTAAGAGAACTAAAAGTTAGTATTCTACCAATTTGTGAATCTTGTTTAGAAGAGAAAATGACCAAGAGGCCTTTCTTTGCAAAAGGTGAAAGAGCTGAAGAACCCCTTGAATTGATACATTTAGACGTTTAGGGTCCAATGAATGTACAAGCATGACGTTGTTATATATACTTTGTCATATTTATTGACAATTATTCAAGGTATGGATACATGTACCTAGTGCAAAGAAATATAAGACTTTTGGAAAGTTCAAAGAATTCCTAGCAGAAGTTAGAAAGCAATTAAGTAAGTCAGTGAGACTCTTTGATCGGATCAATGAGGGGAGTATCTTGATACTGAATTGAAGGATTATTTAATAGAATATAGTATTCTATTCTAACCTAACTCGCTGCACCTGGAACATCACAGCAAAATGGTGTTGACGAGAGAGGAAATTGAACACTGCTGGACATGGTGAGATCTATGATCAGTTACTCATCATTTCTCGCTTCATTTTGGGGATATGCAATACAAGCTGTAATTTACATTTTGAATAATGTTCCAACTAATTCTATTCCTAAAAACACCTTATGAGTTATGGAGCAGTTGTAAAACTAGTTTACAATATATCCTTATATAAGGATGTTTTGCACAAGTACTAAAAGGAAATACTGGGAACTTTGAACTACATTATGAAGTATGCTTGTTTGTAGGTTATCTTAAGGGAATGATGGGAGGTTTGTTTTATAGTCCTAAAGAGAAAAAAGTATTTGTATCGACAACTGCTACTTTTCTTGAGTTTGATTATATTACTAACTTTAACCGTCGTAGCAAAGTTGTACTAGAAAGAATTATTTTCTAATCAGATCAGACCATAACCAACAACTATTGTTGAAAGAAAAAATGGGGAGATCACATCTCAAAGTCAGGATGTCATACCACCTCGATGTAGTGGGAAGGTTGTAAGACCACCTACTCACTACAGAGAAATTAGAGAAGCACAAGTTGTTGTCTCTAACAATGTTGAGGATGATTTATTGACATACCACCGTACGATGGAAGATTCTGACATGGAGAAATAGAATGAGGCTATAAACCTTTAAATAGAATCAATATACTCCAATTAAGTCTGTTAACTTATAGATCTACCTACAGGGATAAAACCTATAGGGTGCAAATAGATCTATAAGAGGAAAAGAGGAGTGAATGGGAAAGTGGACACTTTCAAAGCAAGGCTTAAAACAAATGATTATACCTAGAAAGAGAGAGTCTATTATGTTGACACTTTCTCGCTAGTAGCTATGCTTAAATCCATTTGTTTTCTTTTATACATCATTGCATGTTTTGATTATGAAATATGGCCGATGGATGTCAAGACAATTTTTTTGAATGGCTATCTTGAAGAAAGCATCTATATAGTGCAAACAAAAAAGTTTGTAGTCAAAGGCCAAGAGCAAAAATTTGCAAGTTATAAAGGTCTATTTATGGACTCAAGTAAGCTTTAAGTCCTTGGAACTTGAGATTTGATGTGACAATCAAGTCATGTGGTTTTGATCAAAATGTTCATGAACCATGTGTTTGCATGTACATCAAAGATAAAAAGATGGTCTTTTTAGTTCTTTGTGTAAATGATATTCTACTCATTGGGAATGATATAGAATCATTGTCTAGTGTGAAGAAATGGCTAGCCAATCAATTCCAAATGGAAGATTTGGGAGAGGCAAGTTATGTTCTTGGAATTCAAATCATATGAGATCATAAGAACAAACTATTGGCACTATCTTAGACTTAGTATATTGATAAGCTGCTGATCAGATTTTCGATGAAAAACCCCAAGAAAGGCAACTTACCTAACCAACATAGAGTTTATCTTTCAAAAAAGTAATGTCCTAAGACACCTCAAGAGGAATTGAATATGAAACGTGTACCCTATGCATATGTAGTAGGAAATCTAATGTATGCCATATTGTGTACAAGACCTGACATATGTTACACTTTGGATACAGTCAGCTAGTATCAGTCCAACCTAGGATTAGATTATTGGATGTCGGTTAAGCACATTCTCAAGTATCTAAGGAGAACGAGAAACTATATGCTAGTTTACTCTGGTGAGGATTTGATTCTTACTGGATACATTGATTTTGATTTTTAATCAGACAAAGACACACATATATCCATATTTGGGTTAGTGTTTACTCTTGGTAGTGGAGCCATAGTTTGGAGAAGCATTAAACAATCATGTATTGTTGATTTGACTATGAAAGTTGAATGTGTAGCTGTTTTTAAAGCAGCGAAAGAGGTTGTATGGCTCCGTAACTTCTTAACGGATATGGAAGTAGTTCCAAATATAGATAAGCCAATTACATTGATAACAATGGAGCTGTAGCAAATTCAAAAGAACCAAGAAGCCACAATAGAGGAGAGCATATAGAATGAAAATATCATTTGATTAGATAAATAGTGATCAAGGTGAAGTGGACATTGTAAAGATAGCATCAAGAATAATCTTGCTGATCGTTTCACCAAGACGTTACTTGCGAAGAGTTTGAGCGACACTTAGAAGGCTTAAGCTTGAGGGACGTGTCTCACCTATTTTAGGACATGTGGGAAATTGTTGGGATTGATGCCGTACAGGCATATACATTATACATGTTGCTGGTTTATTTGAATAAAATGACATTTATTATTTTTGATTGTTTGTATATGGATACTTAAATAAACATCTACAAAATCCTAATATTATTAATATGACTATAAATTTAGCATATAATTGTTATATGCATGAGGATTAAATTTATAAATAATAATCTAAGTAGTCTATAATAAATTAATGAAAGTTGTGATCATTAATTAAATATTACAATTACGGTTCAATCTGATTTAGAATGCAAATAGTTTTATCCAGACTATTAATGTGTAGACTTTAGATTAGAAGTATTTTATATAATGTGATTATATAGGACTAGACCAAATAAATTATGAACCTCTAATAATATTTCATTACACATAGAGTGTTCAAATTTATCACTTTGATGATCATATATATGACACTCTTAATCTTGGGTATTTATTAGACTCTTATTTATGACATTATGTTTTTTGACTTGCTTAGTAAAATTTGTCTATAAACAGATCATAACTTTAGAAATTAGAAGCATAATTGAATAAGTAACTGGGAATGATAATACAGATATGGTTTTTATTTCTTCCAATTGAAAGTTAGAAAAATAGTTTTCTTAAGAGATGATTCAGGATTTGAACGGTAGAGCGCTTATTCATGATATGATTATGAATTAACTATTTATTAGAGAATCATTGAAACTCAAAAAAAAAAAAAAAGAGAGGTAAACGAAATTGAATCTAGCTCTTATTGTGAACTATTTATGAAAGATTGACTTATATGTAATAATATATCAATGGACTATTCGCTATTTGATTTGAGTAACTATTACTATAATTTCAAGAGTGTAGTTTCAAGCTTTTAATAGAGTAACAATGAAACTAATAAAAATGGCATATTGATTAAAGAGTTTAATTAATTGTCAAATTTATTGAAGCTTAAATTACAAGTCCATAGATCCTCAATACCGACTCTATAAATACTATATTGGAACAGGTATACAGTAATGAATTATATTGAATTTAGAATTTTTGAACTCTAAATTAAATATCTCACACTATAAATATTTACGTGACGCAAAAAAAAAAAAAGTTCTCTGTGATATATAAGATGAAAGTAACAAATGTTGTCGTACAAAATAGATATTTAATTAATAAGATTAATTAAATATATTTTAATTTTGTGAGATTTAGAATGATATGACCATACTCTGTTTGAAACTACCATAGAGAAAAATCTAGTGGTAGATACAAAATTGATTCATTAAGTAATTTAAAATAAATTTCAATTAAATATGATTTATTCATTAAAAAAGTTGGAAAGAAAAATGGATTTGAATCCACCTACTTCCAGATTGCCTTTTATCCTATTGTCTACTATAGATGATTGCCCATCTTATATACAATAAGGCGCATGGGATAAACGGGTAAGTTGGAGAGATCGAAATAAAATTTAAAAAAAAGGGAAGTAAAAGTGGATATGATATGAAGAAATGGATAAAACTTGCTTCTTCATGTTTCCACCTATATGGAAAATTACGTACCTTCCTTAAAGAAAAGACAAGCATGCAAGCATGCTTTAAATGATAATATTAAATGATATGGACAAAACTTAATATCGTGCTATTACATCTTTGAAAAAAAGGATGGATGCATGTGATGTTCAAAAGCATTTCAGCTTTATCAATTTTCCTTGCCGAATCCACCCCCTGATCTTGAATGAGATAATTGCCCATATCACGTTCATGATTTCCACCATCTTATAAGAAGAATATATGTTAAGGAGGGAAAGAGAGAAGAGGACGTGAGGAAATTATGAGAAAATTCTCAAAAGAGAAGAGTAAGAGATATTCTTCAAAAGAGAAAACTTGTGAAATTTGTCTCTAGCAAAAACTTGTTATCTCATGTGTGAGCACATAGTTAAATAAAAAAAAAAGTGTAAGATTAATATTTGTTATTGCTTGACTTTCACTTGTCAATCATTGATGTAGATGTTTGGCTTAAAAGATTTCCGGTCTCGAAGTTTAAAGCAAAGAAATCCTAATAGGTTTCAAAAGGTTTAAGTTATAATTTCTTATACTTTATATGAATTAAAATTATATACTTATTCTTGATAAACAATGGTTTTGAGAAAATTTTTATTGTCAACGGATCCGTATTATGGCCGTGTGTTTACGCCACATTTCCAATAGCACGATCAATGCTTACTGCTATAGGGCAGTTTGTACTTTACTCCTTTTTGGGCTGGAAACATGAAGGAAATTGTTTGTCTTAAAAAAGGCCTCAAGGCACCCGGATGCAAAAACCGTTTTGTTTGCTTGAATTTTGTTGTTTCGAATTCTTATTGTTTTATCGTTTTTGCATGGTTTATAGATTTTTTTGTCGTTTCTCATATTATCGTTATCAAAGTTTTTGTTGGCGGCTTCTTGTCGCTTTTAAACTTATTGCTGTCTTTTCATCTGTTGTTGTCGTTTTCATTTTTTTTTTAATTTGTTCCTTTTTAGTAATTGTAAGTTTAAGGTTTGAATCGCTTTTTCTTTTCTTTTCTTTTCTTTTTGTGGTTTTACAATTATTCTGTTTTTAAGGGTATATTCAAAATACCACAAATACATGGCCTGTTTGGTTTTATTTTGAAAATTTTTAGAAATATTTTTGCACATTTTTTGAGCAAAAATTTTAAAAACACTCTTAACACAATTCTTAAAAATTATCATTTTTCAAAACAAAACTATTCTTGCTTATTTTGAAAACAATACCAAACGGACCGTGGCAGGGGCACCTTTGTTTTTCTTGTTGTGGGATCCTGCAATGGCTTGCTCAGCGAACTCAAGCCATCGGCTATGACATTTACTATGTTTTAGAGTTTTTTAGTTTTTCAATAATTCTGGTGATACTATCACTTTGGTGTGGTTTTCTATTTTTTGTTTTAGTTTATTATGTAATAACAGAGATGGTCTCCCAACCTCTAATCTTAGCTTCCATGTCTTCTTCACTTGTCATTAGCAGAAGGTGGCTATGTAATGCTCAATTAACTCACAATTAGCCGGTAATAAGCATTATGCAATTAATGAATACACGTTATTGAATTTCAAGCATATAGAAAGCGTATCTTACGAGCATGAGTACTCATTATTTATAAGATTGAATCAAGCATAAACATGCTTATATTAAATAAAAATGGCATTGAATTATTAATATATGATCTAACATATTTTTTAAAAGTTCTAATTGCAGTGAAAAGTTTGGTTTCTCGGTAAGGAAGATTGGTTTGCTAAACGGATTACGAATTGATTGAAAAGTGTCCTTTCATTTTAGATGCATTTTAAACTAATTGTTTTGCTCATTTATATATTTGAAATAGAAAAATTTGATTGGAATTGAAAGTATGTAAAATGGTGCAATTTGATTGATATGTTGACTAGGTTATAGCAAATTGAATCACTCTTGCTTGTACTATATTTAAATGGTTAGCTATAAGCTAAATTCTCTTACTCAACACTCTTTTCACATATCAAACCCAAGAAAAGGATGGCAAAAGCCCAAAGCAAGCTCCTCCCTTCACTTATTTGATTTTGGCTAAATCAAATAAACTAAAATGTTCATTTTTGCTTCTTTCTTTGGCAAGCAAGTCAAAAAATGTCTAGTACTTACCCCCACTTCTTTCTCTCCATTTTCCATATCCCAAAGCTCACAAAAACTTAAACAACACCATAGAAATTTGGGTTTCACAAACCAACCCCAAGTTTTCATCAATTTAAGCTTGAAAAATCAAGTGTTTGGACCTTTAATAGAGCCCTAACATTAAGCCCTAAAATGTAACCTCTATATTTATACTTCTTATGATGAAATTAAGTTATTATCTATTATGCATGCTTATAGAACATAAACTAAGCTAGTTAAGTTAGTTTCTTTGCAAAATTGATAATATTGTAGAATCTAATTATTTCCTTTATTTTTATTGATCCAAAGTGTTTGTTAAGTGATTTTGAATGCTTATAAATAGGTGAGAATTAGTTAGAATGTTATTTCTGAATTTATGGAAAGAAAAATCAAAACTAGGTTGAATGGAATATCAAATTTGCACTACGCATGATTCTCATATATTTAGCTGTTTTTATAAGATTATGTACTTCCTTTAATGATATTTAATGTATGGAGATGTTATTTATTTATTGAAGACCTGATTTTGGCTAGGAAAAGGTAAAATTGTTAAGTGTTTGACATAATATAATTTGTAGTAGGAATGAGCTGAAATAAATGTTTGTTGAGATGATTGAACATTTAATCTCTTGTTTAATCATAATTTAGTAACATAGCATGTTCTTTGGCCAAAAGTGTGTAATGTGACATTTTAATGCTCAACCCGTTTTGTGTTTAAATTAATGCAAAACCATTGTAATATAAACTTATAACATGATTTAATTAGTTTGTTTATCGAGGAATTGAATGGAATACAATTTTATGATTTTAGGCCCTTTTGCACATCTTATCTTCTAAGGGGACTGATCTTTTTACTCAATGCAAATTGGTCTTGAGGTAAGTAGAAACTACTATTTACTGCATCACAAGAATTACATCATGTTATGTTTTAAGAAGCATTCATTGGATTGTTGTTATTTGGAAATGATATAGATTGTAAAAAAGCATTCATGATTCATAACATTTACATTAGAACATGTGATATGATCTGAAAAGGAAATGAGTTTTTTAACTAAAATGGGAGTTCCATGCTTAATTGGTGGTCGGGTAGGCATAGGACGCAGGTGAGACAGCCAAATCTAACAAAAGGTGGTGAATACTTTGAGGTTGAAAAAAACCAAGATAAGAAAAGTCACAAAGATTGAGACTAAATACGGCAAATACCTAAGGTCTAAAGGCCAAGATAGAAACACTGTATTATTATTGCATTGTCCAAAATAATGAACAGGATTCGAAAACCACGGCCTATCATTACTAGTTAAGTACCACACTCCAAAGGTACCCAAAAGAAGAAAGAATTGTTGAAAGGAAACTGATAAAAGAAAACCTCTAATTGCATTCTCATTCATTGTTCATGTTAATATAAAACTTGACTTAAAACATAAAATCATTCTTCTTGGCGTTCTTCCAGTTACAATTCATTGTGCTTAATGCCCACACGCCTTCCCATGTCCTCCGCCTAGTCCATGATTTTCTTACCCTTATCTGCAACATGACATAAAACTTGATTAAGCTAATGCTTAGTAAGTACATATAATTCTCACAATTAAAAAAAAAAAAACATTTCTTATACATCATCATCATCATCGTCATCATATCATAAAAGTGCCTTAAGCACAATTTCATAGAAACATATCTTTCATTACATTGACCATATTAAAACTTATTCCATTTTATCTTAAGGGACCAAGTGTTGCACCATAATTATCATCGTTGGCGCGCCGTCATGAGAGGAGAAGGGTAGCTAATCCCAAACCAAACATAGCATCATAACATATAATTTCATAACATTAGTGTGCAACACTTATTAGGTGATACATATATATACATAATTTTCATACTTTGAAACATGTCATTTTCATACATGCATAACTTTAAGTCATGATAATCTTTCATAAGAAATCCTTTAAGGAAAATAACCATAAAATTATCATGAATATCATTGTGAACATATCATCAAGCCTTGTAAAACGTGTCATGTTGTAGGTGAGAATGTACTTATCTTAAAGCTAGCTTACTTAACCTAAATACGATTTGGTGACGATGCCATGGTCTCAAAGTGCTCGTTCCTTTGAGTGTTCATGCCATTTATTTATTTAAAAATACAATAAAATTAATACTTATCACAAAACATCCATTCATATAACATTCATATATATACATTCATCTCATATTACAAACATAATTCATAACCATCATTGTGAAAACATAAAATTATCATCACATATAAACATTATTCATAACATGCTTCCTTAAATATTATCATCAAAACATTTCATACATTACAAACATGAAAATCTTTTGAAAACATTTTTCTAATAATTTAAAAATACATACATTTTAAAATTCATAAAAACATCTTATTATCATGTATTACAACATCATAAAAATATTTTATTATCAATCAAAATCATTTAAACATATAAAACATTTTATAAAACAAAAATCCAAAAATAACATTGTTAAAACAGTTTTCTTGACCTAATCTCATAGAAATTCATAACATAAATATACATTTATCATACATTATACATGCATATTCTTGACAACGTTCATGAAAATCATCATTCATTTACCCCTTGAATAAACATTACATTTTTATACATCATATCCAAACAACAATATTTACTGTGAAGGGTAGAAGATAGGAAATTCATATTTTTCATAAAAATATCGAAACGACATGAAACTTGAAAAAACATCACATAATACATACATGAACATCATATTAAAAACTCAAAACAAAATACAATACCTAGAGATATTGCAGACGAATTGAGGAGGAGAATTCTTTTCAGAATTACCGAAAAAGTTCTTACTTGAAAATTTCTTCTTAAAATCCTTGAATTCAACCAACAAAATATAATTTTTTTTCTTTCAATACTTGCAGAGAATTTTTGAGAGGAAAGAGGATGGAATTCATGGAGAAGAGAAAAGAAAGAAAGAAATTAGAAACGTCTCAGAACTGAGAGAGAGAAGAGTGAGAAGATGAGAGAAAAACTGAGGAAAAAAAACATTAAAATTTTTTTTAACGTAACGAGAATAATGAAAATTATTATCCTCCATTAAGTCAGAATTTTTCTGACTCATTGATAGCAAATGGCGTGGAGGAATGAGAGAAAAGAGGGAAGTCAAACAATCACTCATCACTTACCATGTTTTGCCCTCTTAAAATAGGAAACCATTTAAAATCATATAAATCAATGCGAAGTCAAACCTTTTTATTTCCTTAACTGATAAAATATTCCATTATTGTGCCAATTAATCACAATGAATCACTCATTTAACGTAATTATCTTATCCATAAATTTGGAGAGATTTCTGCTGACTGTTCGTCAGTTGTGTTCGGCTTGTCGATTTTCCCCTTTGGCTTGCCGGTTCCACCAAGTTCGGTCTGCCGATGGTTTCCTTCGGCCTGTCGATCTTGGGCAGACTTTTCAGCCTACCGAACCTGAAAGTCTGGCCTGCCGAACTGTCCTTAAATGCCATACATTAAAACAATTCAATTCATCATTGCATCATAAATAAACATGCATTAAAATGAACATGAACACTTGAGCACAACGATTCTATGCGGTCGTCACCTGTCATAAAACTTGACATATAGTTAGTAACATTAAAATCATATATCACAACATATAACATAAATTATTAATAAAATTTCCTTAATGTCGTTACTAACTTAACGTGATTCATTACATAAAAATAGGTGGGTGTTACACGATCTTCTCGAATCTAGACAGGATTAGAAATCCGAGTCTGAGTATCCTAGAGGAGTTAAATTCTCACCCAAATGCACAAGCATATACACTCGAGTCCTTCTCAAGTACTTGAAAATATACTTGACTGCAACCCAATGGTTTGGCCTTGGAGCTACATTCCTTCGACTTACAATCCCAACCGCATAACAAGTATTCAGCCCTGTACAAAGCATGACATATATGAGACTACCCACTACCAAAGCATAAGAAACATTCTTTATGTATTCTCTTTCTTCCTCAGACTTTGGAGAGTCTTTCTTAGAAAGAGTAATTCCTGACCTAGATGGTTACCCACCATTCTTGGAATCCTACATTGAAAGCCTCCTGAGTATTTTATCTATGTAGCCTACTTGGGACAAAGCTATCATTTTATTCTTTCTATTCTGAAAGATCTGGACATCGAGAACAAAATTAGCCTCACCCAAGTCCTTCATGTTAAACTACTTAGTCAACCAGAATTTGACCGATGACACCGCCCCAACGTCATTGCCAATTAACAGAATGTCATCTACATAGGGCAGTAGAAAAATCACTTTCTTATCCTTCATGTGTTTGTAAACACATGGTTCGTCCATATTTTGTGCGAACCCATAAGTTTTGATCATTTGATCAATTCTTATGTTCCAAGAATGGGAAGCCTACTTAAGTCCATAAATTGACTTTAGCAACTTATAAATCTTACCCTTTTGACCTTTGTCCTTGAATCCATCTGGTTGGTCCATATAAATGGACTCATCAAGATAGCTATTTAGAAAGGCCATCTTGACATCCATTTGCCAAATCTTGTAGTTGAGAGCGGCAGCTATGGACAAGAGAATGCAGATAGATTTAAGTATGGCTACAGGTGAAAAGGTTTCCTCATAATCGATTCCTTCCTTTTGAGCGTATCATTTAGCTACTAGTTTAGCCTTAAAGGTTTTGACCTTTCCATACACTCCCCCTTTCCTCTTGTAGATCCGCTTACACCCTATGGGTTTTACCCCTTCAGGAAGATCCATAAGCTCCCAGACCTAATTTGTCTATATAGACTTTATCTCTGTGCTAATGGCCTCTGTCTAGAGTTTCGAATCAACATCCTCCATAGCCTCTTTGTAAGTGTAAGGATCCTGGTCATGTTTATTTGGTTTGGCCAAGAAGGCCTCACCATTGGACATATACCTCTCAAGTTGACGCCGGATCGTCCCACTACACTAAAGCCCCTTAGGTTGTTGTTTCACTACACCAAAGCCCCTTAGGTTGTTGTTTAGGTTCATTTGGTTTTTCTACATCGATTAGAGTGGTCTTTGCCGGAACCTCCAGACTGATCAAATCACTCCTCAACTCCTCAAACACCACTTTGCTTCAAGGCTTAAAGTTGTTCATGTAACTTTCCTCAAGGAAAGTTACATTAATTGAAACTACGACTTTATTTTCCTTTGGGTTATTAAAATAACCCCCTTGTCTCTTTTGGATATCCTACAAACACACAAACTTTCAAACGTACTTCTAACTTATTCGCATCCCTAAACATGACGTGGGTTGGACATCCCTATATGTGAATATGGTTTAAGGAAGTCCTCTTCCTCGTCCACAACTCATGAGGAGTCTTAGGAACCGATTTTGACGCCACATTGTTCAAAAGATAACATGCGGTTTGTAGTGCATATCCCTAAAAAGACAAAGGCAATGAAGAATAAGTCATCATGGACCTAACCATGTCCAACAAAGTCCTATTTCTTATCTCCGCTATGCCATTCTGTTATGGAGTGCCCAATGCAGTCAAATGGAATAAAATCCTATTCTCTAATAATTGTCCCAAGAACTCATCAGAATGGTATTCTCTATCTCGATCAGATCAAAATACCTTTATGGGTCTACCCAATTGCTTTTCCACTTTAGCCTAAAACTCTCTGAACTTGTCAAAAGTTTCACTTTTGTGGTGCATTAGGTACACATACCCATATCTTGAGTAATCGTCAATAAAAGTGATGAAATACTCATACCCTCTTCGTGCCCAGATGTTCATAGGTCTGCAAACATCACTATGCATAAATTCTAGAACCCCTTCGGCCCTATTTTCCTTAGACTCGAATAGTCTTTTGGTCATTTTGCCCTTCAAACAGGATTCACATGGTTGTATAGATTCCACCTTTAAGTGACTTATAGATCTATCCCTTACCAATCTTTGAATCCTATTCAGACTAATATGACCTAATCGCAAATGCCAAAGATAAGTCTCATTAGAGTGAGAAGTTTTAGGCCTTTAAGAGTTATCATTATTCATCTTAGCATTAAGCAGCAAGTTCATCTTAGGTTTGATAAAATATAGATTATTTTGCATCCATCTAGAACAGATAAAAGATTTGTTTTTTCAAATTACCACTTTATTATTAAAAGAAACTAAATAGAAGTCTTTAAATAAACAAGCTACAGAAATTAAATTCCTTTTAAATTTAGGAACATAAAAACAATCTTGCAAAATTAAAATCTTATAATTATCAAAATGAAGATGGACGTCTCTTACTGCTTCAGCTAAGACCAAGGATCCATCACCCATCTGAAGCATGAAGTCTTCACGAAGCAGGCTTCTCGTTTCTTTGAACTCCTACAGAGAAACACAAACATGATTAGTTGCTTCAGAATCTATGACCCAGGTGTCACTGGATTCCTCAACCAAACCAGTTTCTAAATATAGAAGATCACACCTACCTCCTCGAGAAAGGAACTCCTTGCAATTCTTCTTTATGTGCCTGACCTTCTTGCAGAAGAAGCACTTTAGCACTTTGGGTTCTTCTTCTTCTTCTTCTTTTGCTTATTCTTGTCGTTTGTAGGAATAGAAGACTTCCCGTTCTTGGCCTGTTGTTTCTTTCCATTCTCAGGGTTAGGATTGGAACCAGAAGCAACCGCCAAGTTGGCCTCACCACCAGCAGGTTACTCCTTGATTTACAGTTCAAACTCCTGTAACTGCTTCATCAACTTAGTCAAGGTCATATCCCATCTATTGCTTAAATTGAAAGTAGCCTTAAATGGGATAAATTCCTTAGACAGAGTCTCAAAGACCATAGCAATCTGAGTTTTAGCATCGATGTCAACTCCATTGGTTTGAGCCTTAGCGAGGTAACCCATGACTAACATCATATGCTCCTTTATAGATGTCCCCGGTCTCTACTTGCAGTTCAAGAGTTTTTGAAGCACCCCTTGCTGCTTCGTTAAGGCCTGGCCTCCAAACATGTCTTACAGATTATCCGAGATCTATCTAGCAGTCTCATAATCCTCATGTTGAGCCTGTAGCATGTTATTTATGCTAGCCATAACAAAGCAGCGAGCCTGATCATTGGCATCTTTCCAACGATCATATGCTTGGATTTGTTCATTAGTGGAATCTCCTGTAGGCTTAGGAGGACATGAAGTTGTCAACATAAATTTAAGTTTCTCAAAGGAAAGGACGATGTTTAGGTTACGTTTCTAATCATTATAATTCTCTCTAGTTAATTGGTTTTTGTCAAGTATTGATGACAAATCAGTTTTAGACTTTTTTAATCTATAATAAAGAATTATATACCAAACATAAGCAAACATATTACAATAATTTTGTAAGATAACACAATCATGCATAGCATACAAATGTGTTTATGTGTCAAAACCTTGAAAATATCACAACCTTATAACAATAATTCCTAACTCAGAATTCAACAAGCTCCTAGGGGGGTCTTGCCAAATTCAATCAAGAACACATATCCCTCATAATTAATAAATGCCATCCAGGACTCGAATGATCCAGCATATATTAATAATTGTTTCTTTGGCCATTAATTTTATTAACAAAGCTCCTAGGAGAGGTTAATAATAAAGTTAACATAATTGTATAACCATCGTTTCAATATTTTATCCATATTTATAATCACCACCTGGGGGTGTGCAACCATAAATCATGCTAAAATACATTATCCTCTTGGAAATCCAACTTGGTACATGATGAAATCCTTTCCTAGGGGTCGGAACCACCATGTGCTACCTATAGACCAACGATGGTGGCCATAGGTCCTCGCTTCGAAAACATTCTCCCACTCATTCTTTTGAAATCAAGGTTTCATTTTATAAACATACATGAACAATTTTTAATGAGCGGCACTCGCTATCTATATGACATGTTATTAATATACATGGCAACTCATATTATAATGCAGACAAGTAAAGCAATCATGCAAAGCCATAAGCAAAATAATAATAAATAACCATAATATTATGGTTCCACCTTAGAGAAAAGAAAATAAAGATTACAAGAGATAAATCGAAACATATTATCGATGCTTCATCCTTGAATCTTCAAATTTTATCTTTCTTTACGTAACTTTATATTTCTGGTCAGATCTAAATTTAATATTTCTCAGAATTGTCTCAAAAATAAAATCAAGATTGCATTGAAAAACACACCTTTTCTAAAATTTGAATCCATCGGCCTGTCGATCATGACAGTTCGGCTTGCCACCAGAGCCATCAGATTTTTGCCCCACTAACGGCCTACCGATCCTAGAGGTTCAGCCTGCTAGTCTACGACCATCAGACTATCGAACTAGAGGGTTCGGCATGCCGACCGAGCAGAAATCACGTTTTTCTAAAAAATATAGTTTTTAATGTAATTTATCAATTTTATTTTCAACAATTCAAAAACATAAAATTAGAGACCTAGGAAATACCTGAGAACACTATCATCTATCTTCTAGATCCATCTTCTAGATTCGTCTTCTTCGAATGATTATTCAATTATAAAATTCTTACAAATCTAAAATTAAATAATAGTTACTAGACAGATACAATAGTCCACCATCTAATTACATGAAAAACCTAGATACATATTTTAACCTATGAGGAACCATAACCGGCATAAATTAATTAATAAATAAATAGTTAAATAATAATTTAATCAACCATAATTAATTAATAAATATTCACCATATAATCCATGACAACATAAAAATATATAGAAACCTAGAGTGTCAACTCGCTAAAAAATTAAATTCAAGTATAGAAGAGATCAAGATCACATAATTTATACTTATAACATGATCACAAACTTGTACATTTACGTAAAAACCATGTCTTTGACACCAATTATTGGAAAAATAATACGCAGCAGAATTTTAAAATTTTTTTATACCAGGGTATTTTTCAAGACACAAGTTTGATACGCTATATGCATAAATTAACCAGATCTTACTAACCTTATTTGCCGAAAAGCTCTACAATTCGTGAAGAGAAGTAACGTTCTAGAAGAGCCTCAACCAACTAGTCTTCTTTGCTATTCTTTATCAATGATTGGAGTGCATATGAGCGCACGTCATTTAGTCTTTCGCCGGTGACACTCCTTCTAACCAATTGAGAAAAACCCAAAGCTATAGTTCTTGATTTGTGAACAAAACTTTCCAAGGAGTTTCAAAGTCTCACTCTAGATTTCTCAATTGATCTACATAACATTGAGTCTCATTCCCTTTTTTCTTGAGGTTGGGCTCAGGACTCGGTCCTTATCAGATAAGGCCTCAAAAATTCAAATCAGAATCAATATTAGATAAAATTTGCGTGAAAATACGTGATCTATTTATCGCTCAGTCGGTAGCCCAAATTGACAGATTGGCCAGTCAAACTTACTCCATTGGCAGCCGAACTTACGATAAATGATCCCTGTGAATCTTTTATTTCCTACCTGAGATTCTTATGATAGAGCCTCAGTTTTAATTCAAATAACCCAATAGAGAAGTTACATGATTAAAACTGTCACATCTAGATAATCTCAGTTTTAAGTCAACAAGTTAATCTTGAATTAATTTATTCAAAATTAATCTAACCAATAAATAGACATGAATTATCTAATTTCGATAATTCAACAAGTTTACCTTAAATTAATTTTCATAAAATTAATTCAATCAATAAATAGATATAAATCATCTGATCCTATCAAATTTTCAGCCAATCTAATAATTTGACACAAGTCACTAATTATTGGAAAAACACGCCGTATCATTATAGGATTTTTATAAGCTAACAAAAGGGACCTAATGGACCTATATAGTTCAAGCTCCCAATAATTATGAAACCTAATATTTCAGATATACATTTCATAATTATCAACTCTAACACTACTCCACTAAAAGCTTAGAGTTGCACTCTCGAATTATATAGAATTACGAAGCTCGTATAGCTAAGTCTCCATGACATGTCATAATGTATCACATCCCCATAGGATTATCCATAATTGGCTTAAGGATCTTACCCTACTAATTATTTTTCTCTACATTCCATTATCTTACCATCGAAAAACTTACCACCCACAGACGGTATACCATTCAGTTACATCTATATGTCAAATGGTTGAGCGCTCTGGTTTTTCAATTACAGGAGAATGCATATAAGAGGATATCAACTACTCCTAAAGATGAGCTATAGATTCCATATCTATGAATAACAGGTCTACGCTATCAAGAGTCATGCCTCCAACGTACCCGTATGCATACCACTATTGAAATGTGGATATTACCCTTTTGGTACATGAAAAGACATAGGTCAAGATAACGGCCCACTATTCATCTTAGGATTAAGATACAATATAAATGATTGTCTAAAGTGAATTAATTTACCGAGATAGAATTATTAATCCAAATTAATTCACTTTTTGTCCCGATCAGACACATTGTCATCTATGACAATGTGCCAATATTTCTATTCACGGAGTCCACCTTCGATGGCCAAGAAAAACCATCTCCTGTTAGGGACATAGACAACATAACAATCTTTGCATGAGTAAAGCACCCAACTTTATTACCTCAATTGCGGATCTTATGATTTAGACCATCACCTTAAGAATCGTGTCTTCTACATAATCTGTCCATTATATGCACAATTCTTAAAGGTTTAGACCGACAGTCTCAAACTTTTGTTTGCTTAACACACATTCAACAAATATGAATGTAAAGAGGACAAGATTTGGTATATAAATAATAAATAAATTCTTTACTAATAAAATGTCTCCAAAAACATATTATATTTTTACTTCTTAGGGCATACATGTCTAACACATTCAACAATATTCAATCACTGAGCAAGAAAATGTCAGATCCCAATTTTATAAAAATTAAAAATCATTCGGTTTTTTTCTTAAATCCTAACAACTTCTTCTTCTCCTTCTTCTTCTTCTTCTTCTTCTTCTTCTTTCCTTGTATTCTCTGCTGATAGGGAAAAAAATAGATCTTAGGTCTGAGATGGAGGGATATCGCTTGAGCATGAGGCCAAGTCAGTCACAGCATTGCCATCGTGGCATCCCTGACATGAGCCCACTGGTCAACAAGAGCCTAGCTCCATCGCCCCACTTTCTCTCCCCAAATCACTCCAACATTTGTCAGGACTTTGTAGCTCTATTGGTCGACAGAGATCAGAGGCGACGGAGCATAGGGATAATTGTTGGTCTTAACTGGCTTGCACGATGAGGTTGCGACAGCTTGGCCATCGGTCCTCAACAGTGGCGACCTCCGCAAGTCTCTACTTCCCCTCCCAAACCTCTCTCTCTTCTATGGCATCCTTCCTCCTTGGCGATGGGAAAGAGGTCAACCTTAATGCAGAGTGTTCTTCATTTTTTTGATCTAGATAGTGTTCCTGATTTGTTTTTTTCCTTTCTGAAAAGTTATTTTTTGGGTTTTATTGCTTTTCTGCTTTCTTTTTTATTATTTACATTTACATTTTAATTTTGTTAAAGAAATATAATTTTAATTTTAATTTCTTGAAAAGGATATTAAATATTTTACTAAAACACTCTTATTAAAGAGTTCATGTACACCTCGCATGATGCTCTTTTTAACAGAAGTTGGTTAAATTGGTCCCTAGCAACTAAAATAAAAAGTTTGGGTCAGTTTGGTCAAGGAAAAAAAGATTGGGGATCAAAATCTTAGTTTCATGAATGGTTGGTGTCTAATTGAGCAGTTTACCTTTTTATATTTTACTGTAACATGTGAGAGCTTCAACTGTAGCTGTTTAAATTTATTAGTTCCAACTAATATTGCCAAACAAAGTCGTTACTAATAGGGCATTTAAAAACTCAATTTGAACAAATAGTTTGAACTGAAAAAACTACAGCAATTCAAAATTTTATGAGATAGAACCCTTTGAATTTGTTTCATAGGCAAGAATGCAGCCTTTGTCTATATCTATTTTTTTCTTTTTTCTCCTACTGGCTATACTATTATTATTTAGAAGGATCACAATGATGCTCGTGTTAGGATTGATGCCCTATGAGCATTGACATTGTACATATTGTTAGTTAATTTTAAAAAAACAACATTTAGTTATCTTGATTGTTTGTATATGGATACTGAAATAAACATCTACAAAATTCTATGATTATTAATGTGACCATAAATTTAGCATATAATTGTTGTATGTATAAGGATTAAATTTATAGATAATAATCTAAATAGTCTATAATAAATTAATTAAAGTTGGGACCTTTAGTTAAATATTACAAGCACAGTTTAATTTCATCTAGAATGAAAGAGTTTTATCTAGACTATTAATGTTCAGACATTGGATTAGAGGTACTTTATATAATGTGATTATATACAACTGGACAAGATAAATTATGAACATTTAATAATATTTTCTTACACATAGTGTTCAAATTTATCACTATGATGATCATATATATGACACTCTTAATTCTAAGTATTCATCAGACTTCTATTTATGACATTATGCTTTTTGACTTGCTTGATAAAATTTGTCTATAGATAGATCATAACTTTACATATTGAAAACATCATAAAATAAGTGGCAGGGAATGATAATACAGATATAGACTCCATCCCTTCCTATTGGAAGTTAGAAATTGTTCTATTGAGTGAGGATTTGGGATTTGAACAGTAAAATGCTTATTCAATATAAGATTATAAATTAACAGGTCATTAGAGAATCATTGGAACTCAAAGATAAAAACACAGTAAGATAGGTAAACAAAAATTGAACCTAGCTTTTATTATGAACTATTTATGGAGGATTGACTTATATGTAGTGATTATATCAATAGACTACTCGCTAATTGTTTTAGTAATTATTACTATAAATCTAAGTGTGCAGTTTTGGGTATTTAGCGGAATAACTCTGAAACTAATAAATTTAACATATTAATTAAAGAGTTTAATTAGTTATCAAATTAATTGGAGCTTGAATTATAGATCCTCAATGCTGACTCTGTAAATACTATATTGGATCAAGTACACAGTAATGAATTATATTAAATTTAGAATTATTGAATTCTAAATTAAATATCCCACACTATAAATATTTATGTGATACAAAAAAAATTATCTGTGACATAAAAGATTAAAATGACACATGTTGTCATGCAAAATGGGCAATGCTCAGTTAATTTTGAATTATTTAATTATATTTAATTAATAAGATTAATTAAATATATTTTAATTTTATGAGATATCTGAGTGCTATGACCATACTCTGTTTGAAACTACCACAAAGAAAAATCCTACGTGGCACATACAAAATTGATTGATTAATTAATTTCAAATTAATTTCATTTAAATATGATTTATTCATTGAAAAAAGATAGGAAAGAAAAATGAATTTGAATCCACCTACTTCAAGATTGCCTTTTATCATGTTGTCTTCTATTGATAATTGCCCATCTTATATACAATAAGGTGCATGAGATATACGGGAAAGTGGGAGAGATCGAAATAAAATAAAAAAAGGGGAGGACAAGGTAGATGTGATATGAAGAAATGGACAAAATTTACTTTTTCATCTTTCCACTTGAATGGAAAATAAAGTACCTGTCTTGACGAAAAGATAAGCATGTAAGCACACGTAAAATCATAACATTAAATGATATAGACAAAAGTCAGCATCCTCATTTTTGAAAAGAAAAAGGACGGATGCACGTGATGTTCAGAAGCTTTTCATCTTTATCAGTTTTTCTTGACGAATCCACCCACTGATCTTGAATGAGATAATTGCCCATATGACGTTCATGATTTCCACCATCTCACAAATAGAATACATGTTAAGGACGGAAAAAGATAAGAGGACGTGAGAAAATCATGAGAAAATTCTCAATAGAGAAGAGTATGAGATATTCTTCAAAAGAGAAAACTTGTAAAGTTATTCTTTTGTAAAATTTTGTTGTCTCGTGTTGAGTGCATAGTTAGATCAGAAAAAATATAAGCTTAATATGTATTATTATTTGACTTTCACTTATCAATCGACTGGTGTAAAGGTTTGACTTAAAAAATTTACTATGTCAAAATTTAAAGTGAGAAAATCTCGATAAGCTTTAAAAGGTTTCAGCCATAATTTTTTATACTTTATACGAATAAAAATTATACGCCTATTCTGACAAACAATAGTTTTAAGAAAATTTTCTGATGTCGACGGATCTGTATTTCCACTGCAAATTTACGCAAAATTTCCAACAGCTCGATCAATGCTTGCAGCTATAGGGCACTTTGTATTTTATTCGTTTTTAGGCTGGAAACATGAAGGAATTTTTGGCTGGAAACATGAAGGAATTTTTGGCTTAAAACAAGCCTCAAGGCACCCGGATGCAAAAAACCGTTTTGTTTGCTTGAATTTTGTCGTTGTTTCGAATTCTTATTGTTTTATCGTTTTTTCATGGTTTATAGATCTTTCGTTTCTCATATTACTATTGTAATGAAAATTTTTGTTGGCTGCTGCTCGTCGCTTTTAAACTTATTGCTGTCTTTTCATTTGTTGTTGTCGTTTTCATTTTTGGGTTAAATTTGTTCCTTTTTAGTAATTGGCATGTCCCTTTTTCTTTTCTTTTTTATTTGTAGTTTTCTTTTCATTCTTTTGTGGTTTTAAAGTTAGTGGACATATTATTTTGCCTTTTTATGTTTATATGATGGTCTTTTGGATTTATATATTCAGTTTTGATTATAACAAAATTTGTATAAACCCGTAAAAGTATTAGGCTTTTTGTACGATTTTTTCCACTGTAATATACACACTGGACATGAAGAAGACGACTACAGCTAGGAGAAAAGACCTCACATGGTTACTAGATTAACATGCAGAATATGCATATTAGGTCTATGAAACCTAAATTTTTGTTTTGGGCTGGTCCATGAATTTGGACCCAATATGTATTTAGGGTCCACAAATATTCAGCACCCACGTGAAGTACACCGTACGTGCATGCAATCCTCCATAAATAAAGATTATAAACTTAAGTTGAAAACTACATGTAGTTTTTCACTATGGAGGAAACTACATGTAGCTTTGCATGATGGACGATGTGTCCATGCACAGTTTCTTCTATTCATGATTGAGTTCGTGAAACCCAATGGTGGATTTGGGCCTATTAACAAAATAGTTTTGCAGCCCATATGTTAGAAATCCATATCAGCGCTATTCCAGCAACCCACATTGGTAGAAGACTACATATAAAGGAGCAGGGATTTTTTTAATTACTAGAAGTTCCATTGTAATTTTTTATTATCATAATTATAATTTTTTATGGGTTGTAATTTAATTATTGAAAAGGACTCGATCAAAAATCTATTATTTTTTTATGTTATAATTTTTTGTGATGTTATTATAACATGTCATCTAGAAAATACCAATTCGTAGTTATTGTAACATACATGCACACGTATATATATTTTTTCATATTTTATAAAGTTGTTTATAATATGATTTAATATGACATTACATTTAATTTAACATGATTCAATTAATCGGGTTGGTTATTTTCTTTTGAATTTGCATAATCAACCAAATAATGTGAATTAGATCTGAATAGTTAAAATTTGATAAAATTTACATAAAATTTAAGTTATTAGCTAATTTTAAATAGTGTATTATGAGGTAGCATAAATTAGTCATATATAAATTTAGATTTTCAGAAAATCTGATAATTTATTTATTTATAAATGGAATATGATTCAAATAACAAATTTTCACCTAGTAAATTAAAATTTGATTTATTTACTAGATTAATAAAGCATGAGATGCTATAAGATAAAACACATTAACTTAAGATAATGAGTAGGAGAAAGTAGTATGACAATATTACTTACAATCTCTACTATTAGCACAACACCATGAGATCTAAGTGGCGTCTCGAGATGCTTTAATTTCATCCTCCCTTTGGAAGGTTGGTCTCGCGTCTGTTTACGCATTTTAAACTAACCTCAAGTATAAGGTTGTCTCACGTAATATTTTCTCGGTGAATCCGAGGTTGAACCTACAAGGAAGGATTTATTTAGTTCTAGTACATGTATTATATTAACTTTTTCTTTTTATTTAAACTGAAAAATTTGAGGATTAATATTTATTATTCACATAATGTATTTACAATATTTACACATTTTTTTACAACATTTTTCATCTTTAAATTTTGATAATTTGGAACTTTAATGACAAGAAATACAAATAATAATTTAAGCAGAGTAACAACAATAATAACGACAATTTTTAGTAAGTAAGACAATAATAATAATAGGGCTGAGGTTCAAAGGTTCTGTTCTGACAATTATTTTCAATATATTTTAGTTTATCTTTTTATTTATTAGTTGGTTTAAGTATGCACTATGCCATCCTATGTCGACAATAAATCAAGATTTACCAAGCATTTACTGTGCCATTCCATGTCTATAATGCAGCAAAAACTCAACTTAATAAATAAGTAGCATTTCAACATAACTTAACTAAAATAACAACCAAGATAGTAAGTTAAGCATTTACCGAGCCATTCTCTGTCTACGAGTAATCAAGGTCCTCCCAAGCATTATCCGTGCCAGTCTATGTCGTCGATAAATCAGAACCGTGATTTTGGCAGAGTTCTAGCTAAGAAAATATTGAAATTCTAGGTTTTCTAAGAGAATATTTTGGCATTACAACAGCTTAGAAAACTAAGAAAAACCAAAAATATTTTAGATAATTTTGCTAGAATTTCCCCCTCTCCCCTCAGCTAAAAAGAAATTTAGAAAGACATAATTAATAAAGTACTACTGATATTATTAAACATAATTTTTACAACATAAACTAGAAAATATTTTACAAGAAACTAGACTGAAAACTAAAATAAAAACTATACTATAATTATTACAACAACATTTTTATGCTGCGAGGAGGCTCGCTCAACTGAGGCAAAAGCCTCGGTATTTATAGTGAATCAGCTTTGCAAACGTCCACTTATAATTAATGTCATTTCCTGTTGAAAGTTGACGATTTTGAATTATTTTCCTTCTTCTTTCACGCTGATCCGCGTTCGTGAGAGTGTAAATCTGTCTTTGAGATTCTCTGCCTCGCGGTACACGACAACACTTAAACAGGCTGATCGTGGCCATTAATCCCTCGATCCAACGGCTGTTAGACGCTCGTAAATTGGGCCAGGTGGGACGAAGATTTAAGGCCGATGGATGAGTCAAAGAATTCAGATCTGACGGTTCAGAGAAAGGATGCATGTGAACATGATTGCACTCGATCAAGCAAGCCTACTGCACCCTCTAGGACATGCTCAGTTTTGTCGGCGCGTGCCAACCATATCCCAACACATGGATCGCACTTTGAGGTTCTACTGACGCACCAAATGACGTGTTGACACGTGTCTCTTCCTCGGATGGCTGAGATTGATTTGACAGGTGATCGAACGGCTCTCATGATGCCACGTGTCCCATTTAATTTAAATTCAAATTTTATTTTATCTTTTTGATGCATTTGATGTCTGATTTTATCCGTTTTGGTGTCGTTTTGCTCCATTTTTTCTCCAGATTTCAAATCTAAAATCACAAACACACTAATATTAATTATTTTACAAACATAATATTTGTTAAAAATATTTATTTTAAAATAAAACACACAAAAATAGATAAAAACTCATAAAATTTTCAGTCTCTAGCGGTTGAGCACAGATATAATTTTTATGACTTGGAAATATTTTTAAAAATTACTAAAAATATAATAAGACATATTTATACACTTAAAACACACTACCAAACACACTAAAACTCAAAATAAAATAACCGCATTACTTCTACGGTTTTGACTATTTACGGACTAAACACTTATTTAACACACTAAAATGACTCCAATAATTACTAAAAACGTATTTTTAAACATGCTTTCACACCAAGACACAAAAATACTTATTAACACAAAATGCTATTAATTAGAGAATTTAATGAGAAATAAAAGCGTAAACAAATGATTTAATCCAAATATACACTTTTACAGTCTCATCACACCCCTTAACCAGCTTATTGCTAGTCTCTAGCAGCTAAAGTGATAAAACTTAAAACAGACAAAAGATTTTTTTTTTTTCGAAACTTGCGATTCCTCACTGATTTTCCTCAGGGTTTATCTCATATTCATGCCTCAATGTAAAGTTGCAAACACTAATTAAGTTATGATTCATGTCTAGAGTTTGTCAATTATTTAAGATGAATTTTCCCCTATGTGTGTGTGAATTTCTATTACTAATCAATGCATATTAACTAGATAAATTTATATTAACATATCTTAATTTATTTAAATAAATTCTTATAAATTTGTTTTTCATCCCTCTCTCCACTAATGTAGAATAACACCTTGTTAAAGACCTTTAGGACTTTATTCAGCTTGTAATGTAAGGCTTGGGTTAAAGGTATGATGGAAGATATATTTGAGGCTTAGTTCACCCATAAGACACTTACAAAAATCCCAAACCTGTAAAATGTACAATCCAATTCCCAAAGTTTATAATCCCGAACTCGAAATGAAATTTCCTTTGTCAACCACTTTTTATTTAACTTTCTTCTTTTTCTTTTTTTTTTTTTTGATTTTTTTTTTGAATAACTGAAGAGTTATAATAAACGTACATATTTTACAGAGGTAGCAGATATTCCTAACTCATCCTAACCTCATAAACCTGAATTCACTTGAAAGAACAGATGTCTTATGAGTGAAAGGTACAAGAAAAGGATTATGAATTTATTAAAAAGGCTAGGCTAAATATATGGGTAACAAAGAAAATAGAACATTAAGTACAACGAGGTGACTAGGGATATAGAATGTAAACAAGTTAGCTTCAAAGGCTCAAACGATCCAAAGATGACCTAAATTATATCTATAACTTAGTGTTATCTAGGATTTTGCCTCAAGAGGGATTTAAACAAGTTATAAGATTTTATAAAAATAAACCAATTTACACTAACATAAACAGTCTCTAAATTAATATAACAAATCATAACGCAAGATTAAGTGTTCAAATTTTGGGAAAATTTCATCCTAAACATATGGCAAACTAAAGAAACTAACATAAACTTAAATAATATTTAAAATTTACCTTAAGTCATGGAAATGCTATAATCTTGATATCATCATTAGACAGGAGGCGAATCACCAAAATATTTTTAGATTTTTTTTTAATATTTTTGTTTTTATTTTTTTTTAATTTTTTATTTTATTTTATTTTATTTTATTTTTTATTGTTTTAAATGCAATGCAAACATACAGTTCTTACAATCATGTAGAAACATGTTTCAAGAATGCTAGTCACTCCATTACTCAGCTATTTCTACCAAGGTGAAGATGCGTTTCAAGAATAATAAATACTCCTTACCTCAGCTATCTTCAAACTTTTATGCTACAAAAGAAAAATGCAGAGATGAGAATTTTACAAACACAAAGGACTTCATTTTCAGACCATTATCGAGATGCGTTTCAGGTCAAAACCTTCACTCAGCCATCTCGACCTATGAACACATGAATCTTAAAGTCTTACAAACAGCACACCCTTTTTTTTCGCTTGGTTTTTAAAACTAGTCCCAGATTCAATCACAAAAGAAAAACAACATTGACACAATCTTCTCCCCCCAACCTAGATTGAACACTGTTCCAAAGTTTAACAAGATTAAGTAAGAAGAGTAACAACATATACTTACCAGAGCAGTTATTCAAAGACAAACACAAAAACAAAGATAAAAACAACAATGCTGTAAGTAAAACTAAAAGAGGTAGAGTTTAGAGAGAAAGATCCCAATCTCGTTTGCGTTTTTTGCAGAACTTTGATGTTGCCGTGTCCGTTTCAGGATCAATGACGTGCATTTTTTTGAGCAATTCTTCTACAGTAGTGGCAGAGATAAAAATATTTCTTCCTGACTCATCAAGAAACTTTTGTTCCATAGCATGATCTAAAAAATAAGCAAACTATCAAAGTAACCATTTATATTTAACAAACCAACAGGTTTAGAGTGTAGCCCTAACAATTTCCAACTAGCAATGGCAAAAAGTTCCTCCAGAGTTCCCAAACCTCCAGGTAAGGCAATGAAAGCATCAGAAGCAAACTCCATGTCTCTTATTCACTCAGGCATACCTGCTACTATTTTTTCAACACCAATGGTAGGACCACATAAACGACTTTGAACAAGGACACCTGGAATAATACCTAAAGCTCCAGTACCTCTAGAACGTCTTCCAGCAGAGACAGTACCCATTAAACCTAGACTACCTCCTCCATAGACAAGGTTTATCTTTTTCATAGCCAAGACATAGCCTAGATGAAATGCAGTTTCTATGTAATCAATGCCTTTCCCTGATTTAGAACCACAAAACACACAGATATTATTAAACTTTAAATATGATTGGGACGAGGAATCCATGATAATTGACTAAGACTAAGACTCTTTTTTTTTTTTTTTGACTGACTCTATCTTATAAATTCGCTCTGAGAAAACTTAAGAACTGAAAGGATTTTATAGATATCTAAAGAGAACATTGGGTAAAATTAAATAAAGATAGCTGTGATGACAGACAAGGACAGATAAATGCAACACACCTGCAGACAACTTTTACCTGACAACACTATTAACTTTTTGACAAACTAGACTTTACTGTGCAACTTTTGACAAATGAGACTAAATTTTAAAATTCGAAGCAAAGCTTATCTGACACACAAGATACCTATCGAAGAAAATTATGCATCTGATAAAAGAAGAAAAATCAAGATATTATTATTATAAGATAAACAGTACTATCACAATTATTAAACAACATCTGTACAAATCACAAAAATAAAAATCTTTTTGTTGATGAAATTTTATTCGAGAATGAGTTGAAGAAAACTTTTGTTCATCAAAACGCGTTTCCAGAAATTCCGTTACTCAGCCGTTTTGATGATTTTTCATTAAAACCATGATCATACCTCGAATAAATTTTCAATCAATTTTTTTTTATTTTTTATTTTTTATTTTTATTTTTATTTTATTTTTTATAAACACACAGAGAAACAAAGAAAAATATCTTACAGACCTTGTTCTGAAGTAGAAGGATCTTGTCTCTGTTTTCTATCTAACATTCTCGCAAACTGAACAGTTGGGTCTTTTAGCATCAGATTCCCAAGACGTTCTTTTTCTTCATGAAATTGAGGCCAGAGTTGTTTCATAGCCCCCCAGACGTATCCGCTTGGATAGGACTCAAGAGAAACTCGGAGATCTTCTAAGTTTTCATTCCTAAGACCATTTTTACAGAACTGAATTTTATCTTCCCTATTTCTAGATACGAAACCAGGTGAGGGACATTTTCCAGAACAGGTTTGACGATAACATTTATGACATTTTGACTCCATACGACGAGCTCTTCTTTTTCTAGCACACAGACTTGTACCCATACCAGGCAAACCTACATTGTTTACATCACTTGAACGAGCAAGACCTTCTATGTACATCTTAATATCAGTAGGAAGCTTAAAACATGAAAGTACCCAAAGACGAGTGACTCTAGTTTTGTACTTCTTTCTGATTTCTCTTTGAGAAAGTGAAGGGAAATATTTCTTTAAGTGCTCATATTTCGAATCCATGATTGAGAAATTGAGATTCTTGAGAGTGAATTGAAAGCTTTAAGAGAAAGTTCGAGAGAGAATTGTGAAGATTTTTGTGGAAGCAAAAGAAAAGGAGATTGAAGAGTGTTTGAAAGATTGAAGAACTTTGAAAGAGTTTTGAAGAATTTCTCATAATTTTAGTGAGAAGACAGAGAGAATTTGAGAGAGAGAACAAGAAATTTAGAGAGAGAAAGAACAAAGATTTCTGAGCTTAGATGCACAGTAACAGATTTTATAGACAAGGGGTAGACTTCTGTTCAGACACGGGGGAGACTGTTCAGACGCATGCGAGAGTAATGGGCTGAACTAAAATGGGCCAAAGAAAAGTAACCTAACAGATTACTCAGACATGAAAATATTTTTGTGTTTTTGAGTTTTTTTTTTTTTTTTTAAGATCTAAAATTCAGAAAAATTCATTGAAAATTATTTCATTAAAATGCGTTTCTAGAGGCCGTTGATAAAAAAATACCAACTAATCGTGCTGATTATAACCTCTACAATTTCTACCATTTTAATGAATTTTTGAAATAATTTTTCTGATTTTTAGGAAAAACAAAGAAATACAAAATAAAATAAAATAAAGGCAATACAAACATTAATCTATAACTATGATTTTAGTTTCTGGTTCGGAGTCAGAATCGTCAATGTTGATGACTGTTGGAAGAGTTGCTCTAAACCTTCCCAAAAGATAGCACTCCCAAAAAGTTAAGTTGCCAGCAGCTGCAAAGAATCTTTGCTGAAATTCTTCTTCATCCATGAGATCATACATGAGGTCATCCATAGTGTCACCTATAGTGTCACCCATCACCACATCCTTAGGTTCTTCTTCAAAAACTTCATTTTCACATTCAGTCTCAAAATTCGAAATGTTTGCTTCAAGAGATTGGTCAGAAACATTCACAGGATGGTTATCAACCTTGGGTGGAACATTCGAATCAAAAGAATTAGCCAAATCAGCCAAGGGATCAACAAACATTCCTGAAGTATTGCTCTCAACAAAATTCACTTCACACTTTCCAGAGGGTAGTTGTGCCATGTTAAAAACGTTGAATTTGAAGTCATATTCCTAAAAGACAATTTTAGTATTCCATTTCTACAATTAATCAAAGCATTAGAAGTTGCAAGAAATGGACGACCCAAAATGACAGGAATTTGAACATTTGAATTTGTGACAAGTTGTGTATCCAAAACAATGAAATCCACTAGGTAGTAAAATTTACCAATTTGGACTAACACATCCTTGACAACACCTCTTGGAATTTTTACAGATAGATCAGCTAGTTGAAGTGTGACAAAAGTTGGCTTTAGTTCACCTAGACCTAATTGCTGATAAACAGAATAAGGTAAGAGGTTGACACTAACACCAAGGTCTAACAAAGCATGTTCAATTTGAGTATTTCTGATGATGCAAGAAGTTGTGGGACAACCAGGATCTTTGTATTTCAATGATGAATCATGTTGAATGATGAAACTAACATTCTCAGCTAAAAATGCAATTTTAGTCACATTATGATTTCTTTTAATTGTACAACAATCTTTCAAAAATTTCGCATAAGATGGGACTTGCTTGATTGCATCTAAAAGTGGAATGTTAATTTTGACTTGTTTGAATAGTTCAAAAATTTCAGCATTTTTGTCAAACTTCTCTTTTGAAAGCAAAGCTTGAGGAAATGGAATCTTTAAAACAAATTTCTCTTTTGAAACACTCTTTTCTTTTTCAGAATTTTCCTCATCACTATTAATTTTATCACCACTTTTCAAAGTTGAATTAACGTTCTGATCTTTTAAAAGATTAGTTTTATCAACAGTTTTTCCACTTCGAAGAGTTGTAACAAAATTAACAGTTTCTTGTTGTGCCTGTGAACTAGAAGAGGCAATTTCATTTGCAGATGGATAATGTACAGGTTGAGCAGGAAATTTGCCTTTTCCTAAATACGAAGAGAAGAAGTGAGTTTAGAAATGGATTCTTTAATTTCATGAATGTCTTGAGAAGTGCGAGTGTTATGAACTTCATGTTTTTGAATGAATGATTTTTGAGCTTGAATGAAAGTTTGCAAAGTGTCTTCAAGAGTTTTGACTCGAGAATGGAGATTTTTAGAAAAATTTTGTGGAGGCCTTTGAAAATTTTGAGAATTTGATGGAAATGGTGGTCGGCCTTGAGAGTTTTGTGGTGGAAATAGTGGTGGTGGTTGATACTGTTGTTGTGGCTGATCATTTCTCTAACTGAAATTGGGATGGTTTTTCTATTGTGAATTGTACGTGTCAGAATGTGGGGATGGAAATGGCTTTCTAGGTGGGTCCAATTGATTTGTGTAATTCACCTGTTCATGGGACTCTTCCTTAAAAATTGGGCATTCATAGGTTGAGTGTCCTAGAGTTTGGCAAACACTACACAAAATTTCAATTTTTGGTTCTTGGACATTCTTTCGTTCCATGGCTTCAATCTTTTTAGTCAAACATGCAATTCTAACACTTAGATCATTTTCTTGACTAAGTTGATGGACACCTCTTTGAGCATTAGCAAGATTAGATCTAATTGAGCCTTCAGAATTACTATGTTGCCAGTATTGAGAGTTATCAGCCAAATTATCAAGGAAATCTAACGCTTCATCAGGTTCTTTATCAAGGAATTCTCCATTACACATTGTTTCAACAAATTGACGGGTTTCAGGAGTTAAGCCTTCATAAAAAAAACTAATGTAACGCCATTTTTCAAAACCATGATGTGGGCAAGAATTCAACAAATCTTTAAATCGTTCCCAGCTTTGGAAATAAACTTCTTTTGCATTTGGGAAAAAATTTGAATTTTTTTTTTCAAAGCATTGGTTTTATGTGTTGGAAAGAATTTTTCAGAAACTCAGTTCGCATTTCTTGCCATGTACCTATTGACCTAGGTTTTAAAGAAGTAAGCCAAGTTTTAGCTTTGTCTTTTAAAGAAAAAGGAAAAAGCTTAAGCTTAACAATTTCATTTGAAACTTCCTGGTCAGTGAAGGTAGCACAAACATCTTCAAACTCTCTAAGGTGCATATATGGATTTTCAGATTCTAAGCCATGAAAATTGGGAAGCAAGTTGATCATTCCAGGTTTAAACCTAAAGTGATGAGCATTGAGAGGAAAAACCAAACATGATGGAGTGGATTCACGGGGTGGTTGCAAATAATCTCTCATTGAGCGAACAACAGGATTGATGATTTGTTGATTATCAATATTTTCATTATGAACACTTTCATCATCAGCCATTTTTGGTGAATTTGAAGACAAACAGAGACGAAATGTGATTCTAAACTTTTCCTAACTAACCTACGACTATTAGACTCACGATACCAAACTTGCATACAAATTATTTTAATATTTACAAAATTTTATAGACAAATACTAAGCTTTTCTCCACTCAGGGATAGTAGAGTAGTAAATGAAAAGTATCTGCCTTATTGATTTTGTGAAGTTGCGAATTATATTTTTTTAAGAATGCCCCCAGGAAAGATTGGTGGTGCTAAGGCTCCTTAAGAACCAATCTCCTTGACAGAACAGCGTTTCAGGAATGACTGGTGTTGGGAGAATCTCCAAAAGTGAATCGGTTATGAAAAAAAAATTCCGAACCAGTACCAGTTCCCAAATAAAACTTTCTAAAAAAAAATACTTTTCACAAAAACACAATTTGTTTATTAAGTATTATGGAAAACCTAATCTAAAATTTTATGAAGTTTTATTTCTAAGGCAAAAACCTAAAACTAGCAAAATAAATATTTTACAAAAGAAATGAGAGAAAATAAAATTTTTATGATTTTTTATGATTTTTGATTTTTTTGATTTTTTGATTTTTTTATATATATATTTTATTTATTTTTTATTTTTTGAATATTAAAATAGTGACGTGAATAGTAACTATCATAAATAGTAACTTACAGAAAATGCATGCAGATTTCTACGTGAACAGTACTTAATACCTACAAAACAGAAGATATTAACAAAAGAAAAGAAATAAAACAAAAGAAAAGAAAAGTTAGTAATATATAAAAGAAAAATAAAAAGAAAGAGAAAATATATTACACAATATTATACTGTACTAAAAACAATACCTTCCCCGGTAACGGCGCCAAAAACTTGGTCTTGCGTCTATTTACGCATTTTAAACTAACCTCAAGTATAAGGTTGTCTCAAATAATATTTTCTCGGTGAATCCGAGGTCGAACCCACAATGAAGGATTTATTTAGTTCCAGTACATGTATTATATTAAATTTTTCTTTTTATTTAAACTGAAAAATTTGAGGATTAATATTTATTATTCACAAAATGTATTTATAATATTTAGACATTTTTTTTACAACATTTTTCATCTTTAAATTTTGATAATTTGGAACTTTAATAACAAGAAATACAAATAATAATTTAAGAAGAGTAACAACAATAATAACGACAATTTTTAGGAAGTAAGACAACAATAATAACAGGGCTGAGGTTCAAAGGTTCTGTTCTGACAATTATTTTCAATATATTTTAGTTTATCTTTTTATTTATTAGTTGGTTTAAGTATGCACTATGCCATCCTATATCGACAATAAATCAAGATTTACCAAGCATTTACTGTGCCATTCTATGTCTATAATGCAGCAAAAACTCAACTTAATAAATAAGCAGCATTTTAACATAACTTAACTAAAATAACAACCAAGATAGTAAGTTAAGCATTTACCGAGCCATTCTCTGTCTACGAGTAATCAAGGTCTTCCCAAGCATTATCCGTGCCAGTCTATGTCGTCGATAAATCAGAACCGTGATTTTGGCAGAGTTCTAGCTAAGAAAATATTGAAATTCTAGGTTTTCTAAGAGAATATTTTGGCATTACAACAGCTTAGAAAACTAAGAAAAACCAAAAATATTTTAGATAATTTTGCTAGAATTTCCCCCTCTCCCCTCAGCTAAAAAGAAATTTAGAAAGACATAATTAATAAAGTACTACTGATATTATTAAACATAATTTTTACAACATAAACTAGAAAATATTTTACAAGAAACTAGACTGAAAACTAAAATAAAAACTATACTATAATTATTACAACAACATTTTTATGCTGCGAGGAGGCTCTCTCAACTGAGGCAAAAGCCTCGGTATTTATAGCGAATCAGCTTTGCAAACGTCCACTTATAATTAATGTCATTTCCTGTTGAAAGTTGACGATTTTGAATTATTTTCCTTCTTCTTTCACGCTGATCCGCGTTCGTGAGAGTGCAAATCTGTCTTTGAGATTCTCTGCCTCGCGGTACACGGCAACACTTAAACGGGCTGATCGTGGCCGTTAATCCCTCGATCCAACGGCTGTCAGACGCTCGCAAATTGGGCCAGGTGGGACAAAGATTTAAGGCCGATGGATGAGTCAAAGAATTCAGATCTGACGGTTCAGAGAACGGATGCATGTGAACATGACTGCACTCGATCGGACAAGCCTGCTGCACCCTCTAGGACACGCTCAGTTTTGTCGGCACGTGTAAAGCACGCGCCAATCATATCCCGACACGTGGATCGCACTTTGAGGTTTTGCTGACGCATCGAATGACGCGTTGACACGCGTCTCTTCCTCGGATGGCTGAGATTGATTTGGCAGGTGATCAAACGGCTCTCATGATGCCACGTGTCCCATTTAATTTAAATTCAAATTTTATTTTATCTTTTTGATGCATTTGATGTCCAATTTTATCCGTTCTGGCGTCGTTTTGCTCCATTTTTCCTCCAGATTTCAAATCTAAAATCGTAAACACACTAATATTAATTATTTTACAAATATAATATTTATTAAAAATATTTATTTTAAAATAAAAACACACAAAAATAGATAAAAACTCCTAAAATTTCCAGTCTCTAGCGGTTGAGCACATATATAATTTTTATGACTTGGAAATATTTTTAAAAATTACTAAAAATATAATAAGACATATTTATAAACTTCAAACACACTACCAAACACACTAAAACTCAAAATAAAATAACCGCATTACTTTTACGGTTTTGACTATTTACAGACCAAACACTTATTTAACACACTAAAATGACTCCAATAATTACTAAAAACGTATTTTTAAACATACTTTCACATCAAGACACAAAAATACTTATTAACACAAAATGCTATTAATTAGAGGATTTAATGAGAAATAAAAGCGTAAACAAATGATTTAAGCCTTAGAAAATGTACACTTTTACAGTCTCATCAAAGGTGTCAATTTAAATCAATAACAAGGTTAGCTTCCAAAAGATAGGATTATAAATTGTATTTCAAAATCGACCTACTCTTTGGCGGTAATTTTGTGTTAAGTTATCAAAATCTGAAATAATAAGTTACACTTATGAAGATATAATTAAATTGTTAATTTATCTTGACTAAAATAAATGGTAATAATAAATATAGAAAAATATGAGATATTTTGAGTACATTTATTAGTTGAGATCGTCTCAAGTCAAATTATAAATAATATAACTACCCTTCGGCAACACATTATTAATTAAAAATTTAATTATCGTAGAATAAGTAAAGTTTTTATTTATTTTTACATATGCATTATGCATCACATTTACTATTCTAAAAATAACTTTATGATGCTTATTCAACCATTTAACTTATGTAATTTATTTATTACAACAACAATATTAAAACCAATAATCACTATACTATCAAATGAAAAATTAACCAATGATAATTTTGGCAAGAGGAAAAATAACATGAACATAGTACTCATTTGTCAAAGTTATAAGTTTGACCTAATGGAGGAGTGTCCTCCACCACTTGCTACCAATATTACTTGTAATATACGAGACACATATGATCATTGGATCGAGGCAAATAATAAAGCCCAATGCTACATGTTAGCCGATATGTTTGACGTGCTGAGACAAAAACATGAAAACATGGAAACTGCTTATTAGATAATGCAGTCACTCCAAAGAGATGCTTGGAAGCCTGTCTGAAAAGGCACAACATAAAGCCATTAAGGCTGTTATGAATGCTAACATGAAGGCAGGAATTTCAGTCAAAGAACATGTTCTAAACATGGTTAGTCATCTACATGAGGCTGAAATTAATGGGGCAATTATAGATGAAGCCACACAAGTGAAGATGATTTTAGAAACTCTCTTGCCTACAATCCTTCAATTTAAAAGCTATTATTTTATGAACAAGCCGAATTACCATATGAATGAATTGCTCAATGAGCTACAAACTTTTGTATTAATCTTGAAAGAGAAATCAAGAGAAAGTGAGGCAAATATTACTGAAGCATAACCTTCCTCTTCTAGTAAAATGAATAGAAAAAGAAAGACGAGAGCTAAAAGAAGTGGCAAATCCAATGATCGAGGAAAACCTAAGAATAACAAGAGCAATAGCAATAACAACAACAACAACAACAATAAAAAAAAAAGGTCAAAGAAGCCCAAAGGAAAATATTTCCACTATGGTATAACTGGACATTGGAAGAGAAACTATAAGCAGTATCTCCAGGAGCTCAAAAAGGAAAATAAGATTAGTAAATTAGACTTACTTATTCTACAATCATGCTTAGTCGAAGATGATATATCACCTTGGATAGTTGATTTAGAGACAACTAATCATGCTTGTTGTTTGTTGCAAATGCTTAGTTCTCTAAAGGAACTTACTGACGGGGAGCATACGATGATTGTGGGAATAAGAAAAGTTGTTTTGACATAAGCAGTGCAAGTAATTAAAATTTTTTTTGGAAAAATTTTTACTATTGAACAATATTTATTTTATTCTTGGTTTTTGTAGAAATTTGATTTCTGCTTCCAAGTTGTTTAAACAGTTATTTAATGTTTCTTTTTATGATAAAAATTGTTATAATATCTAGAAGCAGTTTGGATATTTGTTCTATAAACTTTAAAAATGGGTTTTACACCTTAAGGCCCAACGAAAAGTCACTGCTTGATACCAAAATGTTCAAAGTTTAACGACCTAAATCTAAAAGCAAAAGATTTCTTCTGGTGGTGAGACATACCTTTGGCATCGTAGGTTGGGTCATATTAATCTTGATATGATTAAAAGACTAGTGAAAGATGGTCCATTAAGAAAACTAAAAGTTAGTATTCTACCAATTTGTGAATCTTGTTTAGAAGATAAAATGACCAAGAGAACTTTCTTTGCAAAAGGTGAAAGAGCTGAAGAACCCCTTGAATTGATACATTTAGACGTTTAGGGTCCAATGAATGTACAAGCACGACGTTGTTATATATACTTTGTCATATTTATTGACCATTATTCAAGGTATGAATACATGTACCTAGTGCAAAAGAAATATAAGACTTTTGGAAAGTTCAAAGAATTCCTAGCAGAAGTTAGAAAGCAATTAAGTAAGTCAGTGAGACTCTTTGATCGGATCAATGAGGGTAGTATCTTGATACTAAATTCAAGGATTATTTAATAGAATATAGTATTCTATTCTAACCTAACTCGCTGCACCTGGAACATCACAACAAAATGGTGTTGCCGAGAGAGGAAATTGAACACTGTTGGACATGGTGAGATCTATGCTCAGTTACTCATCATTACCCGCTTCATTTTGGGGATATACAGTACAAGCTGTAATTTACATTTTGAATAATGTTCCAACTAATTCTATTCCTAAAAACACCTTATGAGTTATGGAGCAGTTGTAAAACTAGTTTACAATATATCCTTATATGAGGATGTTTAGCACAGGTACTAAAAGGAAATACTAGGAACTTGGAACTACATTTTGAAGTATGCTTGTTTGTAGGTTATCCTAAGGGAATGAGGGGAGGTTTGTTTTATAGTCCTAAAGAGAAAAAAGTATTTGTATCGACAAGTGCTACTTTTCTTGAGTTTGATCATATGACTAACTTTAGCCCTCGTAGCAAAGTTGTACTAGAAAGAATTATTTTCTAATCAGATCAGACCATAACCAACAACTATTGTTGAAAGAAAAAATGGGGAGATCACATCTCAAAGTTAGGATTTCATACCACCTCGATGTAGTAGGAAGGTTGTGAGACTACCTACTCACTACAGAGAAATTGGAGAAGCACAAGTTGTTGTCTCTAATAATGCTGAGGATGATTCATTGACATACCACCGTACGATGGAAGATTCTGACATAGAGAAATAGAATGAGGCCATAAACCTTTAAATAGAATCAATGTACTTCAATTAAGTCTGGTAACTTATAGATCTACCTAAAGGGATAAAACTCATAGGGTGTAAATAGATCTATAAGAGGAAAAGAGGAGTGAATGGGAAAGTGGACATTTTCAAAGCAAGGCTTAAAACAAATGATTATACCTAGAAAGAGGGAGTCTATTATGTTGACACTTTCTCGCTAGTAGCTATGCTTAAATCCATTCGTATTCTTTTATACATCATTGCATGTTTTGATTATGAAATATGGCCGATGGATGTCAAGACAATTTTTTTGAATGGCTATCTTGAAGAAAGCATCTATATAGTGCAAACAAAAAAATTTGTAGTCAAAGGCCAAGAGCAAAAAATTTGCAAGTTATAAAGGTCTATTTATGGACTCAAGTAAGCTTTAAGTCCTTGGAACTTGAGATTAAATGTGACAATCAAGTCATGTGGTTTTGATCAAAATGTTCATGAACCATGTGTTTGCATGTACATCAAAGATAAAAAGATGGTCTTTTTAGTTCTTTGTGTAAATGATATTCTACTCATTGGGAATGATATAGAATCATTGTCTAGTGCGAAGAAATGGCTAGCCAATCAATTCCAAATGGAAGATTTGGGAGAGGCAAGTTATGTTCTTGGAATTCAAATCATATGAGATCATAAGAACAAACTATTGGCACTATCTTAGACTTAGTATATTGATAAGCCGCTGATCAGATTTTCGATGAAAAACCCCAAGAAAGGCAACTTACCTAACCAACATAGAGTTTATCTTTCAAAAAAGTAATGTCCTAAGACACCTCAAGAGGAATTGAATATGAAACGTGTAGCTTATGCATTTGTAGTAGGAAATCCAATATATGCCATGTTGTGTACAAGTCCTGACATACGTTACGCTTTGGATATAGTCAGCTAGTATTAGTCCAACCTAGGATTAGATTATTGGATATCGGTTAAGCACATTCTCAAGTATCTAAGGAGAACGAGAAACTATATGCTAGTTTACTCTGGTGAGGATTTGATTCTTACTGGATACATTGATTTTGATTTTTAATCAGACAAAGACACACATATATCCATATTTGGGCTAGTGTTTACTCTTGGTAGTGGAGCCATAGTTTGGAGAAGCATTAAACAATCATGTATTGTTGATTTGACTATGAAAGTTGAATGTGTAGCTGTTTTTAAAGCAGCGAAGAGGTTGTATGGCTCCGTAACTTCTTAATGGATATGGAAGTAGTTCCAAATATAGATAAGCCAATTACATTGATAACAATGGAGCTATAGCAAATTCAAAAGAACCAGGAAGCCACAATAGAGGAAAGCATATAGAATGAAAATATCATTTGATTAGATATATAGTGATCAAGGTGAAGTGGACATTGTAAAGATTGCATCAAGAATAATCTTGCTGACCCTTTCACCAAGACGTTACCTACGAAGAGTTTGAGCGACACTTAGAAGGCTTAAGCTTGAGGGACGTGTCTCACCTATTTTAGGACATGTGGGAAATTGTTGGGATTGATGCCGTACAGGCATATACATTATACATGTTGCTGGTTTATTTGAATAAAAAGACATTTATTATTTTTGATTGTTTGTATATGGATACTTAAATAAACATCTACAAAATCCTAATATTATTAATATGACTATAAATTTAGCATATAATTGTTATATGCATGAGGATTAAATTTATAAATAATAATCTAAGTAGTCTATAATAAATTAATTAAAGTTGAAATCATTAATTAAATATTACAAGTACGGTTCAATCTGATTTAGAATGCAAATGGTTTTATTCGGACTATTAATGTGCAGACTTTATATTAAAAGTATTTTATATAATGTGATTATATAGGACTAGACCAAATAAATTATGAACCTCTAATAATATTCCATTACATATAGAGTGTTCAAATTTATCACTTTGATGATCATATATATGACACTCTTAATCCTGAGTATTTATCAGACTCTTATTTATGACATTATGTTTTTTGACTTGCTTAGTAAAATTTGTCCATAAATAGATCATAACTTTAGATATTAGAAACATAATTGAATAAGTAACTGGGAATAATAATACAAATATGGTTTTTATTTCTTCCTATTTAAAGTTAGAAAAATAGTTTTCTTGAGAGATGATTCAAGATTTGAACGGTAAAGTGCTTATTCATGATAAGATTATGAATTAACTAGTCATTAGAGAATTATTGAAACTCAAAAAAAAATAATAATAAGAGAGGTAAACGAAATTGAATCTAGCTCTTATTGTGAACTATTTATAAAAGATTGACTTATATGTAATGAATATCAATGGACTATTCGCTATTTGATTTGAGTAACTATTACTATAATTTCAAGAGTGTAGTTTCAAGCTTTTAATAGAGTAACAATGAAACTAATAAAAATGGCATATTGATTAAAGAGTTTAATTAATTGTCAAATTTATTGGAGCTTAAATTACAAGTCCATAGATCCTCAATACCGACTCTATAAATACTATATTGGAACAGGTATACAGTAATGAATTATATTGAATTTAGAATTTTTGAACTCCAAATTAAATATCTCACACTATAAATATTTACGTGACGCAAAAAAAAAAAAAAAGTTCTCTGTGATATATAAGATGAAAGTAACAAATGTTGTCGTACAAAATAGATATTTAATTAATAAGATTAATTAAATATATTTTAATTTTGTGAGATTTAGAATGATATGACCATACTTTGTTTGAAACTACCATAAAGAAAAATCTAGTGGTAGATACAAAATTGATTCATTAAGTAATTTAAAATAAATTTCAATTAAATATGATTTATTCATTAAAAAAAGGTGGAAAGAAAAATGGATTTGAATCCGCCTACTTCCAGATTGCCTTTTATCCTATTGTCTACTATAGATGATTGCCCATCTTATATACAATAAGGCGCATGGGATAAGCGGGTAAGTTGGAGAGATCGAAATAAAATTAAAAAAAAAAAGGGAAGTAAAAGTGGATATGATATGAAGAAATGGATAAAACTTGGTTCTTCATGTTTCCACCTATATGGAAAATTACGTACCTTCCTTGAAGAAAAGACAAGCATGCAAGCATGCTTTAAATGATAATATTAAATGATATGGACAAAACTTAATATCGTGCTATTACATCTTTGAAAAAAAGGATGGATGCATGTGATGTTCAAAAGCAATTCAGCTCTATCAATTTTCCTTGCCGAATCCTCTAACACCCCAAAATTTATTTAATGTTATTGTAATATAAGTAATGAATTAGTGTGCCATAATTAATGTTTCAACATTAATTTGATTATTTGGTTGAATTTTAAATTTTTGGTTGTTTTGTTAATTTGATGAATTCAAATGATTTCTTATTGTTTTAAAATGATGTTTCGAGTTTTAAAACACAACCGCTTGTAAAATGTTAAAAATATTCCGTTTTGCAAAACCGTGGGTGGCATTTGGTTTTTGCACAGTAAAACCTCCCACCGTTTCTCTCTATTTATTCTCTCTCCTCTCCCTCTCTCTGCTCACTCTCTCTCTCCTCTCCTCACCCGTGAACTCTCTCTCTCATTCTCTGTCGGTTTCTCTCTTTCCCACTCAAATTTCTTCAAGATCTTGAAGCCAAATTCGGGTCTAAGCTTCGGGTTAGGGAATAGGAAGCTCGGGGATGAGATTTGGCAACCAAAAATGTGGATTTAAAGCTTTGATTCGAGGTTAGTTTTGAAATTTCTAAACTTTTTCCAAAATTTTCAATTTTGTGCATTTTTGAGATTTAAGTTCGTTTGAGCTTAGAAAACATTTGATTTGAATTAAATGAACTTAGAACAACTAGAATCTAAGCTTAGATTGAAGAAAAATGGATTGGATTCAAGATTTTTCATTTTTCTCTCCATTTTCTCTTTTTCAGATTTTTGAGCTTTTTGAGTTTAAATCTTGTTTAAATGAGTTCAAAAGTGTTCTAGCATGTTTTTCATGCCTGAGATTTGAGAAAAATGGGTTAAAATCAAGATTTGGATTTTGGGAGATTGAAAACTCGTGGCTGGAATTTATGGGTTCTCCTAGTTTGGTAGGCCGGATTCAAAGGATTGGCAGGCCGGAGTTCATCGGTCCGATAGGCCAAACCTAGGGAATGTCCGGCCGACCAGACAGGGTTTTCGACAGGCCGAACTACACAGTTCGGCCGACCAAAGCAGGGAGTCCGGCAGGCCGGCCAGGCATGGGAAATTTTGTGATTTTTCACCCGTTTTCACTGTTTTGAACCTCGATTGAAATTCCAACCTTATAAAATGATTTTATAGATGCAAATGGCACACTAGGACATCATGAACTAGTTAGTAACATAGAATGTCTCGAACTAGATATTGATCGACTTAGTGTGTATCTAGGATCGTTCGTGGTTCCGCGGAGCTAACGTATAGTGGGCCGGGATTACGGTGTGAGGCACCGGCATGAGTATCGAGGTAGGACTTCTACCTCATTTCTTGGTAGCCTAGTTTCAAAATGATTTGGCTTTGAAAAGGATTTCTATTATAATGTTTTCAACGGTTGTTTGAAAATGAATTTATCGGTTATGTTTTAATATACCGTGAACTGAAATGAACTTCATAATGAATATAAATGACAATACTCGGTAAATGGATTTTGAATGATGATGAAAATAAACACATAGGCATGATGCCATATCAGAGATCGGGTCGTGTAGCGATCGACCTTGGGGGCAGGTCCCAAAACCCAACTGGGCCACTACGGTGGTGATATTCTTATGGTTTGCCTAGGAAAAGAAAATGATATTTTTGGTTGTCCGAGTAAACTGCTTTGGGTAAGAATGGTTTTATTTAAATTTCTTTATTCAAATTTTCTTTTAAATAATTACATGCATAGTAATACTTTTCTTTAAATTAAATGATTTATCAAAATATAGTCCTACTGAGCCTTTCACTCAGATTTTATTTGTTTTAAATTTTCCCCCCTTTCTAGGTGGTTTCCCATTAAGGTTCGGAGAGGATTCAACGGACTGAACTCAGGAGCAGTAGGAGGATTAGTAGATCATTTTGTATTACTTAATCAAGGCATATAATGTTTTTAATTTTTTTTGTGCCTAGACTATAGTTGTATTATTATATTGTCAGTACTGTGTGTATGCACAAGTTGTGGGTCAGTAAGACCCATTCTCGCGGTTCTTTATTTTATTATTTTATTATTCGCCTAATGTTATGAATTCTTTCATACAATATTGTTTTGAAACTTTAACATTTTATTATTCAATTTAACCCATAAAACTCTTGATTTTAATTAAATCCTCTCTTAATTAATTTAATTAACCCGTCACGTCACCTCCCGTACTCCGGGGCGTGACAAATCCACCCCCTGATCTTGAATGAGATAATTGCTCATATCACGTTCATGATTTCCACCATCTTATAAGAAGAATATATGTTAAGGAGGGAAAGAGAGAAGAGGACGTGAGGAAATTATGAGAAAATTCTCAAAAGAGAAGAGTAAGAGATATTCTTCAAAAGAGAAAACTTGTGAAATTAGTCTCTAGCAAAAACTTGTTATCTCATGTCTGAGCACATAGTTAAATAAAAAAAAAGTGTAAGATTAATATTTGTTACCGCTTGACTTTCACTTGTCAATCATTGATGTAGAGGTTTGGCTTAAAAGATTTCCGGTCTTAAAGTTTAAAGCAAGTAAATCCTAATAGGTTTCAAAAGGTTTAAGTTTAATTTCTTATACTTTATATGAATTAAAATTATATACTTATTCTTGACATACAATGGTTTTGAGAAAATTTTTATTGTCAACGGATCCGTATTATGGCCGCGTGTTTACGCCACATTTCCAATAGCACGATCAATGCTTACTGCTATAGGGCAGTTTGTACTTTACTCCTTTTTAGGCTGGAAACCTGAAGGAAATTGTCTTAAAAAAGGCCTCAAGGCACCCGGATGCAAAAACCGTTTTGTTTGCTTGAATTTTGTTGTTTCGAATTCTTATTGTTTTATCGTTTTTGTATGGTTTATAGATTTTTTTGTCGTTTCTCATATTTTTGTTATCAAAGTTTTTGTTGGCGGCTGCTTGTCGCTTTTAAACTTATTGCTGTCTTTTCATCTGTTGTTGTCGTTTTCATTTTTTTTTTAAATTTGTTCCTTTTTAGTAATTTTAATTTTAAGGTTTGAATCGCTTTTTCTTTTCTTTTCTTTTCTTTTTGTGGTTTTACAATTATTCTGTTTTTAAGGGTATATTCAAAATACCACAAATACATGGCCCGTTTGGTTTTGTTTTGAGAATTTTTAGAAATATTTTTGCACATTTTTTGAGCAAAAATTTTAAAAACACTCTTAACACAATTCTTAAAAATTATCATTTTTCAAAACAAAACCATTCTTGCCTATTTTGAAAACAATACCAAACGGACCGTGGCGGGGGCACCTTTGTTTTTCTTGGCGTGGGATCCTGCAATGGCTTGCTTGGCGAACTCAAACCATCGGCTATGACATTTACTATGTTTTAGAGTTTTTTAGTTTTTCAATAATTTTGGTGATACTATCACTTTGGTGTGGTTTTCTATTTTTTGTTTTAGTTTATTATGTAATAACAGAGATGGTCTCCCAACCTCTAATCTTAGTTTCCTTGTCTTCTTCACCTGTCATTAGCAGAAGGTGTCTATGTAATGCTCAATTAACTCACAATTAGCCAGTAATAAGCATTATGCAATTAATGAATACATGTTATTGAATTTCAAGCATATAGAAAGCGTATCTTACGAGCATGAGTACTTCCATTTTAGATGCATATAGAAAGCGTATCTTCTAATTGCAGTGAAAAGTTTGGTTTCTCGGTAAGGAAGATTGGTTTGCTAAACAGAGTACGAATTGATTGAAAAGTGTCCTTCCATTTTAGATGCATTCTAAACTAATTGTTTTGCTCATTTATATATTTGAAATAGAAAAATTTGATTGGAATTGAAAGTATGTAAAATGGTGCAATTTGATTGATATGTTGACTAGGTTATAGCAAATTGAATCACTCTTGCTTGTACTAGATTTAAATGGTTAGCTGTTAGCTAAATTCTCTTACTCAACACTCTTTTCACATATCAAACCTAAGAAAAGGATGGCAAAAGCCCAAGCAAGCTCCTCCCTTCACTTATCTGATTTTGGCTAAATCAAATAAACTAAAATGTTCATTTTTGCTTCTTTCTTTGGCAAGCAAGTCAAAAAATGTCTAGTACTTCCCCCCCACTTCTTTCTTTCCATTTTCCATATCCTAAAGCTCACAAAAACTTAAACAACACCATAGAAATTTGGGTTTCACAAACCAACCACAAGTTTTCATCATTTTAAGCTTGAAAAATCAAGTGTTTGGACCTTTAATAGAGCCCTAACATTAAGCCCTAAAAGGTAACCTCTATATTTATACTTCTTATGATGAAATTAAGTTATTCTCTATTATACATGCTTATAGAACATAAACTAAGATAGTTAAGTTAGTTTCTTTGCAAAATTGATAATATTGTAGAATCTAATTATTTCCTTTATTTTTATTGATCCAAAGTGTTTGTTAAGTGATTTTGAATGCTTATAAATAGGTGAGAATTAGTTAGAATGTTATTTCTGAATTTATGGAAAGAAAAATCAAAACTAGGTTGAGTGGAATATCAAATTTGCACTACTCATGATTCTCATATATTTAGCTGTTTTTATAAGATTATGTACTTCCTTTAATGATATTTAATGTATGGAGATGTTATTTATTTATTGAAGACTTGATTTTGGCTAGGAAAAGGTAAAATTGTTAAGTGTTTGACATAATATAATTTGTAGTAGGAATGAGCTGAAATAAATGTTTGTTGAGATGATTGAACATTTAATCTCTTGTTTAATCATAATTTAGTAACATAGCATGTTCTTTGGGAAAAAGTGTGTAATGTGACATTTTAATGCTCAACCCGTTTTGTGTTTAAATTAATGCAAAACCATTGTAATATAAACTTATAACATGATTTAATTAGTTTGTTTATTGAGGAATTGAATGGAATACAATTTTATAATTTTAGGCCTTTTAGCACATCTTATCTTCTAAGGGGGCTGATCATTTTACTCAACGCAAATTGGTCTTGAGGTAAGTAGAAACTACTATTTACTGCATCATAAGAATTACATGATGTTATGTTTTAAGAAGCATTCATTGGATTGTTGTTATTTGGAAATGATATAGATTGTAAAAAAGCATTCATGATTCATAACATTTACATTAGAACATGTGATATGATCTAAAAAGGAAATGAGGTTTTTAACTAAAATGGGAGTTCAATGCTTAATTGGTGGTCGGGTAGGCACAGGACGCAGGTGAGACAGCCAAATCCAACAAAAGGTGGTGAATACTTTGAGGTTGAAAAACCAAGATAAGAAAAGTCACAAAGATTGAGACTAAATATGGCAAATACCTAAGGTCTAAAGGCCAAGATAGAAACACTGTATTATTATTGCATTGTCCAAAATAATGAACAGGTTTCGAAAACCACGGCCTATCATTATTAGTTAAGTACCACACTCCAAGGGTACCCAAAAGAAGAAAGAATTGTTGAAAGGAAACTAATAAAAGAAAATCTCTAATTGCATTCTCATTCATTGTTCATGTTCATGCATTAGTTTCTATTTGCTTAGCTTTTGGCTCATTATAGTTCTTATGATGCAGGTGAAGATATATAGAGTTAAGGGTTGATTGAGTATCCATAGTTGCCAGATAGAAATTTATTCATATGCCATGTATTAGATTAGCTTTTGAAACGTAACTTGAAATTCTTTTTTGTAAAACTTAGCAGCTTTGTTATGGTTTTTTGTTCATATCACTAAGTTTGAATGTTATACATGTTGTAAATAAGAAACGAATAAAACAGAAGTTTCAAAACTTTTCTGTAATGTAATGAATATTTTAAGTAAGCCATAACATTTATAAAGTAATTGAAATATTAATACTCTTTATCTTAACTAAATAAGCTTTACAAGAGCTCATTAGTTAGCTTGACGGGTATTACAGTTATTCGTGTAAGAGCGGAGGTTAAATCGTTTCTGAGCACAAAAGAAGGCATATGAAGATATCATGGCCGGGAAACCTGGTCAACCATTGGTATCTTTTATCTTTATGATTAATTGCTTAATTTTTTCTGAAATCTTAGACATTTTCAAGTTACTATCCCGATTCTTCAATCTCTTCCAAACCCTTTTTTTTTTTTTTTGTATGAATTTGTTAGGTGCTAAAAGAGAGTGAATGACAATTCTCAAAGGAGGTCAAAGAAGATCTAACCGTGCAAAAGAACAAAAAGGGTCCTTGTATAGCCGTAGGATTTAACTGGGATTGGGAAACTTTCCCAATCCCTCTCGAATGAAAATTGACCACCTCCCTGAAGGGTGTGTATGGCATACTGTTCCAATGGGCTATGTCATCTACCATTCATTTCAAAAATGTCTGTTTAGTAATAAGGCACACTTTTTGTCAATATAATACATATCATAGTTGATCATTACTAAATTTGGGAGAAATTACGATATGATTCCAAAGTTGTAGCATCTCTCTTCTCTACTCTGGATATCTGCCAAAATACACTTTAAAGCACAAGACTTTTATCATGAAAAAAAAAAAGATTCCACAACGCAAAATCATTATTAGCAATCAAAAAAGCAACATTCACTTCTTCGCGATCAAGTGATAAAATTTCCCTCTTTCATTGCATTACGTTTTCATTTATTTCTATAGAACTTACTGGAGCTCTTAAAAATTAAATGTTGAGAGTAGGAAGTTTGCCACAATCATAGTACAAAACACTAGTAACCCGGCGAAAAAGGAATAGGTAAAATATTGTATCTTTGAAGTAAACAAAGTGCGCAGCGGAATTTTTAAAATTTTTCATCAGAGTATTTTCCAAAACACAAGTTTGACATGTTATATGTATAAATTAAACAGATCTTACTAACCTCAGTATGTCGAAGAACCTCCGCGACCTGTGTAGAGAAGTAACGTTCCAGAAGAGCCTCAACCAACTGGTCTTCTTTGCTATTCTCTATCCACAACCGGAGTGAGTGTGGGCTCACACGTACAGCTCTTCCACCGGTGACTCTCCTTCCAACCAATAGAGAGAACCCAAAGCTAGTGTTCGTGATTTGTGAACAAAAGCTCTCAGGGAGTTTTCAGATGCTCACTAGAAGAGTATCACTCTTAATCTCTCAAATTGATCTGAGTAAATCATTAGACTCACTCCCTTTTTATACCTATTGGTCCTTGGGGTCAGTCCATATCAGATTAGGTCTCAAAAATCGAAACAGAATCAAGTTCGGATCAATATCTGATAAGATACGCGTGAAAAACGCGTAATCTTAGCTGTCGCGGTCGGCATGCCGAACTGTGAGATAGGCAGGCCGAACTGGCCAGTTCGGCAGGCCGAACACGTCATCCGGCATGCCGAACTGCCGAGAAAAAATCTCCGCGAATCTTTTATTTTCCACCTGAGATTCTAAAGGATAAAGTCTCAGTTTTGATTCAAATAGCCCAATAGAAAAGATATCTGATCAAAACAAACTTTATCAAGATAATCTCTAAGAAAATAAATCAATTCATAATAATTCTACAAGTTTATCTTGTTCTAATTGTCCAAAATTAAAACAACCGATAAACAGACAAGAATTATCCGAACGCCATAATTCAACAAGTTCATCTTGAACTAATTTCTTACATAATTAATTCAACCGATAAACAGACATGAATTATTTGATTCTTATAAATTTTAAACCAATCTGATAAATCCGACATAAGTCACCAATTATTGGAAAAGCACGCCGTGTCGTTACAGGATTTTGTGAGCTAGCAAAGGGGACCAAAATGGACCTATAAAGTTCAAGCTCATGATAATTATGAAACCCAATATCCCAGATATACATTTCACAATTATCAACTCCAACGCTACTCCACTAAAAGCTTGGAGCTGCACTCTCGAACTTTATAGAATTACGAAGCTCGTGTAGCTAAGTCTCCATGACATATCATAGTGTATCGCATCCCCATATGATCATCCATAATCGGCTTAAGGACAAGTTCTGTCTTACCTTCCCGATTATTTTTATCTTACGTTCCATTGTCTCACCATTAGAAAACTTACCATCCAAAGATAGTATACCATTCGGTTACACCTATGTATCCAAATGGTTGAGCGCTCCAGTTTTCCAATTACAGGACAACGCATATAAGAGGATATCATTACTCCTAAAGAGGAGCTATGGATTCCATATCTATGAATAACAAGTCTACGTTACCAAGAGTCATGCCTCCAACGTACCGGCATGCATGCCACTATAGAGATGTGGGAGTCACCCATTGGTACATCAAAAGACACAAGTCGAGACAACTGGCCCATTATTCATCTCAGGATTAAGATACAATACAAATGATTGTCTAAAGTGAATCGATTTGCCAAGACAGAATTATTAATCCAAATCAATTCACTTTATGTCCCGATCCAACACATCGTCACCTATGACAACGCGCCAATGTTTCTATTCACGGAGTCCAACTCCGATGGCCAAGACAAACCATCTCCCAAAAGGGATATAGACAACATAACAATCTTTACATGAATAAAGCGCCGAACTTTATTCCCTCGATTGCGGATCATATATTTTAGACCATCACCTTAAGAGTCGTGTCTACCGCATAATCATCCCATCATATGCCCAACTCTTAAGGTTTAGACTGATAGTCTCAGACTACTGTTTGCTTATCATACATTCAACAAATATGAACGTAAAGAGGACAATATTTGGTATATATAAATGAATAAATTCTTTATTGATAAAAATGTCTCCAAAAACGTATTACATTTTTACTCCTTAGAGCATACATGTCTAACAATCTCCCACTTGCACTAAGTGAGTAAATACTGCAAATTTTGCATCCCCATAGCTTCCACATGCCTTTCGAAGACTCTCCCAGAAAGTGTCTTCGTAAATGGATCAGCTAAATTGTCCTCTGACGCGATCTTGCACACCGTGACATGCCCGCTCTCAACGAAGTCCTTTATCACATGATACTTCCGATCAATATGCTTACTCTTCTTGTGAAATCTTGGTTCCTTAGCATTAGCGACCGCCGCACTGTTATCACAGTACAGTGATACCGCTTTATCCATACCAGGAACTACCTCAAGATCCCCAAGGAACTTGCGGAGCCACACTGCTTCTTTCGAAGCATCACTAGCCGCCACATACTCGGCCTCCATCGTTGAATCCGAAGTGCAATCTTGCTTCGCACTTCTCCAACTGATGGCACCGCCACCCAGAGTAAACACAAACCCCGATGTCGATTTCCTAGAATCCAAGCAGGATTGAAAATCCGAATCAGTGTATCCTAGAGGAGTTAAATCCTCACCCGAATACACAAGCATATACCCACGAGTCCTTCTCAGGTACTTGAAAATATGCTTTACCGCAACCCAATGGTTCGGTCCTGGATCCGCCTGAAATCGACTCACTATCCCGACCGCATAGCTAATATCCGGTCGAGTGCAAAGCATGGCATACATGAGACTACCCACTGCCGAAGCATAAGGCACCTTCTTCATGTATTCTCTTTCTTCATAAGACTTTGGAGAGTCTTTCTTAGAAAGAGTAATTCCAGACCTAGATGGTTGCCCACCTTTCTTGGAATCCTGCATTGCAAACCTCCTGAGAATTTTATCTATGTAGCCGGCCTATGACAAAGCTATCATTTTGTTCTTCCTATCCCGAAAGATCTGGATACCGAGAACAAAATTAGCCTCACCCAAGTCCTTCATGTCAAACTGCTTGGTCAACCATAATTTGACCGATGACAACGCCCCAACGTCATTGCCAATTAGCAGAATGTCATCTACATAGAGTAGTAGAAAAACCACCTTCCCATTCTTAATGTGTTTGTAAACACATGGTTCATCCACATTTTGTGAGAACCCATAAGTCTTGATCACTTGATCAAATCTTATGTTCCAAGAACGAGAAGCCTGCTTAAGTCCATAAATAGACTTTAGCAACTTACAAACCTTACCCTCTTGACCCGTGACCTTGAACCCGTCTGGTTGTTCCATATAAATGGACTCATCAAGATAGCCATTCAGAAAAGCCGTCTTGACATCCATCTGCCAAATCTCGTAGTCGAGAGCGGCAACTATGGACAAGAGAATCCGGATGGACTTAAGCATGGCTACAGGCGAAAAGGTTTCCTCATAATCGATTCCTTCCTTTTGCGTATAACCCTTAGCTACCAGTCTAGCCTTAAAGGTTTCGACCTTTCCATCCACTCCTCTTTTCCTCTTGTAGATCCACTTACTCCCTATGGGTTTTACCCCTTCGGGAAGATCCACAAGCTCCCAGACCCGATTAGTCTCCATAGACTTCATCTCAATGTTCATGGCCTCTGTCCAGAGTCTTGAATCAACATTCTCCATAGCTTCTGCGTAAGTATAAGGATCCCTGTCATGTTCATCCGGTTCAGCCAAAAAGACCTCCCCATTGAACATATACCTCTCAGGTTGACGCCCGATCCTCCCACTACGCCGAAGCCCTTGAGGTCGTTGTTCAGGTTTGTTTGGTTTTTCTACATCGATCGGAATGGTTTCGTTCAGAACCTCCGGAGTGAATGGATCACCCCTTAACTCCTTAAGCACCACTTTGCTTCGAGGTTTAAAGTCGTTCATGTAACTCTCCTCAAGGAAACTTGCATTAGTTGAAACCACGACTTTATTTTCCTTTGGGTTATAAAAATAACCCCCTTTAGTCCCTTTTTGGATATCCTACAAACACGCAAACTTCTGAACGTGCTTCCAACTTATTCGGATCCTTAAACAGGACATGAGCTGGACATCCCCATATGCGAATATGGTTTAAGGATGTCTTCCGTCTTGTCCACAACTCGTGAGGAGTTTTAGGGACCGATTTTGAAGGCACATTGTTCAAAAGATAACATGCGGTTTGTAGTGCATATCCCCAAAAGGATAAAGGCAATGATGAATAACTCATCATGGACCGAATCATGTCCAACAAAGTCCTATTCCTTCTCTCTGCTACGCCATTCTGCTGCGGAGTGCCCGGCGCAGTCAAATGGGATAAAATCCCATTCTCTAACAAGTGTCCCAAGAACTCATCAGAAAGGTATTCCCCACCTCGATCAGATCGAAGTGCCTTTATGGGTCTACCTAATTGCTTTTCCACTTCAGCCCGAGACTCCCTGAACTTTTCAAAAGTTTCGCTTTTGTGGTGCATTAGGTACACATACCCATATCTTGAGTAATCGTCAATAAAAGTAACGAAGTACTCATACCCTCCTCGTGCCCGAATGTTCATCGGTCCACAAACATCACTATGCACAAGTTCTAGAACCCCTTCGACCCTATTGCCCTTAGACCCGTATGGTCTTTTGGTCATTTTACCCTCCAAACAAGACTCACATTGAGGTATAGATTCCACCTTTAAGTGACTTAAAGGTCCATCCCTTACCAACCTTTGAATCCTATTTAGGTTAATATGGCCAAGGCGCAAATGCCAAAGATAAGTCTTATTAGAGTGAGAAGTTTTAAGTCTTTTTGAGTTATTATCATTTATCTCAGCATTAAGCAATAGGTCCATCTTAGGTTTGATAAAATATAGATTATTTTGCATCCATCCAGAACAGATAAAAGATTTGTTTTTACGAATCACCACTTTTTCATTAAAAGATACCACGTAGGAGTCTTTAAATAAAGAAGATACAGAAATTAAATTCCTTTTAAATTTAGGAACATAAAAACAATCTCGCAAAATTAAACTCCTATAATTATCAAAATAAAGATGGACATCTCCCACTGCTTCCGCTGAGACCAAGGATCCATCGCCCATCCGAAGCGTTAAGTCTTCACGAAGTAGACTTCTCGTTTCTTTGAATCCCTGCAGAGAAACACAAACATGATTAGTTGCACCAGAATCTATGACCCAAATGTCACTGGATTCCTCAACCAAACAAGTTTCTAAATATAGAAGATCACACCTACCTCCCTTGGAAAGGAAGTCCTTGCAATGCTTCTTTATATGCCCGACCTTACCACAAAAGAAGCACTTAAGCTTCTTTGGGTTCTTCTTCTTCTTCTTCTTGCTCTTGGTAGCAATAGGAATAGAAGACTTCCCACTTTTGGCCCGTTGCTTCTTTCCATTCCCAGAGTCAGGATTGGAACCAGAAGCAGCTACCATATTGACCTCTCCACCAGCAGGAGACTCCCTGATCAGCAGTTCAAACTCTTGTAACTGTTTCATTAGTTCTGTCAAGGTCATATCCCGTCTATTGCTTAGATTAAAAGTAGCTCTAAACGGAATAAATTCCTTAGACAGAGTCTCAAAGACCATAGTCATCTGAGTTTCAGCATCGATGTCGGCTCCATTGGTTTGAGCCTCAGCGAGGTAACCCATGACCAACATCATGTGCTCCTTTACAGATGTCCCCGGTCTCTGTCTACAGTTTAAGAGTTTTCGAAGCGCCCCTTGCCGCTTTGTTATGGCCTGGCCTCCAAACATGTCCTCAAGATTATCCAAGATCTGCTTCGCAGTCTCATAATCCTGATGTTGAGCCTGCAGCACGTTATTCATGCTTGCCATAACATAGCAGCGGGCCTGATCATTAGCATCTTTCCAGCGTTCGTACGCTTGGAATTGCTCATTACTTGAGTCTCCCGTAGGCTCGGGAGGACAAGGAGTTGTCAGAACATATTTCAGTTTCTCAAAGGAAAGGACGATGTCCAGATTCCGTTTCCAATCATTATAGTTCTCACCGGTTAATTGGTTTTTGTCAAGTATCGATGATAAAGCGTTTTTAGACATTTTCAATCTACAATAAAGAATCATATACCAAACATAAGTAAACATAGATAATAATTTAGTAAGATAACAAAATCATGTAAAATCATACAAATGTGTTTATGTGTCCAAACCTTGAGAATATCACAACCTTACAACGATAATTCCCAACTCAAAATTCAACAAGCTCCTAGGGGAGTCATGCCAAATTCAATTAGGAACACGGATCCCCTCCTGATTAATATATGCCATCCAGGACCCGTATGATCCAGCATATACTAATAATCGTTTCTTTGGCCATTAATTTTATTAACAGAGCTCCTAGGGGAGGTTAATAATAAAATTAACGTGAGTGTATAACCACCGTTTTAATATTTTATCCATGATTTATAATCACCACCTAGGGGTGTGCAACCATAAATCATACTAAAATACCTTATCCTTTCAGAGATCCAATCTGGTACATGATAGAAATCCCTTCCTAGGGGTTGGGACCATCATGTTCTTCCTATGGACCAACGATGGAGGCCTTAGGTTCTCTCTTCGAAAACCTTCTCCCACTCAATCTTTTGAAGTCAAGGTTTTATTTTAAAATTATGCATGAACAATTTTAATATGAGCGGCACTCCCTATTCTATATGACATGTTATCAATATACATGGTAAATCATATTATAATGCAGACAAGCAAAGCAATCAAGCAAAGCTACAAGCATAATAATAATAATAACCGTAATATTATGGTTCCACCCTAGAGAATAGAAAAAACTAAGATTACAAGAGAATAATCGAGACATTTATCGATTCTTCATCCTTGAATCCTCAAGCTGTATCCTTCTTCATGTAATATCCATCTTCAAGTCCTCAATCCCGTATGAATCGAACACTTCATATTTCCGGTCATATCCAAATTTAATGTTTCTCAGAATCGTCCCAAAAATAAAATTAAAACTGCACTGAAAAAATCGCACCTTTTCTGGACACCTGGCAGCTCTCGGTCGGCAGGCTGATCTGGGCGATCGGCCTACCGATCATGGAGGTTCGGCCTGCCGAACATGAAGGTTCGGCCTGCCGGCAGAGCACCAAAATTTCTGCCCCACTGTCGGCCTGCCGGACCGTACGTCTGGCCTGCCGATCTGTGACCTTCGGCCTGCCGAACTGTGAGGTCCGGCATGCCGACCGAGCAGAAAACCCTCAATCCAGAAAATACAATTTTAATGCAATTCATCAATTTTATTTTCAACAATTCAAAAACATAAAATTAGAGACTTAGGAAATACCTGGAGACGCCATCATCAATCTTTAAATTCTGACTTCTCGTTCCGTCTTCTCCGAATAATTATTTAATTACAAAATTCTTACAAATTAAAAATTAAATAATAATTCCTAGACGGAGATGATAGTCCGCCATCTAATTACATGAAAAACCTAGATACACATTCTAACCTCTAAGGAACCATAACCGGTATTAATTAATTAATAAATAATTAAACAACAATTTAATCAACCATAATTAATTAATAAACATTTACCATATAATCCATGACAACATATATATTATATAGAAACCTAGAGTGCCATCTCTCTATAAAATTTAATTCAAGCATTGGAGAGATTAAGATCACAAAATTTATGCATATAACATGATCACAAACTTGCAAATTTATGTAAAAACCTCAGCTCTGATACCAATTGTTGGAAACAAAGTGCGCAGCGGAATTTTTAAAATTTTTCATCAGAGTATTTTCCAAAACACAAGTTTGACATGTTATATGCATAAATTAAACAGATCTTACTAACCTCAGTATGTCGAAGAACCTCCGCGACCTGTGTAGAGAAGTAACGTTCCAGAAGAGCCTCAACCAACTGGTCTTCTTTGCTATTCTCTATCCACAACCGGAGTGAGTGTGGGCTCACACGTACAGCTCTTCCACCGGTGACTCTCCTTCCAACCAATAGAGAGAACCCAAAGCTAGTGTTCGTGATTTGTGAACAAAAGCTCTCAGGGAGTTTTCAGATGCTCACTAGAAGAGTATCACTCTTAATCTCTCAAATTGATCTGAGTAAATCATTAGACTCACTCCCTTTTTATACCTATTGGTCCTTGGGGTCAGTCCATATCAGATTAGGTCTCAAAAATCGAAACAGAATCAAGTTCGGATCAATATCTGATAAGATACGCGTGAAAAACGCGTAATCTTAGCTGTCGCGGTCGGCATGCCGAACTGTGAGATAGGCAGGCCGAACTGGCCAGTTCGGCAGGCCGAACACGTCATCCGGCATGCCGAACTGCCGAGAAAAAATCTCCGCGAATCTTTTATTTTCCACCTGAGATTCTAAAGGATAAAGTCTCAGTTTTGATTCAAATAGCCCAATAGAAAAGATATCTGATCAAAACAAACTTTATCAAGATAATCTCTAAGAAAATAAATCAATTCATAATAATTCTACAAGTTTATCTTGTTCTAATTGTCCAAAATTAAAACAACCGATAAACAGACAAGAATTATCCGAACGCCATAATTCAACAAGTTCATCTTGAACTAATTTCTTACATAATTAATTCAACCGATAAACAGACATGAATTATTTGATTCTTATAAATTTTAAACCAATCTGATAAATCCGACATAAGTCACCAATTATTGGAAAAGCACGCCGTGTCGTTACAGGATTTTGTGAGCTAGCAAAGGGGACCAAAATGGACCTATAAAGTTCAAGCTCATGATAATTATGAAACCCAATATCCCAGATATACATTTCACAATTATCAACTCCAACGCTACTCCACTAAAAGCTTGGAGCTGCACTCTCGAACTTTATAGAATTACGAAGCTCGTGTAGCTAAGTCTCCATGACATATCATAGTGTATCGCATCCCCATATGATCATCCATAATCGGCTTAAGGACAAGTTCTGTCTTACCTTCCCGATTATTTTTATCTTACGTTCCATTGTCTCACCATTAGAAAACTTACCATCCAAAGATAGTATACCATTCGGTTACACCTATGTATCCAAATGGTTGAGCGCTCCAGTTTTCCAATTACAGGACAACGCATATAAGAGGATATCATTACTCCTAAAGAGGAGCTATGGATTCCATATCTATGAATAACAAGTCTACGCTACCAAGAGTCATGCCTCCAACGTACCGGCATGCATGCCACTATAGAGATGTGGGAGTCACCCATTGGTACATCAAAAGACACAAGTCGAGACAACTGGCCCATTATTCATCTCAGGATTAAGATACAATACAAATGATTGTCTAAAGTGAATCGATTTGCCAAGACAGAATTATTAATCCAAATCAATTCACTTTATGTCCCGATCCAACACATCGTCACCTATGACAACGCGCCAATGTTTCTATTCACGGAGTCCAACTCCGATGGCTAAGACAAACCATCTCCCAAAAGGGATATAGACAACATAACAATCTTTACATGAATAAAGCGCCCAACTTTATTCCCTCGATTGCGGATCATATATTTTAGACCATCACCTTAAGAGTCGTGTCTACCGCATAATCATCCCATCATATGCCCAACTCTTAAGGTTTAGACTGATAGTCTCAGACTACTGTTTGCTTATCATACATTCAACAAATATGAACGTAAAGAGGACAATATTTGGTATATATAAATGAATAAATTCTTTATTGATAAAAATGTCTCCAAAAACGTATTACATTTTTACTCCTTAGAGCATACATGTCTAACATGAAGTACTTGACAAGCCATGAAGGACCTCCTTGTCCTTGTTGCATCTGCCCTGATAAATATGATCCTGTGATCAACAAAGCAGCTCGCCACCTTCTTTCCTTGACATAATTCACTAACGCTATAGCCATTTCACTCGGTACGAGGCCACCATTTTGTATGAAGGATGTTCCAATGTGCCTGCCTAGGACCACAGCATCTTCAAGCGCAGAACAACCACCCTTTCCCAAGTCTGGCGTCATGGGGTGCATGGCATTGCCAACAACCGTAATATTTTGCTTGCTTAAGTTCCCAAATGCTACATTCCATGGTGGCCTAAACACCAATGGAGCCTATGACAATGTTGAAAGATCAGAGCTTTAGACAATGTTCAGATATACTTCAGGCAAGTCCTTGACATAGTTCACGATTACTTCCCTCTGTATTAGTTTCGGGCCTCCAACTAGGTGATTCGCCCCTGCTATGAGTATGAGTGAAATAAAAGCTCCAAATTTAGTCCATTTTTTCTTTGGTTTGGCTATTGATGCTTCTTCTTCCTCTTCTTCTTCTTATTTTTATTTTTTTTGCGGGGAATGTTAATTTTTTACTTTAATTTGTCACGAGTTTTCAGACTCAGCTTCAAGAATGTTAGAGGTAATGCAGAACTTGTATTACTGCGTAACATGACAGTACGTAACTGAGAAAAACCAAATGAATTATAACAAAAATCCTTATAATTTTTATCGAAATGTTGCGTTTCCACCTCATCATTTTAGAACTATGGCACCCCGATGTATTTTTGACACTATTTGTAAACTGCAGAGGATAGATACAACATTTTTAAAAATATAAGGTGGCATACAGCATTTTATAAATCACATGGGAGATTTTTGTTATTATCCCAAAAGCAAATACCGGTTATTGCAATTCCTGTCATAAGAGCACAATAATAAGGACTTTTTGGAGAGTAGAAAAAGGCATAGTATTTGAACCTTCATCTAGAGATGAAAAAGTATAGAGCCAACATATATCTTTATCAGTGAGGGGAACAAAACCAGCTCTTCTTCCTGCACCCACGAACTGGTGGGCTTCGTGTTTCAGTCCATGGCCCTGAGGAGATACACCCAATCCACGCACTGCCGATCGACCTGAATGGACTGGTGCAGCGAGTCCCATCCAGCTTGCCACCACCGAGTGCACCCCATCACAGCCTATCACAACCTGCAATTCCCAAAGAGTAAACGAAGTTGAGACTCTACCAAAGACGAGGATAAAATGAGAATTGTTTGTCTTTGTTTTATGAGTGGTTTCAAAGCAGAACGCATGACTATATGGTAGACTTTCGGCAAACTAAAAGGGAAGTTTCTATGTTTGATTTCTCTATCATTTGTATTGGAAAAGAAGGAGAATCTAATAGTTATGAGATATCCCTAACTTAAATGGAATATCCCCGTATTACCTAGGATCTGATTATTGATGGGACTACATTATAAAAGGGCCATTATAACCTAAGATTTATAGATGAAAAAGAAAAAAACTGTCTTCCTCTCATTCATGTTCTTCTTTTGGGGGCATTTGAGCTGTGAAAAATTGTGGTTCTTCTAGTAAACATCCACATACCGTGAGCAAGAAGATCATGATTCGAGATACCGTGAGATTGCCAGCATAGAGATCCTGGACCAGCTTTTTTAGTGGATTCAAGAATTGCACCGGTATTGTACGCTTCCAACAATTTGCTAATATTTCTATAAAGGCAGGTACCTAGGAGGTGGATTTGACATCGAGTTTCCATAACACTGCATGAGTAGGTATTAAAGCACAATACCTTTGCTTTGATGACACTTCCATCTTCCATATAAGCAACAGCAATAGATGAACCTTCCTGTGTTATTGACCCGATGCAATTGATCTTCGAAGAAAAGCGGATAGAGTTGGTTGGCAATTCATCCGCCAAAGCCTCGAGTAAGGCCTTTCGGTGTACTAATTTGGGTCCACCTCCATTATCACTTCACATACAAGATAACCAAAAACAAAATGTAGATGAACAAGGACGTATACTTGATAGTCCCTTGTAGTAGCTTTATAATAATTAATAATTCTACCACAGGCTGAAAGAGAAGAACATTGCTTACACATTGGTTCCACCAAAGGAGACTTCTTGAATTGCTCCAGTTTCCAAATTAGTTACATATGTCCTAAAGAGCAAGGGCCAAGAGTGAATACAGAGCTGAACATATGCAAGTTTGTTAACTTTTACCGATGAAGTATTCATTTTAGTTCGCACAATTTCTATTATTCTTAGAAAAAATTAAAATGATCATCATTGAATTTAAAATTAATCACAAAGCTTAATTTCATTACAAGAAGCATTGTTTCAACCCGCAAAACCCTTAGAATGTTCAAACAGTTGAGAAAAACATCCATGTTACTACCTTCAAACTGCTGGAAAATGAGTTTGATAAAAAAATATATATATATTGATCCAAACTCATTTAACTATAGTGTTTTTCCTCATAAAAATTAAATTAGGATAGTGTAAACTTAAACTTTTCTGTTTTAAACTCATTTTCCAAACGGTGGATATGCTTGTTTGGATGTACAACGTTTATGTTACGATCTTCATATGCTTTGAGATTATTGCCTTTGTATTTTAGCAATTAAATTAATCTGATTGGGTTCTATAATCCTGCCAAGCAAGGACATGTTTAATAGCCATTTGGGTCAATAAATGAACTTACAGCACCTCAAGATTAAGCTTTAAAAGATAAAAAGAAACAGAAAACAATCAAATGGCATGATCACTAGAGGATATGCAACCTAAAAACATGTCAGTACACCAACTCACAGGGCAAGTAGGTTGTCATTTTTTCATTTATAGATCGAAGTTTTTAATGGTAGTGGACACAATGTTTTAAGAGTAGTTTTAAGGATACCTACTCTAACTTTAACTTTTTATATATACTATAAGTACTCATTTTCTCCTTGGAAAATGTTTTTGATTCTGACCTTTTGTATACAAGTCTTTAGTCGTATTTAGGAGCAAAAAAGGAAAGTTTCTAGTCGTCTTTATGACGAAAAAAAAAAAAAGTTTTTACTTTTTAGTCATTTTCGGACAATTCGAGCTTGTTTGACACATATTTAAATTCTCTTTCTAATTTTAGTATTTTAAATGACATCCAACTAATTATATTAAAATACATCATTTAAAAAACTTAACTTCAAGTAATATTTAATTAATTTTTACATGTATTTTATTAAATTACGCACTATAATATAATTGTTTAAATACTAAAAGTTGGCTGGATAATTTGAATCCGTTTGGCAGGCTTTCTTTGTCAAGAAGATCGAGAAACCAATAAAGTTTTCCTAAAAAATAAAAAAAATAAAAATAAACAAAAGTCCCTTAGTTAATTAGCCAAGCCAACAACCTTGCAAAAGAAGACAAGATTCTTGTTTGACGCGTAATTTATTTATTTATTTATTTGACAAACCAACAAATTGCTCTACTGCGCAATACAAAATGCTGCCAAGCTAAAATTCCCAGGACTTTACTAGGAGAACGTGTCCTATTTCACTTAACTTTTCATTTAATATGTACTAGAAACTTCATGTGCCCTCCATATAAGGACAATCTTATGTGTAATTATAAATTTGTAAATCTAATTCAAGTCCTAATGTAAATCTTTCTAATTCAAATCCTCAATTTAATGGGAATTTAATAAAATGAGGCACATTGTAACAATTTAGTAGCAATTGTGGTTACAGAAGTTATAGAAGGAGTAGCATTAGTAATAACAAAATTATCACTCTCAAGAAATTTTATAGTGGTAGCAATCAAAGATGAAAATATTCATGATATTATCGATATTTCTACGACAATATACATATATTGAAGTCTTAATATAGATATAGGGGAAAGACTTTTCTTTTGGGATGTCTGTAAAGTATTTACAAATATCCATAATATCAGTGAATATCCATGAAAATCCAGGATATTTATGAAAATTTTCACAAAATATTCAAAAAGATTGGGAAAATTTTCTTTTTTGCACATAAACCAATTTTGCATTTTTAAATTATTTTTCTATACAATGTGACTAATATTTTAGACCTAAAAGCAATAAAAAAAGTATTCATTAAGACTTATTTAGTCTTTAAATAATTTTTACTTTTAAAATGAATAGTTTGAGATTCTTATGCAAAGCCCTATGTCATGTTATATATAGATGTGTATACTATATTTTTACTATTTTTGTCTACTAGTTCAATTTATTATTCTTCATAGAGCACATGAAGACATGGTACAACTCAAATGAGTCAAACTGATGAGGATTCTATTAGCTTAAGTTTTGACTCATGAATGTAAGATTAACTAAAGTTCTTATGGATATAATATTCCTTACAATTCTCAAACATGGGTTAACAATATCAACAATATTCAATTTATTGATTAACACTAGGAAGAAATCAAAAAACATACATGTAGCACATTATTTACCTCTAGCACTATTCAAGGGTAATATCCTGATAGATGTATTGTTAGATTAAGATCATAACCTACACAATGCTTTTCAACAAGCTAGAAACTCATATTGGTATTGAAGACACTTGAAGTTTGTGTGTACTTTATTATGTTTGGTGGTAATTTTTATGCAATCTATTATATTATTGTTTATAATGAGTATGTAAAACAATAGAATCATAATCAATATATATAATGATGGAATCTTCTATAGTAAGAAACATAACACTCATATTAGATCAAAATTGTATTATTTATGTTATTAACTTGGATCAAATTAAGTAATATTATTATTTCGGCACTATGCAAAATTGTAAGAAAAAATATAAGTTTTTACAAAAATGTCCATTATTTCCCAATATCTATCAACATCTACAATATCCACGACATTATCCGTCTATCAAAGCACTGACAACCTTGGCAACATCAGCATTGTTGTCCTTGGTAGTGTAATGACCCTACATACGTGGGCGTTACTTAACTACTTAATCTTGATCTTAAACATACTTTGACATAAAGTATTTAAATTGTAGATTTTTTTTTTGTTTTCTAAAATGAAATCTTAATAATGAACTCTTAACATATTTCTTTAGAAAAAATAATTACTTCTTAAGACTTAATTCCATAAATCTAACATAATAACATTAAATTTTTAAACATGATAATAACGTAATAATTATTACATTTTGGCATAATCATAATTTCTAAATACTTAAATCTTCTTCACATACATCATACATTAATTTCTTAAAACAATAATAATAATTTCGTAAAACTTTTCTTTTAACATAAAGATAATTATTTAAAAATTACTATCTTTAAAACATTCCTTAATTTAATGAAAATATTTCTAAAACAAATCTACATTAAATATCGTTATAAATTCCTAATTTAAATACTTTTGAAATCCTTCCTAAGATTATCTACATTTTTCTTATAAATTATAATCTTAAAACTAAAATATTGATTTCTTAAAAATTATTCTTTTTAAACTTAACATAATAATAATATCTTATCACTTATTCTCTTAGGTGCAACATATTAGTTTCTTAAAGCATATTCTATTAAAACTTTCATAATAATTATTTCATATAATATATTCATTAAAATCTTTTCTTAAGTTAACATAAAATTTCTATAAACATTTCTATTCTAAAGAAATTTATAATTTTCTTACTCGAAAATTTATATGTATCTGTTGCATTTTTTGTTTCAATATTTTTAAATTTTAAAATTCTCTAACCAATTTTTTATAATCAGAACCTCGATTTTTCAAACATAATAACAAAATTTCATTTACTTATTTAATGCATGCATAATTTTTGTAAAATAAAAGCATGCATAATTTCATAAACTAAAAATGCAAAAATATTATATTTGCATGAGCAGTATCCATTTTCATCTCTACCATTAGTTCGTCACTCACCACTGCCCATCATATATCGCTGACAGCTTTTCTTCCTACAGCATGAACATACCTAAATGAGCTTTCACTTAGCAAGTAAGAAAATAAACTCGCAAAACCTAATTGAAAATTAATTATTTTGTTTATTGCTTTGATTATAACAATGTTATTTTATGGTTGAAAGCATTTATGTAAATATGATATCATGAAATTTCATGAAAATAATGTTTTGTTATAGGAGTGTGACATGAGAATTTTAGGGTTTTTGGTTAGTCAGCAAGGTTGCTGATAATGTTTTAAAAACAAATGATTTTATTTTGCTATGGTTTTTGGACATGATATGTATATATGTTATGAATGTTTGAGATTTTTTATAAATTTTTGTTCAAAATATTTTAAGGGTTATGAGCTTTCAATCAAACACTACTCATAAAATTTTAATTGCCGGTAGATTTGTATTTGTGTCTTATAGAGTCCGTTTTATAAGAAAAAAATCATCTTTTCATTCTTAAAAAATTATAAGTCATTGTGAACTAAATGTCTATAAAGTTTTAGCTTCATATTCTTATTATGCTTTAAGATAAAATTCGTTGATTACTAAGTACTTGTGGTTATAAATGTTATTTTATAACAATGTTATTTTAATAAAATAACATAAATTATTTAATTGTGGTTGTAATATGAACATAAATTCGTTGATTGTTTTAAGAAAATTATTTAAATGAAAAGATATGTTTTATATAAAACCGTGTCTCGTGCACTACTATGATTATGATTACGAAGTTATGTAATGATTTTTATGAAAGGTTTTAAGTTGTGAGATAGGAATATGTACTTACTAAGCTTATGCTTACTTACTTTATATTATGTTGCATATAACGCTAAGATACATGTTCACTAGGATAGAGGACAAAGGCAGACGTGTGTGCAAAGAGTGTTGGATTGAAAATAGAGTCATGTCATGATAGGAAGTTAAACTTAAACAAAATTTGATATATTATGTTTTGCATTTTTAATTGTTTGAGACTTAGTTCTATTTGTGATATGTTCATTTGTACTTATGTTTTATTGAATGTAATTTGTATTTTAGATTTTTAGTTTCATAGGTTATTTATCAAGGAATACGCTATATAGTTCAATTATTTGTAATTAGTCTTAATTAGTTGTTTGGTTAGAAGTTCAGAGTACTTGCATTATATGTATGAGTTTATATTTGTTTTTATAAACTATGTTTTTTGCAGGTGGTAGGTTAGCCAAATGCCTTATGTGTTTCGTTGGGCTAAATGAGGAGGAAAATTTAAATTTGGTAAGTAGTTTTTAAAGAAAAAATTTTGCATGTGTTCTTGGGATATTTATCTTAGTGTTGTTAATTGTTTCGAACTTCTAGTAAGTAATTATCATGTTTAACAGTAAAAACAACATTCCTTGTGTCGCCCATAAGAAGGTGTTACATATTACGACTTTCGAATTACATATTGATTGAGAAAATTCATAATCATATAAATTGTGATTAAGTTATGATTTAAACTTGTGAATTTTCTAGGTGTTGAAAATTTCTAGTCCTAAACTAAATTTTTATAGAAATTTGTATTTATAAATTCTAAACTTGTTCTTTCTCATGTACTTAATGAAATAGTTATCGAAAAATCCTTACTTAATCACACTTCTCAATTTCTAGATTCTTCTTGACATTACAATCTATCCAGCTTATAAAATTTTCGTCCTTGAAAATTGGGCTATACTAGGGTTTTCCTGTTGCTTTCGTAATCATACTCTTATGGGGCTTCTTTCATTAGATGATTCTACCCTGAGTGTCTTGGTAAGGTACATAGTCTTATTGCCTAGAGGGCCCCTTTTTTCAGATGGTTTAGGATTTATACTAATCATTCTTCATATCTTAGATTGTGTATCTACATCTAGATCATGATCTGATATGGAAGGACTGGCAAAAAGTTCATTTCCTTGTCACTTCATTTATTAGTTTTTATCATCCATTTATCAAGACAAGCAATAATACTAGTCTAAAACACGTTTATCTACTTTTTTTAAAACATCTATGGGTTCATAACACTTGATCTTATCCTTTTCAATCTCTCCTGAACATGTCTTACTTTGCCTTGGATGTGCGAGAAAAGGGAATTTGTTCCTATTCCCCTTTTTCATAAGTTTTCTCATTCTTATGCTCTTGTGACTTCTCTATTGGTCTTGAGGAATTTCCTAGTTCCAACTTACTCTTAGTCATCTTGCAATTTTTAATTGAAACTCGTGTGTCTACAAATACTTTTTCACCAAATACTTAGAGATAAGTTAAGGTTCATCTTCCTTCTAGCAAAAAATTCCTATATGATGTGAGATTATGGGGTAGATAGGGTATCTTAATGTGTGAAAATCATGCTATCTATTCTCTTTACTTGTGCTTATTCTAGGATTTAAAACATACTATCGTAATGTACTATAAGTGATGGGGTGATTTTACCCCTTCTATCAACTCTTCTGCAGATACTTAGTCATTCTAGATCTAAATATCATATTGTTATGTGTGGTATGCTCTTCTAGAAAGAGCAAACTACACTATCCCCTTAAACCTGTAAAAGGTTAATAAAGCCTTGACTATGCTCTATCTATTTTGAAATCTTATTTTAGGGTTTCGAGTACCTATTTTCTTAAAAAATCAAGTGTCATTCTTGCTCTAACTGGCTCAAGTTGTTCAACAACATAATTCTACTTAGGTCGTCTTATGGTATTTTATTGTTTGTGTAACTTATCTCTCCTTCTGAGTTCCAATCAATCTTGTTTCCACTGTGGAAACATTCATGATGTGTCTTAACTTTCTACGTGGTGGATTCTTATATATCGTTGCCAACATATTCCTTTTTTTTCTCGATCACTTTAGTGTTCTATGTTGTTCTAAGGCTTCCTTATAATTTCTAATAAGGGTTGTGTCTTGGGCCTTAAAAGCCTTCTTAGACTGTCTATTACTTCTATTCTTTCTCGTTGTTTAGTCTGAGCCAGACTAAGAGCTGCGAACTTATTCAATGAGGCACCATATTCTTGTTTATTACTCTCTTCCCATTATCTTAGTATCTTAATTTAAGTCTTTAAACTTGTTTCACTTCATAACTAGTGGGTTTCCATCATTATAGTTCTAATTAGGTACTATTATCAACATTTGAAGTAAAAGCTTCTGTTGATAGTCCTAGTTTATGGGTTGGATTATCTGATGTTATGATCTTTCTATTTTTTGTAGTAATAGTTCTATCGACTACATTCATATTGTTCTCAATCTAATCTTTGATTTTGAACCTTGAGCTTAACAAGGTTCCCTTTCTAAAAAGGGATGGGTATACTAATCTTCCTCTATTAGGCATTTTGTGTAACTTTGTTTTTGTGGATGGAAAAAATTTAGTAAAATAACTAAGAAGTATACTTATGGGTTATTAGTTTTGATGGCTACTATATTTTATCAAGAGAACTCATCTACCTTTTAGATGAACAATATGGGCTTGGTACCTATTCTTATGATCTTACATGAAGTATGTGTTATTAACATGTCATAATAATTTTAACGTGGTATATATAGCACTCGATCTTGGATTTGATTAATATTTTCTTATATAACAATATGCTCTAACTTGAAATGAATCCCATCCCCCGTATTGAGGCCGAAAGAGTTTTTGCAAAGCCTTATTTGCCTATTGCACAATTCCTACTATTGAGATGTGCCATAAAACTAATTTCAAATGCACTACCTTACTTGGTGGACACTACATATGTCATCCTCCTCATATCTTATCTCTTACCTAATAGTAGCGCATTTTTTATCGGCGTTGAGAGGGGCATATAAATGGCCCTTAAACTACTGCTACATCCCAAGCCTCGACATCTTACTCTTAAACTTGCTAATCATATTGACTAGATGTCATTGGTTTTCTAGTCTTTACTATCTATACACTTGTTAAAAAGGTCTCGTTGATACTTTTGAAGGAGGTCACTCCTTCGTGTTTATCGTTTCTTGAAGGACGTGTCATAACTTCATAGCCTCAACTTTGGAAGTCTTTTGATATAAGTCTTCGAAAATTTTTCTGTTAGGTTGATGTCATAGTTGGGGTTATTTTACTTGACCAAATATATTTATAATTTTTTTAAATGAAAATAACTTTTGGTTATTTTGACCATCAGCTACATAACTAAATTTTCCTAAAAAGGTTGAGCGATACTCTCAATAATTCACTTAACCACTAATTCTAGAGGACTTCTCCTCACTATGGCACATCTTAACTAATGAAATGGTTTTTTTATTAACCCTACGTGCGCATTTTGTAATGTTTAATTATTATTAAGGGTTTGGTGTTTGACTCTAAAATATCCAACCTTGCTTATTCCATAACGTTTTCGTATTTGCAGGCTTCTTAAACTAGAGGGAGACCACTTCTACTTGAGGTGGTCTTCTTAACATAATAATTTGGATGGATAGGTCTAATACTCCATCTAAGAGTTTGTACCTTAAAAGAATAACTCTATATGCTTATCTAAAACTAGGTTTCTACCTGTTGATGACTAGATGCCATCAAGTCATATGGTAGACTGTGTCATTTATTCATGAATTCCTAATGGTTTCCCTTTTGTTATGGCTACTCTATATGAGCTATGTAACTCTATTAGAGTGGTTTAGATATTGAACTGATCTGAAGTCATTTCTTTCTGAATTCTTAAATGAGTATGTTAATAATAGTATATTGTCATATAATACCTTTGTGATGTCACTTACATCTTTTGGATGAGTGGAAACAACTTTGCTTCAACAATCTCTACTTAACGTGATCTTAACTTCTTATAGGATAATGTTCAGCTTATCCACATAACTAAGTTATTATTTATTTATTTATGTATGTGTGTATGTGTGCATATATATATATATATATACACACACACACACACACATTCTTAACTACAGGCTGGGGAGGGGAATCTCATTTTGAGATTACTAAAGTGGTGTCTGTTTGGTCGGATACTAGTTTAAAAGTAACCAGCATAGATAGTTTATGACCTCTTGGAAGTTCTTCTCTTATGTCTTAGACTTCTGCTTATATCCTAATTTTCTTGTGAGGATCCATGTATTTATTCTTACTGACATTCTAATTCTAAAGAACCTATCCTTTTCTCATAATCTAGAGGTTGGGTTCTTAATGGGTTTTTTTATAGACCTTATTATGCATTATATGATGCTTATAAGCTATATCGTATTTAATATATGAATAACAAGCATCAATTATGGCATTCATATACATATCATACATGCACATAACATTCATAAACATTTCATACATATATATATGTCATTCACATAACATTCATAAACATTTCATACATATATATATGTCATTCATAATTCATGTTCTAATATTGCTAAACATTTTTATTTGTTAGCAACTATTTCATATTATACTTATAAGTCATTGTATTTATAATACTTACAACATAAATAATTCATAGCATTCACACACATATCATTCATACGTTCATATCATAAGATTGCTAAACATTTCAAGTCAACAATTATCGCATATCATAGACCATTACTGAGTTTGAGACATTAGTTGCCTCAAACAGGTCACATAGCATAAAGTTTCTTCCTACCGAAAACTTTTATTGTTCATACATAAATCTTACTTTTTATATTATACGTATACTTGCTTGGTCGTATGGTGTGTTACACCACTAGCCCTGTAGTGGTACGATACCTATCTAATCCTCTACATTCTTTTTAGATTGGATATTGATGTCCTTGTTGATGATCTATGCTGGGAAGCCTCTCTGACAAAGTGTACATTTGTGATTTAGGGAAGTGTCTTTATATCATTGCCTTTGGTGGTAATTCTCTAAAGAAGACTTTGTTCTTTAGTTCTTTGCATATCCTAACTACGACTTTCTTTGTTCTCATGACAAAGTGAAGGGTGTTATCTATTCGCCAATAGAAGTAGCTTTTAATGAGGATCTGCTTGTATGTTGCATGAGGGGTCGCTTTTGTCATGAGTTAACAATCAAGATGAAAAAGACTTATGGCCTTCTTTTTCTTTTCGAGTTAGAGCTGCCTTGATTGTAGCTCTGTAATTGATATAAGATGGACGAAATAAAAATAAGAAGTCTTGAAGGAGTAAAGAAGGAAGTTTAGGAAATGGCTATTTTCTATTTTCCTTTTTTTTTGGAATCATTAGTTGAAACTTCAAATATTCTCGCCTGATTTCATAGTCTAAGAGTCGATCATCTCAAAGCATTGGTTCAAGTGTCCACACGATTCTACATGTTGCCTAGCTGACTTAGGAAGTTAGCACTTAATACTGCCTCCCCTGAGTCGTTGCGTCATGGCGACTACACATGGCATTGGGCCTTTGAAGGACATCTAAATTCGTGTTGGCGTGTTGATAACTTGATTGCCGCTATTTGAAATATCGACACCTATTCTCTAATGTAACTTAATTTAACATTTAATTAACTTAACTTACTTCGACTGTGGTGATGCAAGCATATGATGACGTGAAGTAGGATGGCAGGAAGCCGGCTCTAATATTAACTATAACGACCCTATCTACGTGGCCGTTACTTAACTACTTAATTTTGATCTTAAACATATGTCAACATATAGTCCTTAAATTGTAGATTTTTTTTTTGTTTTCTAAAATGAAATCTTAATAATAAACTCTTAACATATTTCCTTAAAATAAATAATATTTTTTTCTTAAGACTTAATCCCATAAATCTAACATAATAATATTAATTTCTTAAATGTGATAATAATGTAATAATTATTATGTTTTAACATAATCATAATTTCTAAAGACTTAATTCTTACATACATCACACATTAATTTCTTAAAACAATAATAATAATTTTGTAAAACTTTTCTTTTAATGTAAAGATAATTATTTAAAAATTACTCCTTTTAAAACATTCCTTAATTTAATGAAAATATTTATCAAACAAATCTACATTAAATATCATTATTTATAAATTACTTCCTTTAAAACATTCCTTAATTTAATGAAAAAATTTCTCAAACAAATCTACATTAAATATTGTTATAAATTCCTAGTTTAAATGCTTTTTAAATCCTTTCTAAAATTATCGTTATATTTTTCTTATAATTTATTATCTTAAAACTAACATACTGATTTCATAAAAGTTACTTTTTTAAACTTAACATAATAATAATTTCTTGTAACTTATTCTCTTAGGTCTAACATATTAGTTTCTTAAAGCATATTCTATTAAAATTTTCATAATAATAATTTCATATAACATATTTATTAAAATCGCTTCTTAATTTAACATAACACTTTTATAAACACTTCTAAATCTAAATATTTTATAATTTTCTTACTTGAAAATTTATGTGTATTTGTCGCGTTTTCTATTTCAATGTTTTTAAATCTTAAAATTCTCTAGACCAAGGTTCTATAATCACACCCTTAGTTTTTAAGACATAATTACAAAATTTCATTTAATTATTTAATGCATACATAATTTTTGTAAAATAAAAGCAAGCATAATTTTGTGAACTAAATATGCGTAAATATTATATTTATATGAGCAGCATCCATTCCTACCTCCATCATTGGTCCTCTGCTCACCACTACCCATCAAATATCACTAATAGGTTTTCTTCCAATAGCATAAACATACCTAAATGAACTTTCACTCAGCAAATAGGAAATTAAACTCACAAAATCTAATTAAAAATAATTTAATAAAACATGCATGAACATTCTATACTTGCTTATAAACTTGTTTTATGGCTAATTATTTAAGCTTTAACTTATCTTATAAATTGAGCCCAAGTGATCGTATTAGTTACTCACGATCTTTGGGAAGTCAGGGTTTGTGAAGCCCCCAACGATCATAAACTGTATTGAAGCCACCTCATAGGTCGAGAGGTTAGTATGACACCCTTAACTGGTCTTATTAATTTTCTTATCTTACTGTGTGTATGCAGTATGATATGTTACTACATAACATCACAATTACATAAATCATATACATGCTTAACTTGATTAGTGACTAAACAATATAATTTATTATTGCATGCATCATATATTGATCCTTACATAGTCACAACATAGCATAGCACAACAAGGCATAAACATACTAAATCTTAATCATATAATAACATAATAACGAATCATAACATAACATGGTGTGACAAATCACTGATTATGCAATTCACAATTTTTTTTGAAAACACGTAAAACAATATATTTAAAAACTGTTCATACTGTGGGCAAGATTCCTACTCACTTGGATTCTGAGCTAAGCGGTTCTAGTCGAATCTTGTTGTATCTATAGTCTACAAAGCATCCTCGATAATTGTCCTAAATGATCGTGGATTGCTAAAAATGCTTCTTAGAGATTTATAATTGCTAAAAACATCATTTTGGACTATGTTACTACAGTCTGAGTCGCCTCAATTTGTGTGCAGTCAGTACCAGATGATTTTCAACAAAGTGAAATTAGCTCTAACAAAGTGCAACGTCATAGGTAAAATGTCAAACGAGTCAGAAGGTGGTTTCGGATCATGAATTAAAGGTCGAGATCACAAAACCCAAGCCTTACCAAAAATCGACCACCTGTGGTAGTGCATGTGGTGTCTCCATCTGTTGGTTGGTGCTGAAACTTTAGGTTGTATCATTTTTGAGCTTCTGATTCGATAAGTGCTATTAATTTTATTTGATTTGGCTTCCAATTGCATGGATCGAGAACCCTGTCAAAAAATGACAACTTCAATCTTTGCGCTTTGGGTTTAGATCGGTGAAATTGGCTTAGGGCTTTTGCTTCCCATGTTGCTCAGAACCATTTCTAAGTGGTGGTGCACCTCACCACCCTCATGATCTGTAAAAGCAACTATGGTGGAGGCAAGCTTACGACATCATTCTCAATCTTGGCTGTTGTGACTCTGAGACTTAAAATTAACAACGGGAAAAGATTCCCCATCCAACTCTAAGTGTTTCTCTTGGATAAATTTGGATAGAGGTTTTTGGAATTGACAAGATCGATGGTTCTTGTGGCAGTTGGTGGTGGCAATCTTAGTTCTTAGGCATTAGAACTTGGGGCCATGAAATTCATGGGGGAAAAAGATCCCTCATATAGCTTTGAACATTTGGCAACGACGGTGTGCCTTAACTCCACCTAGAATAGTAGGATCGTCGGCGGTGACAATTGGGGTACACGGGTAGACCTTTTCAACAACTATTGAGATATAACCAAGCATGGATCGTTTTCTCCTCTTTATGATGGTCATGTAGGAACAAAAATCACACCCATCGAATGTTGGACGGTTGACGATATCTCGCTGCAAAGTTATGGGATTTTTTGCCACTTTGACTGAAGAGTGTGGACTATTTTGGTGGAGTTGGTGCAAGCACGACATGTCATTTGAATCAATTCATTGAGATCTTTCTATTGGTGTAGAAGGTTTTGAAAATAAACACCAGAATCTTGGCCAAAGTTGGAGGAAAGAAAGTAGAGAGAGAAAGAGTTGGCTGATGTTGACTGGTCTGATTTTTTTTTTTTTGGTTTTGGATTTATAGGCATTTAGTCCTCATAGTCTAATATGTGTCGTGTCGGGTTTATCAAATTTGATCTATAAACTTGAAATTTCTTAAACATAATTATACTAT